>BMAV01014228.1:39933-176495 GCA_019973955.1 Trichonephila inaurata madagascariensis | reverse complement strand
AAAAAAAAAACTTGAAATAATTCTAATTACCAAGTTTTTAAAATGAAGCAGGTAAAATTTTTTATGAGATTCATTACGGCTTAAAAATTAAAAGTCAATTTTCCTTTTTTTTATCTATTGCTATTTATCTGTGAAATATTAACAGTTTCTCTACTTGTTGTTATGGTTGTAAAGTTTGACGAATTGCACAGGCAGACACAAGTGATAAAATTAAATAGTGTCAAAGGCGCGAATTCTTGGCCTTGTCTCTATATAATGTGTCATCGTTATAATCAACATAAATTTTGAAAAGGGCACGATAAATGGAAGGACAGCTAAAATAGGGTTCGGGATCCAGCTGTGTGTCCGGTCAGTGTTTGCCCTCCACATATATTCTTAATCCGTCAGGCAAGATCTTCGCGCTTTTGAAACGTTTTGTCCTTTATATGCTTATGGTCGTTGTTATCTTAGGGTTGTAGTTTAATTCTGGCAGTGACAATTTTATCCCAGGTTTACTTTTTGCGAATGCGTTTTTATCAAAACCCGTAGTAAAGAGAGGTTCTGGCTTCTTTGGCAAGAGAGTAGGCCAGCTATTACCCCTATATATCAACGTGGGCCGTGATCTACTGAAGAGTGCAGGATCTTCCCATTGCCTCAATGTAGAGTAGAGTTGATGTCTTGGGTGAACCTTCTCTTTCCTCAAAGAATGGCTTCGAGAGGGCATTTGTAATCCGAGATCACAATGATGGCGTCAGAGAGAGCGATATTTGTCCATTCGAGGTATGCACCTAGAACTTTCCTGATTGCAAGGAGTTCACATGCAAAGTTGGATGCCGTATTCCCCGTGGAGACCATGTACTTCGAAGTCGTAATATATCTGGATTTAGATAAACACCAGAACCATCCCTAATTCAGTCCGAATCTGAGGAACAGTCAGGGTAGGCAGGGACTAAACGAGGCTTCGTAAGATTAAATAGTTACTTTTGATTATCTGGACTTTATAGAAAGATTTGCTAAAATTAAAAACTAGTTAAGCCAAAAAATATCACTTCTTTGACTTGGTTAATAATTTATTTTTTATTCTATTTTCAATTATTTTCTCTGTTTACTAGTAACTGGTGTTTTTTTCTTATAGTTGCAGCAGACATTATAAGAAATGCTTCAGCTGAATAGAATTCCCATTTTTTGGATTAAATGATACGTTATTTCAATTTTGAATGCCTATACTGATGTATTTAAGATATATGTATCACAGGGAAATGATTAAATTAGGGATTTCATCAAATCCCCAAGGGAGATGATCAATTCACGCAAATGTTAAAATAAGAAGTCTGTAAGGTGATTTCTCCCTAAGGAAAGTAAGTGATTTGATCAAATCCCTAGCCTGTTTCAGGGAAATGATGAAATAATGTTGTCAATAGTTTAAAAGTGTTCATATTTAAAAAATATAGTGCATTATTAAAAGTAGAGTAATTAATACAGCAATAATTATTGAATTACAAATTATTTATTCGAAATTAATTTACAAAATAATTAGATAATAAAGCTGGAATTTTTTTTGAAAGTATTTGTGTAGTAGAATTTCAAACATTTTTTAAAAAAATTATATAATTATGTATCATTTCAGAAATATCCTGCTTTATTTGTAACACCTTTATTTCAGTTATTATTTCCTTTTTTAAAATATCTTTTTTTACTATCAGAAAGCTTTTTTTTATGTATAAAGAGGGCGTGGTCGAATTCCCTAGTTTGTTTGTTTTCATTTTTCAATTTAAGTCTAATCCCGTTTCTAATTTTCAGGCATACAAAAGTGATACATCAATCGAAAAATAATAATGCAAAGAATATAACTAAATAAAATTAAAAAATGATATTCAGGTCATTTTGTTTTGGTGCATTACGTCAGAAGCCCGGCGCTGCCTGGCACGAACGAGCAGAGAAGGGAGGTAAAAGGGAGTGGCAACAAGCGAAAACAGAGCTGTACAAATGTTGACTTGTTCATTTCCTCATTTCACTAAAACAGTTCGGGGATTTGATCAAATCACTTACTTACATCGAGGAAATGATCTCAAAGAGATGTTATTTTAACATCTTCCGTGAACTGATCATCTTTCTTAGAGATTTGATGAAATCCCTAATTTCATCATTTTCCTGCGATATATACATCTCAAAGACCTCCAGTATGAGTAGTATGAGTTTGGAGCCTGAGCTGTACTTGATTGCGGCTGACATTAGGAAATAGGGACCAATACCCTGCTTCCTAAAGAACAGTTATTTTATTGGGGTAGGAAGGGGGAGAATGCTTTTTGGTAAGAGCACTTACAGCATCTATTTCGGAACTTCCTTAGAATGAAGACAAGAAAATATTTTGACATTAAAGAATAAAGTAAATCAGAGTGGGCTTAGGTTTATTAGTTCGATAATTTTGATCATCACTGAAATTCATTGATATCTATAATAACCGGTTGGCCAAGCTAAAGTATCAATCTCGAGCTTTAGTTTAGTTTTTAGTGTGCAACTCGTTTTTAGTAGAATACTCATCATCGCTCGATTTCTGTGGAATACATTGTTGCACGCTCTCAAACGGGAAGGGGGGGGGGATAGTTATCTAGCTAAATTCATTTTGTTATTAAATCAAGAAAATTAAAGTATTAGTAACGAAAAAAAAGTGTATAAATATATGTGAGTGGTATGCATGTCTTAAGAGTAATTTGTCGTCTTAGGTTCATTCTCGTCACTCTCGATTTTCTTTAAGAAGAGATATTGATAAGTGAACACTTAATCGATTTGGAAGACTAATATAGTTCTTAAGTGCAGTTAAATTTTTTATAAAATTAATTTTGGAAATGTGTCTTCAGTTTACAAACTTTCCCCTTACTCCTTAAACAATGATGAGATGAAATTCCTTCAATACATTTTGTTATTAAACTCTAAAATGAGAATTTTTTCCCTATCAAATGTGGCCGCGGATTGGAAATTACTATTGGGGACCTAGTACATACCCTGGGAGCGGGTATGTTTTTAGTGTGACACCATATAGGAGGACACCAATGACATAATTTAATTTTGAGGCTCTGAGTCCTCCCGAGAGGGAGGCATCTGAGCTCTGACGGTGATAAATCTTTTTAGTAATTTTATTTTGCTGAGAGTACCCAATATAAATAGGCACTCCTGAGATTTTTAACATGCCGCTTAATCATACAACACAGAAACTGTTAATCTTTTTCATCATGAGCATCTACCGACCCTGAACGGGGTCGAGCCCGTAAACTAGGGGGTACAAGGTCAGAGCTTAACTAGCTGCACCACATAGCCGGCAAGTAATGAACTTGGTGTAAAAAATAATGTACAAAGCATATTTATACGGTTGTATTAAAATTATAGAAGTGTCTAAGTTACTAATTTATAGAAAAGAAAGAAAATGTAATTCTTTCGATTTAAAAATGAAAATATTTATCAAATAAAACGAATTTATTTGTTACACTAATTTTAGGGGCTTTTTTTTTACTGTGAAAATGTCACTCTGTTCGTTATCGGATAGAATTGGTTCGAAACAAACTAATGACAGCTCTTACCAAAAAATTACAACGAACGTCAAAAACTGGTGGATTTTTTTATTACTTGTTATTTGAAAAATAATGAATTCTTCAGAATAGGAATATTCGAAATCTTACTCTCAAGAACAAAGCGAAACCGTGAATCTTGGACAAGTTTTTGATTGCTGTTATCTGCTTTGCGATTTAATTAAAAATCTGAGATTAATAAATTACATTTGCCATTTAGTACAGATCGCAAATGAACCCCGAATCTTGAATGTCCCGATGTTTGATTGCTTTTATCTAGTGCGCGATGTAATTAAATATTTGAATTTGATAAGCAACATTTGCCATTTTCTGCGCAATGTAAAAGCAATGACATTTGTCAAGGGTTCTTTAAATGAAAGGAGAGAGGAAAAGAAATAAGAGAAGCATAGATTTAACTGACGGAAAGACTAAAGAAAAACTAATGGAAAATAATTCAAAATTAGTTTAGGATTTGTGCTTATTTTCAGAATGTTTTTATTCTCACCACTAATTTCAAATATTATTTATTTGGATGATAAATCAAAGCAGAATTCCTATCCATTACTTTCATTAAAAGTTTATAATTTCATTTGTTTAAAAAAATTATTAAAGACTTAAATCAAGTTGTTATCTTTTATATTAGAAAGAAATGAATTGTAATAAAAGAGTTTTAAAAATAAATTTTTCTTTTGTTTTAACACTCCGCAACAGCTTCTGAAACGCATTTTGTATATCTGAACATCCGGAAAGTTATCCTTCATTGCAGATTGTTTCTCATTGTGCAGCAACCTGAACAAATTATTACTCTGTTCGAAATTTAAAGAAAGTTTCCCCTGTCAACTGGGGTCAGAGTTGTGCATGAAAGTCAAAACGTAGAATGAGACATTAAGGATAAGACATTTATTTTTCCACATAAGTACCAAGTACATTGAGACATTTGTCATACCGCTTTATAAGTTTCAAAAAGCCGTCCTGGAAAAATTCAGGGCTTTGCATATGGAAGGAGCATTAAGTGGATTTGTCACTTCAGCATTGTTTCCAAAGCACCTTCAAGCGAGATTCTTCTTCAAAGCCGGGAACAGATGAAAGTCACTTTGTGCGAGATCAGGACTGTATGGCGGAGGATGTACATGCTCCCAATCAAGAGTTGCAATATGGTTTTGCTTTGCCGTCACCCGAATGTGGTCTCGCTTTGCCATCCAACAACAGAATACCAAATCTAAGAAGCCCAGGCCTCCTTTTCCGAATGAACTCTTTCAATTTCGAACGTAGGCACCACGTAGGCACTGTGATACCCTGGTTCCAGCGTCCAAAAAGTCCACTGAGAAGTAAACGCTTCTTTCGTATGCAAGGCCTTGAATTTTCCCTTGAGGTCCTTTTGAAGCTTATCAAGTGGTATGACAAATGTCTCAGTGTACTTGGTACTTATGTGGAAAAATAAATGTCCCATCTGTTATGTCTTATTTTGTTTTGACTTTCATACCCAATTCTGACCACAATCGACAGAGGAAACTTACTATCTGATTCACTCTCGCATAGATATCAAGGGAAACTAAATGGTCTAAAATTATCCACTTCAAATGAAAATCTTTAACGAGCAATTAGTGCCTCGTATTTGATGATACATTGAAATTATTTGAAGGGAGGAGAGAGGGAAAGAATTCCTGCTAATTTGCGTAATAAATTTGAAATTGAGGGTACATAGTTCCCAACTTTCCTCTAAAATAAAGATAAGATAGAACAAAATCAATTTTTTATTCTTATCAAAGAACATTTTTTTAAAAATCAGAAATAAACTAGATATACTAGAATGGAATCAATGAAACTTAAACTCCAGGAAAGAAACAATAAAAATTTGATTGTTTTTTGTATGTTACAAAATTGTACATATTTTATTTTTGAGTGATATTGAACACACAATTCTAGTGGACCTTAATTGCTTATAAATTCTCATATTTTTGTAGCTATACAGTGCAACTGAATGCGCATTAAAAGACCGATATTACCGAATTTTATTATTTATTGTAATATCTCAAATGACCAATGAAGAAATCATTCGAACGAAATGAAATTTGCAGCAAAAGTCAATTACATGATGTTATGTGAAGTAGTTAAATTTTATCGCCCAGTGAAGTGTTTATGAAATCGTATAAATAGAGGGCTGTAGTGGGACGTCAAAAATCGTACATGTGGTTATTTGTTAGTGGTAAACATTTAGTGGGACCTAAGTATGCTTTCACGAAGAAATAGGATGTAATTCCAACAACTTATGGAATTTGGACAAGGGAGAATCTGAAATACTAATTGGAAAAACAGGATTATTGAAATTCACTTAGCTTCAGTTGGAGCTCTTTGTTACGATCCTTCTCGAATCCTGATAGCTTGGTCAGCTCCAAGATTATTCAATTCCCCGTGTGATTCTCCAGACACCATTAACCTTTTTCTGTTCTTAAATTCCAAACACATAACGATTATAATTAAACATTAAATTCACATACTAAACGCCAGGGTTTAAAAAGTAGTTATTTACATAAAACCCAGTCATCTCTAGTGAAACCGGTTTTATACACTAAAATCACAGTTAAAGAATAGTTTCCCCAAGAAGATTAGTAGAAGAACTCGAAAAGTACCCATTAGAAACCTGCAAATAGAAGTTGTTCTATTTCGAATAGCTTCTTCTATTATGCGAATTTATCGGGTTATTATTTTAAATCGCTCCCACTCTTACTTGTAAAGCACTTTTAGTTATTATTCAAATCATGTTTATTGAAATAATGTGTAAAAGTCTAAGGATTTCTATGTATTGTTTACTGCTGCCATAACGCATTTTTTATCGTTCTATTTTACATGTAATTGTAACATCCTTTTGCAAATATTATTCTACTTTGTTGACGTCAAATAATGCCGTTCGAGACAGACGACCCACAGACAAATGTGTTTTGTGAGCATTAGAAATCCTTCCATTTTTTAAGTACCAAATAAAGGCCTTAAGATTGTTAATCAAAGTTTTAAAAAGATAACACAGACTTTTCTAGCTTACTCAGGACACATTTAAGATTAATGATTCTCTATTAATGTTAAACTCCCTAAGAAATGGAAATATAGACAATTATTGTTAGATCATTTTGGAAACGTTTTTTTAAAAAATATTTTTTAGGATTAAGATCAGTAACGTTACCAAGCAATGAAAAACATTCCAAATTTTAAAATTGATGGTGTTGTTCTTATCAAAGAGGATAATGTTATGCGTTGTAATTGGAAATTAGGTAGAATTAAAGAGTGTGTATGTTTGTTATTTCCAGATAGAGATGGAAAGGTAAGACACTGTGAAATTCAACTGTCAAAAGATGTTGTAAAAAGGCCAGTTGAAAGACTGTATAATTTAGAGGTTAAAAATGCTGGTTGATGCAACCTTGGAGGATGCATTGAGGGGGAGGGAGTTAAATATTGTGTAATTTGATATGTGTATTAGATTGTGTGAGTGCCAACAGATGGCGCTGTGGAAATTATTAAACTATTTTATGCAGTGTACTTGTATAATTATTCTCGTCTTGTTCCCCGTGGTTAAATGCTGCGTTTCTAAGCGTCTCTCTTGAATGAAGTCTCTATTCACACTAAGTTAATATTTTTCACAGTGTGAATTTTCCTGTTTATCGGAGAATATATATGGGAATAATACTTGACCACTAAAATTATCCGGATTATATGACCTTATTAATAAAGAGTCAAGAACAAAATGTGTGTGTGAGGCCCCCATCGAGGGCGAGGCCCTGGGTCCAGGGCAAGTTGGCCCATGCCTTAAGACGCCCCTACCCAATAGCACTACATTCAGGGTCAAATAAATATGCGGTATTATTTTTGGAGGTTTGTTTTACTATTGGTATTTATATACTTAGTGAACAATATTTTGCTGAAGAAAGCTATTTATAATGATAAATTGCATTGGTATAACGGCTCCAATGGACATTCTAGGTATATTTAGTTGTTAATATACCTTGTAGTAAATATATTTAATAGTAAATGTACCTTTTAATATACCTATACCTTTAGTTGTAAATATACCTGGTTTGTAGTACTTTTTCTCTGTGTAATCACTATGGAAAATGATTGCCATGACAAAGTTTCAAATTCCCTGTAATAATGCGGAAAAGAGAACAAACTAAACCGGCTTTGGTGTCCAATCGAAGTTAACGAACGTTCTAGTGTTAAGTGATAACAATATATCGAAGGAAGCTTGTGAAATAAAATTTAAATAAAGGGTTAGTGCAAGGGTGGCGAACCTTTATGGGTCAAAGTGTCATTTTTCCTAAAGAAATGTTTAATGAGGTATAGACGTGCCGTCAAATAATTTTGACGTGAATTTGGGAAAATATTAAAACTAAATACTAACAACTCTAAACTCTTTATTTATTTCGAAGAAATACATTTTGCCCTTTATACTCGTAAATGTTTTAGTTATACCTGTAATTCAAATTAAATTAACATTAATGTTATTTCTGCTGCTGTTGCTGAATAGATGAAAAATAACTTATATGATGATTGTAAGATGTTACTTTTAGCAAAGTGCATGTTGAATTAGAGTCATCTACCAAACACTTTCTGATCGAGTTTTTAATGCTATTCATCTCGAAAAATAATGACTCGCAGGCATGGGTAGATGAAAATATGATTTAAATAGCATGATCCAGCTTCTTCAAGTAGTTAAATGTATATGGAATCCAATTCAATATTTTCAAAATTTCATTATTAGCATTTTTACTTATATTGTTTATTAATCTTTCTGTTTCAATCAATTACAACTTTCTCCTTTTTTCAACAAATTTTTGAATCCATATATATAAGGTGACCAACCATCCTCCTTTTATAGGTTCTGTCCTTCTTCGAAAAGTGTCCTCCTACTTGTCCAACTTTTCAATATTTTACAACTTATCCGTTAATCTCTGTATTCAGATATGAACTAAACATGCTTCCAATATGTCAAAGAATAGCCTGAAACAAATAACAGTTTTCAATAGTTTTCGCAAGTAAAATGAGCAGATATAGAAAACTGTGTTGATATTTTATCGAAAGAAATGTCTGATATTAAAATCTATGACAATTGTCAGTTTGAAGAAATTAGAAGACAATGTGTGTGTATTTAAATTATAATAAATTGAAACAACTGGGAAATCAACATGCTAAAACTGATAAAAGAAGGGTTGAAATACTTAACCATTTCAAAAATGAAGACATTCTATATGAAAATTTAAATATTCTTGCTGAATTTATGTTGTGCTGCCCTGGAACTAATACAGCAGTTGAAAGAATTTTGACGGTTTGTAATAATTTTTGGACAGTGAGAAATCAACACTGAATGTTGATATTTTAGCTGCACAGTACTTACCGTAAAATTCCGTGTGAAGGATATTTTTTGCTCCGAAAATTTCCAATATATTAGAAAATAATAAACAAACAAAAAAAAACCATTCAATGAGAAAATACTTGCTTAAGTAAATAATTAAAAGAAATGCAAGCGTAATTAGCGTATTTTTGTTTGAATGAAAAAATGTTTCATATATTTACGATTTAACTTTTTCTTAAATTTTTCGTCCTCCTTTTCATTGTAGAAAAAATGGTTACCTTAATATTAAACTAGACTAGAAATCTATCAATTGCATTTCAAAATTTTCAATTTCCAACCAATCGAATTGGAGAACAAGCTCAGTTTATTAAAGGAAATCACATCTGGGTACATAAGAAAAAACTTGAGCATTTCCGATAATTCTTTGAACTGAGAAAATCTCGCTGAAAATTGCGACCGATCACTCGCGTTTGTTCGTGATATTTCCTATTGAACTTTGTTATTTTGTTTTAAAATGCAAACCATTTTGTTCGTGGTGTGCCGAAAATATTGCGCTGCGTGCCATCAGTGGTACAAGTGCCAGTGGTTCGCCGTCCCTGGGATGGTGCTGCACAATTCTTATACAATATTTTTTTACATTCATATTAATTTTTTCATTCAAATCTGCATTGACATATTTTATACTTGGAAAATGTAAACATTATTATCTAGTTTTAAAAACACTTTTTTCATCTTTAGTGAGATTTCTTGTAAAAAGAAATAAGAGTATCAAAATAATAAGAACGTACAATACAAATTTTTAAGAAAATGTTTCTTTGGTAATAAAACTAGATTTAATGGACAGATTAAAATATTGCTTAAACTTCTGAAAGAAACATCATGCATGTTTTCCTTTTAGCAACTCTTCTCATTTTCAAAATGGTTGATGAAATTTTTATTCATAAACTAAACATGATCGTATGAAAGAATAAAAATATCATTATGATACATTCCATATTTTCTAAGCAATTCTTCATCATCATTGCCACAAACCACAACAGTCACTTAACAAAAAATATTGGAAGTTACATTGAAAAAAGTAATAACTGAAGAGACTCGAGACACAAGATGATATCGCAGGCAAATTTAATGTCCGGAGCATAAAGGCAAACGATAACATATTCTCGGAATGTCCCCTCAGGGTACTCGAAGAACATTTGGAAAAATATGTTGTGACAGCGGTCTTCCACAGCATTAATAACAGAAGAATTCTTTCATAAATGTGGTTCCGGAAATATGTGCTTATCTCGCGAGATGCTCAGAAATATTTTTATTTCATACTTTTCTCTGTCATTTCTTTCCACTACTGAAGAGATAGAAATTTGACCTGTTATTTTTCAGCTAATAATAGCAGCCCTTGAAAATTTTCATGTATAACGTAATTGATATTTATTAAATTAAATTTGTTAATACATTTAAAACGATAGTAAAAACATAAATCTCCTAAGCGAGGGACAAAAACACATTATGACATGGTTATGTGCATGCCGTGGGTAGCCTAGTGGTTAGAGCATCGGACTACAGACCGGAAGGCCTGGATTCAATGCCCGTTTCAAGAAATACATTCCGAGTACACACACGGAGTACATGCTCGTTAAAACAGTGGGTCCGAAAGTCTTGTGGGCGGTCGCAACAGAAACCATGGGTACAGGGGGCTGGAGATAATTTCCCTCCTCTGTAGTTTATGCCTAAATTGTGGAAGTAAGTGATGTCGCCATTTATCGTAAATAAGTCCAACATGTCTCAGGCTCTGACAACTTTCATTCCTTCCCTTCGGAAAGGACGCGAAAACAACATTAAGTGCATAAAAAAATTGTTTTTACCCTTTATCTCTGACGGTACTTATAAGTACCACTCACTTTAAAATTACATAGAATAATCATTTTTGAGAATACTCTGATGATACTTAGCAGGAATATTCTTCTAAATCCACTCTTCCAAGATATATGGTAGCACGGGTATGAGTATTTTAGCGGGGAAGGCGAATAGTTTTATAGCAGAAGTTACATTCTCAGCTGATATTTTGATCGTATTGCGAAGATTGTCAGTTTTGTTCCAAAAAAGTAATTATTGTCAAAAAGTAAGGGTTTTATTTTTTTGTGTGTGTTAATGAAGACCTTAGAAAACGATTTGACTATTTATTTTATGTCAACAGTGTACATATAATTAGTTTTCAATTGAATATCTGTAATTAATCAAATAATTACCTATAACGGATTAAATTTCCCAAAATTGAGTGTATTTTGTATATGTACATCTTCTAATTTTTAATGTAGTGACTCAAAAAATAATATTACATGAAAAAAACTGCAGTAAGTCATAATGTGGTAGATAAAGACTTATATTATTATAATGACTTATATAATTTATATAAAAACAACGTCAATTTTAATTATTTTTGTAAACATGAAATTTCAGAAAAAAGCACTTGAGGTATTATTTCTACCGAAGTTTTTTCGCTAAATGTGGAAGTCTAAATTTCAACATATGATATTTTGATAGTGGATGTTTTTGCTTTGAAACTCAGGAACAAAAATATCTTCGAATGTTTTTGAAGGAATTTAAAATGTTACTTTGTATGAAAGGTTGCTGCATACATTTATTTCGATTTTTGTTTGTAGGAAATTTACTTGTCTGTGTTTAAAAGCTTTAATATGAATCTCATTAGATGTAAGACTGTTACACTTTTAATCCAATCACTTTAAGTCTACTGATACAAACGTAAGCAAAATGCAATAAAAAATACATAAATCTTTCTTTCTGGTTTTTCTTTCTTAATTTTGTTCAGTTTGTTGCATGTTGACACACACACACAGAAATTCAAGCTGCAACATCTTGGAAAAAGCATTAGCTTACAACAAGGGTTGGCTGTGGCGTGCCAAACCAACTGCCAATATAATTCAGCGTGTCACATTGTAAG
Organism: Trichonephila inaurata madagascariensis; assembly: GCA_019973955.1. NCBI lineage: Eukaryota > Metazoa > Arthropoda > Arachnida > Araneae > Nephilidae > Trichonephila > Trichonephila inaurata. The sequence continues at coordinate 164,653 of BMAV01014228.1, read as the reverse complement.
AAATATTAAAACAATTCGATTCCCTTGACAGTGCATGCAGAGTTAGAGAATAGGGATCAACAATATAACAATATAGATTTACAGTTTAGTTATATATTAATTATACACACATCACTTAAAGATTTCTGAACATAAAAATAAACAGCATAAAATAAAGTTATTTCTTCAACAAAAATAAAAAATTTTAACTGTACATATGTATTTTTAAGCTTAGTTATTAAAATAAGAAATAGACAAAGTAAAATATACAGATCTTTCAGCATAACACACAGCAAAACGTTTTCGAAACAATGCGATTCCCGTAACATTGTATGCAGAGTTAGAGAACAAAGGTCAATAACATAGATTTACCGGTTTTCTTATATATCAATTTTTCATCATTTAAAGATATATCGTAACAAAAAAACTGCTTAAGATATAACTATTTCTTCAACAAAAATTAAAATTGTACATATATTATAATACATACAAACATATATTATAATACATACAAAATTGTACATATATTATTCTTATTTTAAAAACATTCCTTAAAATAAGAAATATACAACATATGCGACATAGCCATCTGTCGATAGCTATGTCTTGGGGTTTCCGCGTAAGTTAGAGGTGTGGGATTATCGGAAGGAGGAGACATTCTATAATTCTTAATATGACTTTTATTAAGAATTCAACTTAAATTACTTAGATATCGAACAAACTTATATTAAGTGAGAATAAACCAAAGTACGCCGATTTAATTAACTCAGATCGCGCAATTAGATCACTTATCAATATAAAATATCTTATATCTGCCTAATCTCGATCTCAATATTATACTAGCATTCAGAATATAATCCTCCTACCTTGGTTGAATACTCAACGGTTCAATTAGCTTCAGATATTCAGGTTAGGCTCGAGTGCAATAGTACTTTGTACAACTGGCGGGATCTCCGTGATTCCTTGGTAGGCATTCTAATTACACTTCCACCTTTTCCGAACTAAGCTTTCTCTAAACTGCCATACTTGCTCACTAAACTTTCTATCCTTTTAAAGGTTATCTTATTTGCATTTTTGCTTCGTTTTTACTTCTTGGATTTGGGTGGAAAAGTTTTGCCATTAATCGTGGCCGTCAAAGAACGTAGGAGTTATGTTAGAAGAAGAACGCGAGAGATGTCACACGTAAAATACAAGTATATTCCTCCATTATAGTTAAAAAAAAAGATAAATATAAATTTTGATGCAACTTTGTACTAGTATCGTTCTACTTTCTTATCGCAAAATCAGGGAAATAATTTTTGACTTTCAATTTGACACACGATCTTTACATTCAGGTGTTAAAATATTTCTCTGCGGATTTTTGAAATGTTCTTCATATAAGGAAAGATTTTTAGCTTAGATATGTAGAACCAAAAGCGAAAAGCAAAGTACATGCAATTTTTTCTCTTCAAACAATTAAATCTGTCCAGCAATGGCATTCGATAATTTTCAAAATAGCTGTAAATTTATCTTTAGAGTTATCTTTCAGATTTTATCGTAATTCCGTAAATATCCATAATTATGAAGATGTTTGTCAAATCAGGTTCGTTATAAATTTATCAGTTTCCTCCATGACAAAGTAGTGCATAGTGTCACTGAAAATTGTATCGCGTGCCACATGTGGCATGAGTGGACAGATTCATGAATTCAAAACGAGAATGGTAGATGGAAGATTTGATGTTTTATTTACAATATTCCTGGAATTAACAATTTTTTCGAGTGAAATTTGAAGTAAAAGGGATATTTAGAGTATGTTCTTTTTAATCCTGCAAAAAATAAGGTTCCATTTTAGAAAAATTTTGTTCAGAAATTAATTAACTGAACTACGTTAATTTATTTAATAAACTGGTCCATTAAGGATTGTTACAATATTTTCATGCTGAGTGAGAATTACGAAAGCCATTAAATATGTTTCATTTCTTCCTGATTATACTATTAAATTTTAAATTTTTATTGCTTGTAAGAAAGTAGTTAATTAAATAATTAATTAATGATTTACATATTCATGCGTATAAACTAAGCATTTGGTATCAGTTGAAGAAAAAGCAATATCTATATATTAATACAAAGTCCGTCAAATGATTAACTTTAAGATGATTAACTTAATTTCTGCAGTCAGTTCATAAGATAATAAAAAGACTAATAAAGAAAAGATCGAAAATGTCAGAATTTGAAAATATTAATTTAGACTTGTAACATATACATGATTTTCAATTTTAAATGTTTTTAACTTTAACTTAATTTCCCTTTTTTTAAATAGTGCATGTGAAACAATCAGAGATAATATATGAGGCAAAATAAACAAAACATATCACTGATGAGAATTATAATTAAAATTAATCAGCTATCATTTAGGAAAAGACTAAAGAACCATTACAAAATTTAAAACAAAAAATCGAAATCTGAAATTTTTAAACAATAAATTTATTAATGTTAACATAAAAAACTGTGTGAATTTTTAAAACTATATTTTAACCACAAACATCTAATACAAGAGAGTTGCAATTAAATTATATTCTAACATTACATACCCCATAAGCCATATAACACTCCTTATACAAAAATATTTACGTTTCTTGCAGAAGAACAGCACAGTGCCTTTATATAGTATGACAATAACCGATGCAATAAGAAAAAAATAAAGCTTTATACGAAACTTTATGCAAATTAAATGTTGAATGGGCATCGCGAACTGCTTGTACTTCATTTAGGTCATGTAGGAAATTACAAGTGAAACAAACATTGATGGTACATTTGCATCAATTTTGGCTATAATTTTTTTAAAAATTTCTATTATATTCGATAATACATTAAACAACTTTAAATATAAAGAAATTTACTTCCGTTTGTTGAATTCGTTCCGTTAAGGTATCCGACTTCTTGCGACAAGTTCTTTTTGAAGAAATGGAATTATGGGGATTTTTTGGTGATTTTTAGATTAAATTAGTATATATGTTAAGGAAAATATTCTAAAATTGAAAACAGAAAAGAAAATGATTATTATTAAAATGGAAAAAAACCTGTGAAAACGTACAAAAAATTACATAAGCGGAGCCCGATCTGTATAAAAGTTTTATGAATAAATTCTCAATTTTTCAATTTTGATGTGTTACTTTGTTATTCATGTTTGAAATGACCTTCAGGATAACAGATATTTTAGTTTTTACAAAAACTAGAGAACTTTATCTTAGTGATTATATGAAATTTCTTTAAAAAAACAGTGATTATATTCACATAAAGGACTGAAAATTCTGAAATAAAACAGTGATTGATAAATCTGAATGTTAAAACACTTCTAATGTTATATGCACAAAAACTTTCATTAAATTATTTTCAAAACTTTTTCAGCTATAGCTGTCCCCGTTTGGGCTTTTCGAAAAAAAATACATTTCGAGTGAAACGCATTTTTAAGTGTGACATCTTATATAAAGTTATGGCATCTGCTTTTACTAAAACACTTGTAGTTTTTATTCTAGTCAATGGAAAAAAAACTTGGTACTTTTATTAAGCTAATAAGATGGCCTATAAAATAAAATAGTAAAAAAATTGTCAGTTTTTGAAAAAACAGCATGATTTTAGGGTAGTCAGATACCTTAATATGAAAAACTACTTGCTTTTTAATGTGTCAGAATATGAATTCTTCATTCTAACCATGGCCGTATTCCGAAAGTACTTAGCCACTTTCTTGGGGGTAATCGATTTTTTTTCGCATTTACAGAGTCCACCTTTTTAGTTATTTATTCATCATTCCAATTCTTAAAATTTCCATTTGCATTCTGTTAAGAAACCACATCTTTCATCTGAACTTTTTCTCATATTGAGAGATGAGATATTGATAGCACCTTTTCATTTATTCCCTCCCAAGAAGAAATCGAATTCATAAGTAATATTTTCAAAAGTTTGCCGGATGTCAAAGGTTTCATTAATCATGCATGGAAGCACTCTCGTTCTCCGTTTCCCAAATAGTAGCAGCCTCTATTAAACCAAGACCTTTTCCAATCTGTTTCAAAATAATAAAACGTTTTTATTTTAAGAATATTCATTATGAAATATCTCATTTCAGACATCGATATATACGAAATTAATAATCTAGAAAGATCCAATAATAAAACCTCTTAGTGCCGAATGAAAAAAAAATAAAGTTTAAGCACATTGAAAATTGAAATATATTCTTTTTTTCTAATTATTATGGTGTAGAATTTTTTTTTCAATATGGGCTTATTTATAGAAGTTGGTTTGAATTTACTTGACTTAAAAATTATTTCGGATAATTTTTAATGAATAACATATCTTTAATACTAATCTTTTGGTCGATTTTTGGTTTTTCTTTGAGTAGTTCAGAGTTAGAAATAAGTTACAAATAATCAACTCGAAATAAACGTAACTTTTAACTAAAACTGAGACGGAATAAATAAGAACGCATATTTTAATATCAGAACATTGAAATTTTTTTTACAATATTAAGTGTAGTTAAATAAATCGGTAAAAGCAGGGGTGCCTAGCCCAAATAGGTTGGTGGGTCAATTAAAAATTTTCTAACTTAAGGTGGGACGCACATATCAAATTAAACAAAATTATTAAAAAAATATATAATTATATTATAATTAATATTGTTTTTGTATTTTACTTGAGATTTTTTTTTAATATCAACGACGTGCATCATAGTTGATTGGTCATGTTTTCATCAAACAACCTGCTGCGATTGTTTGTTTTTACTAGATATAATATGGAAAAAAAATGACTCACAGGAATAAGTAGTTCCAAACGCTGAACTAATGCGTACAGCCAATCGTATTAAATTTGGAAATTTATCTTCGAGGATATATGTTTGATAATATTCAATCTTATTCCCTTCGCACGAGCTTTTTAGCTCTCAAAGCTTAATTGTAATTCTATTTAGCTTCATTTGTAAATTTGGAGACGTTGTTTCCCCCTCTACATTAAACGGAGCTAAAAGTATTGCAAACATTTCCTCAAACTTTTGTATGTAAGAAAATTTGGTGTTGAATTCTTCAACCACTTTTCCAATTTCCGTAGAATATTTGTGTGTGTGGAGAAGTTTTTAAATTCATTTTTATATTTAACAAAAGGAAATGAATCAAATTGTTTGACAACAAATAATTTTCATAAAGCTGAAGCTTTGCTATAAAGGCTTTTACATCTTCATAACAATCAGCAATCAACTTATTTTCTCCTTGTAACTTCTGGCTTAGCTCATTCAGTTTCATTGTTATATCTGTTAGAAAACATAAATCTAGTAGCCATTAATCATACGAAAGTTCACTTATACTATGACCATTATTGTTCATGAAGGTTTCAATATTTTCCCCGATAACTTCCAAACTCGCAATAAACAGTATCCACGACTTAAGCATCGAATTTCGGTGTAATAAATGAGATGATCGCATTCAGATTTCAGTTCCTAAGATATTCTTGAAATTGACGAGGCTTCAATTGATTGTTTTTAATTGAATTAATTACCTTAACTACTTTCATCATATGAGACATATTTACCACTTTTGCACATAGATACTCGAGGAACATTTCAAAATCATTTGAACTGTTTCCTAAAGCGTTTATGTGATTGAAAATTAATGCAACAGCACCAGCACTTTTTACAATCATTGAAAAGGACTCCATCAGTTGCAAAGCCTACACGATTTTTCAAATCTATCTGACGACTTAGTGCGCAATTGATGACAGCATCCTTAATATTTCTTCCTGTGTGGTAGTACCTTTCAAACTCACAAGTTCGAGAAGTTCTTCAGTAATTTTCATTTTACTGTCGATACCTCTGATAAAAATAGCAAGGTAATTTATAGCTGATGTTTCATCCAAATCCAGGGAGAAATGTGCGAAGCTTGTAATTGCGTTTAGAGATGCACAAATCTAACTCTAAATGTTTTCTATTCTTTTTTCTACAGTTTGACGTGACAGACTAATTTAAATAAAGAGATTCAGTTCTTCTGGAAAGATTTATTCAACTGCGGAAATTAGATTGTCTTTGATATAGTTACAGTCTGTAAACGGCTTCATATTAAACAGTTAGAAACTTCATTTGGGCTACTGGTTGGGCATGCCTAGGTAAAAGCGAAGTGTTTTTCTATTGTGTCAAAAGCTTAAATCAAATTCCAATTCTAGCATTTAACTGAACGATTTTCACATCGAGATTCGTTACAAAAAAAATTCAAATTTTAGCAACATAACTTATAATACGAAATAACTAAATATCAGTAAATAAAATAAGCTTAAAAAATTCTGGCTGTATAAATTTTTAAATAAAAGTAGACGATTATAGAATAAAAATGAGAATAATTTCCAACGAGCATATTTTTTATTTGCATGCTACATATTTTGATTCTTATTTAAATCTAAATCAACTGCGTAGTTGCTTTTTAATATGCAACAATTTCTTCAATTTCCGGTTGTTGGTTGAGCCGATGTAGGGTGTCAAATAGTCCGAGTTACTGCTGTTTTCAAAAAATTATAAAAATAAAAAAAAAAAAAGCCATAATTTCTTTATCTGAAGTTATATGTAAAATAAAATAATAATAATAAAGATAAAAAGAATGAATATTTTCCAGATTAACAAACTTAGTAAATTCTAGATTAATTTTTCAACTAAATTTCTGCACCAACTATAAAATGACTGACTTGACTTAATGTTTAAAAAATTCCTATCCGTTACAGTTGTTTATTTTCGTCGTAGATTTGAACAATAACTATAAATATATATTTTTGAAAAAAAATTGTCTTTTAAAACTTTACAAAATATCAAACTCTGTAATTTCTCCAGTGAAATTCTCATATAACTTTCCAGCAAATTTTTGCATCTACAAAATCAAAAATCTTGAAATAATTTTACTAGAATTTCCTTCCACTACATTCACTTAATTTTAACTAATAGAATTAGACATTATATCTGTATATAAATATCGTTGCTTACGAAAAAATATGTTTTATTATATCAAAACAAAATCATCTAATGAGTTAATCTATCAGTACTTCTCAAACTTTCAAAGTTTGCGACTCAAATTTCAATCATAGTTTTCATCGCGCCCTCCTCCGTACAATAATAATAGACTATGAAGCTAAAGCTACAATACGACTTCAATTATAAGCCGCACAAATTATCAAGAGGAGTATTACTAAGAAGACCCGTTTTTTTACAAAGAAAAGGAGGACGGGCGCGCGTGAAAAATTTAAGAAAATGTTACAACGTAAATATATGAAACATTTTATTAATTCAAATAAAAATACGCTAATTACGCTTGAATTCCTTTTAATTATTTACTTAAACAAGTATTTACTCATTGAATATTATTTTTTTTCAAAATATCATTTTCTAATTTATTGGAAATTTCAGAGCAAAAAAATATCCTTCATAATGAATTTTATGGTAAATACTACGGCTAAAATATCAACACATTCAATCTTGATTCCTCACTTGTCCAAAAATCATTACCAACTCAAAAAACTCTTTCAACTTCTGCATTAGTTCCAGGGCAGCATAACGTAAACTCAACAAGTACAAAATTATCACATAGAAAGTGTTCATTTTCTAAATATTTAAATACTACCACCCACTTTTTATCAATTTCAGCATGCTAATTTTTCCAGTTGTTCCTATTTATTAGAACTTAAATATACATTTCAGTCTTCTAATTTCTTCCAACAGACAATTGTCATCAATTTTTATATCTGGTATTTCTTTCTATAAAAATTCTCTTAACAATTTTCTATATCTGCCCAATTTACTTGGGATGAAATCAAAAAACACCATTGAAAACTATTACTTCCTGGGATATTCGTTTCAGACCATTCTTCGACGCATTGGAAACATGATTGGTTCTCATTTCTGAATAGAGATTAACAGATCAGTTTTAAAATATTGAAAAGGAGGACAAGTAGGAGGACACTTTCGAGGAAGGACAGAACCTATAAAAGGAGAACTGTCCTACCTGAAGGAGGACGATTGTTCACCTTAGTATTACATTTTGTATATAATTTTGTATGTGAAAAGTCAATAAGTAGCCCATGGAAGAATCAATAGTAAGTTAAACCTGTTCTTAACTTAGTATTGGTAAATTAACTATCAAATACTTTGTATAGTGCCAGTGGAGCTCACAAGAATTTTTCAAGAGGGGAGGCGGGGAGTCCAGGGTAGAAAGTTAACCATTCTCGTATCATACACTAACGCACCACCCAACATTTTCTTTTAATTTCTTCTCTATTGTCGCGAACAAAAAACAGTAAAAAATAAAATTATTGAATAAATAATTAGCATTATTTGATAAAAGGAACTATTAATAACAAATATTTAGTAATTAAATTTTACTTACTATATACATATGATTATTATCATCTGAAAAAGAAGTAAAGGACTATGGGGAGTTCCAGACTCGGTCCCACTTCCCCCTGTGTGTGCCATTGTGAGTACTGATAGATTTATAAGTGTATTGTGTCAGTGTAAATGAGTTAGAATGTATTTTATTTTGCTTCTCTTCAGTAAATTAACAATTTTTATAAATAATCTTATTTTCGACTTTTCAATATGCTCGCGCCCCCCACATAGGATTATCACCCCCCTAGGGGGCACCCCACAGTTTGAGAAACGCTGTGTTAAATGATGTTTTAATTAAAGTTTAAAAAGAAGGGTTTGGATTTTTTTTTATCATTTATTAAAAGCAGACAACATTATTCTCAGTGCAGTATAGGAATTTACATATGCTTATTTAAGCTCTTTCCATTCGAAAGATTAAAAAGGAATTGGCAACATCTTTATTTTTTCTATTCTCATCATTCGTCATCATTATTGTGCTCTGTAACGGTTCTTTTAAATAATTCATATTTTTCGACGGGGTTGAAAGAAGTGGCTTAAGAGGAGATCTCGATTAAACTTATCATTTTGTTTTGTGCTACTAGGAATATTTACTCGAATCTCCCTACAGAACCCACCTCCCTCAGGAAAAAAAAAAGATTCGTGACAGCTATGTTTTCTATTGGATTAATAATGGAGAAGGAATTCTTTTGTAAATATTGTTGTTTAAAATTATGTCCTTATTTCTGGACATTCATAGAAATATTTTTGTTTTTTATCTTTAAATTCGCAATTTAGAAATCATACTGCTCAAAGATAGTTCAAACTATCATTTAGAAGTCAACAATACTTAAAACAAGTTTGAGGAAATAAAGTTTAAGTATGTTTGTGTTATGTTATGATACTGGGTAATTTATATTCTTTTAAGATTAACCATTCATGAACATACGGTTTCCAAGTACATTAGGAGTAAAAGAAATTCCGTATAACATATTCCACACAAAGACGGTTGTAGAAATAAATTATTGATATTAATTGATTTGCTACTATTGTAAATAATTGGTATTATTTAGAGATTTAAGAAAACATTTCTTTGATAAATGTATTGGCGAATTTTTACAGCAAAAACAAGTATAATCGAATACTAATGATAGTCTTTATTTTTATACGAAGAATCCTTATTTAAAAATAATTATTTTAATGAAAAGTTAACAATTTTAACAGCATTTTATACATCATAATTATTCGAACTAATTCACACTGAATTCTTATTCTTTACTTGATATTTTTATAGGGTTTCGAAATAACACTATTCAAAAATAGCCATCATTTTTGAAATGGCTTATTTACTTTAACACAATATAGGGTAGTTAATTGTTTTCAAAACAATAAAGACGAAATTCATCAATTTGGTGCTAGTTTAGTTTTTGAAAGCCTTTAACTTGGTGTAAGCATAAGAAATCATATTTTAATCATTATTAATTTTTTTCTTAATAGAAAAGATTCTATATGAGCATTTACTCTTCTAATTTCCTTTGATGACATGCAATGACAAGAACCACTTTTGTTTCCCCACCATTCATTGGCACAAAGGGCAATATTTTGTGTCTTTAAACAAATCATTTAAATATTCAAGTAGATTTCCAAATGAAACTGTGCGAACTTTATTTTTTAACCAAACCGTTAAGTCGATTTCGATGCTCCATAAACAATAAACTTATTCCCTGTTGATTATTAACTCAGATTCAAAGGCTGCACCTGTACATGTTACATATACAACTATTTCAAGTCCAAAAATGTCGGATTGATTTACCGATTGCAATTCACTTAAATTGAATCTTGGAAAACTCGTCACTTATCTCATTTTCATTCTTAAAAGTACTATTGAAAAAAATTAAATTTACTATACAATTTTGGCGACTTTTTACTAAACAGTTGGCGATTGCTGCGGTAATACGTAAGTACCTAAACATGCACCTTATGTTTTAAATACTGTAATGACACTTTTATTTTTATAAACATTTCTTCCCATAAAAAGACAGTTTTGTAAGGCGATTTAGTGGCCTAGTAGATGATACTTATAATATTCTTAAAATAATGCATTTTAATTTATATTATCCTCCCAAATAGATCTTTCGTGGCTGGTATTATGGTTTGGTATTTTTCAGTTCCCATGTTAAATTTGTTATCAACCATATTTTAAACGAAAAAAATAACACTTTATAACAATATTTGCCAATTACGCATGATATCAAAAATAGCATCAAAATCAAGGAATCATTAAAATATAATGGCAGTAGATTAATTTTTTGTAGCATAAAAAAACCATTTTAAAAAATTTTAATTACAAAGCCCAATATTTTTGGTTATCTGATTCTTTTATCTTTTAAATTGCACAAACGTCGCATTCAAATACTTCTGCTTGAAATTATCCGAATTATCAGGGCTTACAAAATGCATTTACTAATAAAAATTCTCTACTTTACGCTTTTCCAAGATATTTATAAAGATTGATAAATATATATTTTTGTTTAGTTTTAAAAATGAGAATTGTAAGTATTAATATTATCATAAAAACATGACTTATATTAAACTCAGATAAAAAAAAAAGATAATTTTAACAGAATAAAATTATTTACGCGTACTCAAAATTTGCATACCTTATATAAATCCTCTTATTATTTCACAGTTTCTTTATTCAGTTGCAGAAGACCTTTGTGTAGCTTAAACCACCAAAGCTGAAATGAATGTTAAATAATTAATATCTATTCCCTTGAATAATACGTTGAAAGTAGTTTTAGCAATATTTCAAAAAAAAAAAAAAAGAAGTAGAAAGTATTTTGATCACTTATTTCAAATTTTTCTAAAACCAAATTAACTATGTAGTTGTGAATATTTATTTAAAAAAGTTTTCATAGTTGAGAGGGTCACATTAGTAATTTAAGGTTTATTGAGGAAGAAAAATGTTTTCCTAAATAAAACGGAATCAGTTTGCACTCTTTTTAAAACTACAATTTGTTTAAATTAGTAAATAAATCTCAAAAATTATTTGGGTATTAAACTTATTTTTGGAAAAAGGTAGCAGCGACAAATTTGAAGCTGTAATTTCCAAGGATAAATAGGTTTAAAATAACATTTCGAAATACTATACGAGAGAAAAAGAAATTTTTATAATTTTTCATAATAGTTTACACTCCATTTAAAATATTCATTTAACTTATTGCTAGTGCAGAAATATTACATTTTTCAAGTAAATATTTATTGCTTCAAAGACTGCATAAAAATTCCAAAGGCAAAAAACATTTATCGCTTGCTGAAAAGACATGAATAGTTAAGAAAATTTTAGAAGAATTTTCTAAACTAAGAAGGAAAAGAAAATAATTTAATAGTAATAATAAAATAATATTTTTTCATATAATTCTTTTTACGTAATAAATATTTATCATTTCATCATCCGAATAAAAATTTAGTATAACAGTAAAAAATTATATTTGTCAAAAAGGAGTATTCGAAATGCATTAATAACGAAATATAAAGTGAAAAATTGTAATTAAGTTTCTTACCTTTCAAATTATTTTTGTTTATTTATCTTCTAAAATTTTAAAACATCATTGGTATGAATAAGAATTAATTTTTCGTGAATTTGATGTGATTGATTTTATAATATGCAATATACATTCATCATTTTTATATTTATGAAATGTTTAAAAAAAACAAGTAAAAACAAATAACAAAACAAAACAAATAACAAACAAAACAAGTATAAACAAATCATGAACATATGTTCTTGAATGTTTAATATGTGTATTACAGCATAACAAATCTGGCACAATATAAAATACGGAATATGATATTATCCATTGTAGTATTGGAAAAAAAAAAAGGAATTATAGTTTGAAAAAAAAGGGGAACACTCTTTTATAGTGAATCGAACAAAAAAGTAAAAAATAATTCTTAATATAAGTATAAAATCATTAGCGAGGAAAATAATGTCACTGTGATAAAAGTGTAAAAGAAAAATAAGGTACTTAATAATAAAGAGGTAAAATAATTTTTACTTACAAGGGTATGACATTTGGAGTCGAGACTTGGTGTAATAGTAGTACACTTTTAGGGTCTTCAACCCTCGACGAAATTCGGCAGAACGGCAAGTCATTTCTAGATAAACGCTTTCGAACTTCTTGATTAGCTTTTATACAATTGAATATTAATTTCCTCCAGCTTCGCAATGGCTCGGTTGGTAAGACGCCTGCCTTCAATACCGATGGATAGATTTCAAATCACGCGAACAACTTTTTTTTTCTATTCTTTTAATTATTTTTTTTAAATTAAATAAATTTGTGTTTATGAACGTTTTATTAAATATTAAATGATATTTTATGTAATAATTTTGTATTTTATAAAATAAAAAAAATATTAAATTTATTATTTAAATTATTTAAAACTATTATTAATTCAAAATATTACTAATAAAAATTACTTATTAATTCAAATTATTTAATAGTATTACTAATTTAAAAAATGTTAATTAAAATTATTTAATAGTATTAAAAATTAAAATAAATTGTTCATTAAAATTATTACTAAATTATTATGAATTAAAGTAATTAATTATTATTAATTAAGAATAATTAATCGTTATTACTCAAAAATAAACTAGCTGCATCACCCGGCGTTGCACGGGCTTTCTCTACTTTTATACATATTCCCTTTCCTTCACAAAATCAGCACTTCTAATAATCTATTTCAAACTGACTTCCACCTCCCCCCCTCTGCTTAGCCCGGCGTTGCTCGGGCTTTTACCGAGTGTATAACTTAAAACTCCCTGTTTTGACAGGTTTATTTCACCCGGCGTTGAACGAACATTTTTAAATGCATAGCATATTGTCATGGAAATTACCCTTTCCCTCTCGCTGTCAGAGCTCTTGAGTAAGCGAACATTCACCGAATTTTAAACAGCTTGACAGATGCAGCCATCTAGTGGCACAAAAAGTAATAAATTATTGCACAAAAAAATTCGTAAAAAAGTTTTTGACATTTTATTTTTTAAATCACTAACTGTAAATGATCAAAGCATGAGTTTTTTAAAAGTCATTTTCGAATAAACGCATCGATATTGGTTCATTTAAGAAAAATCATAAAATATGTAAAGTATCGTTGTTTTGTAAAAAATATACTCTATCGTGGGGAAATAAATTATCTTACAAAATTGCTGGCGAAGTTATTAAATGCAAAAAAAAAAAATTGAGTATTTTTTTAAAAAAATCAAAAAACTAAGCGATGATGTTGTTTCGAACCCGGGTACAGAAGTTACTATCAATAACTCTAAGCGACCGATCCACGAAACTTCGGAAAAAAGAAATAAACGACCTTTAAAATAAAAGGAAGATATATTCAATTTCACATTGCGTTATTTATTAAAGTTAAAATTTTTTCGTAGTTCAATTTTAAGTTAATGCCTTCAAACTTCATAAATCTATTGCAAATAGCGGTAATTTTTAAGCAAAAAAATGTAACAAAAATAATGCTGAAATATTTCTCGCAAAAAGGGAAAATAATGAATTTTTTTTTTTTCAAACAGTCTTTTTTAAGCAATTTTTTCAATCTTTGTGCAGATTACGGATAATATCGTTCTATACAGGCGAAAAAGGTTTCGTGCGATTGTTTTTATAAATAAAGAAATTATTAAGTATTTAAATAAAATTTTGAGTATTTTTTCAAAAATAGTAAAAAAAACATTCTCTGATTCTTAAACAGCTTAACATGTGCAGCCATCTAGCGGCACAAAATGTAATGAACTATTGCATAAAAAATTAATTCATAAAAAAATATTTTGAACTTTTATTTTTTAAATCACTAACTGTAAAAGATTATAGTACGAGTTTTTAAAAACCATTTTAATATAAACGCATCGATATTGATTTATTTTACACGGAGAGGGCACGACTAAGTAAATTAATTTGGGGTCGAGACTTGGTGTAATAGTAGTACTCCTTTAGGGTGTTCGGTTCAGTCCTAGGAGAGCCCACACCCTTGGCGCAAATTATTTTGGTTGGCGATAGTTGCGCCATCTTGGTAACCCTACTTTGATACACTAGATAGGGTAACCCTAAATGTTTCTGGAATTTTCATACTTTGTCGGAGGGCATTTCGAGTTTCATTTTGTTGTTGAACTCCGGGCTGAAAGTATGGCTGCGTGTGTGAGGGAATATAATTTAGAATTTTTTACTTAGTAGAATGCGAAAGGTAAGAAAGAATTGATTGAATGATGTATGAAGGAAGGATTGATTGCTTCGAGTTATGAATGTCCTTAATATAATGATCGGCATGATGTAACATGTTCGGCAATAAAACGCTTTCTACGAAATCGTACCAACCACGCCGAAGGTATGTTCAACCATTACCTCGCAGAATAAATATGGCGGCGCTCACACAATCATTCGCTTAGCGATGAGACCTTTAAGGCATTTTTAAAATCTGTTGTTATGCTGTACCCTCCACTCGGAAAAGATCAGCAGTAAGAAAGTAAGTGCTGTTTTTATTTTTTATCTTAAATGTTTAATTTCTGTATTGTTTACATATATTTTCCTATATTTTACATATTCTATATTGTTTTTTCTATATTGTTTACATACATACATATGTACTTTACCCCGCTTTATTCCTTGCCGCTATTGTTGGTTTCGCTTGACGCCATCTTGTTCTGGCTTGGCGCTTTTTTCGGTTTGTCGCCAAGGGTGTGGGCTCTCCTAGGATTTCACCGGGTGTTCAACACGCAATGTAATTCCGCCGATTGGCCAGTCAATTCGGAGGAATAAAAATACTTCAAAATTCATGCTTAGCTTTTATACAATTAAATTTCAATTTCCTCCAACGATTTCGTAACTTGGTTGAAATATCGCCTGCATACTATGCGCGAGGTTTGAGTTCGATTCATCTGTAATTTTTTTTCATTTTATTTAATTGTTTTTAAAATTAAATAAACTTATTTATGAAAGGTTTATTAAATATTTAATGATATTTTATGTAATTATTTTGTATTTTAAAAAGTAAAAACAATTAAATAAATTTATTATTTAAATTATTTATTATTAAAATATTTAAAATTATTAATTAAAATTATTAATAATTAAAACTATTTAAAATAATTATTACTTAAAGTTATTTAAAATAATTATTATTTAAAACTATTTAAAATAATTTTCAATTAAAACAATTAATAAATAAAATTATTTAATAAGAATTATTATTAAAATTATTAATTTGTTATTACAAGTATGAATTTATTATTATAATTATGAATTTATTATTAAAATTAGAAATTTATGATTAAAATTATTAATTTATTATTGAAAGTATTAATTTATTTTTAAAATTATTATTTATTTATCATTAAAATTATTAATTTATTATTGAATTAATTATTAATTTATTATTAAAATTATTAATTTATTATAAAAATATTATTAATTTATTGTTAAATTTATTAGTTATTATTGAAATAATTATTAATTTTTTAAAAATTATTTAAATAAACTATTTAAAATTATTTAAATTTATTTAAAAAGGACTTATTAAATGTTTTATAAAATTATAATATAATTAAATTCATAGTATATAAAAAAAGACATATTTTTTTATTATATTAACTATAAAATAATTGATTTAATAATAATATACTTTATAAATTATTTTATATTATATATAATATTTTATTTATAGTATATTTTATTTCACATTTTAAAACTATTTGTTACTAATTCTTATGTATAATATCATTTAATATTTATTATATATTTTACTATAAATATTATGTATTAATATAAAAATATATTTATAAAAATTATTATATATATTCATATAGTTATATTTTTTTTTACTTTTTAAAGTACAACATAATTACATAAAATATCATTTAATATTTAATAAACCTTTCATAAATAAGTTTATTTAATTTTAAAAACAATTAAATAAAATGAAAAAAAATTACAGATGAATCGAACTCAAACCTCGCACATAGTATGCAGGCGATATTTCAACCAAGTTACGAAATCGTTGGAGGAAATTGAAATTTAATTGTATAAAACCTAAGCATGAATTTCGAAGTCTTTTTTTCTCAGAATTGATTAACCATTCGGCGGAATTACATTGATTGTTGTCTAAAGGAGTACTACTATTACATCAAGTCTCGAACCCAAATGAATTTCCTAAGTTGTGCCTCCTCCTTGTTAGAAAAAATCATAAAATACGATAAGTATCCGTGTTTTGTAAAAAAAAATAAATAAATTAAAAAACTTACTGTATCTTGACGAAATAAATTATCTGTCCTATTACAAAATTGCTGGCGAAGTTATTAAATGCGCGAATAAAATTTTGAGTATTTTTAAAAATATCATAAAAACTAAGCGATGATGTTGTTTCGAATCCGGGTACAAAAGTTACTAATCCAGCACTCTAAGCGACCGATCCTTGAAACTTCGCGGGAAAAAAAGAAATAAAAAACCTTTAAAATAAAAGGAAGAAATATTCAATTTCGCATTGCGTTATTTGTTAAAGTTAATTTTTTTTTCGAGCCTCATTTTCTAGTTAATGCCTTCAAAACTCGTACATTGATTACAAACAACGGTAATTTTTAAACAAAAAAATCTAACAAAAATAATGCTTAAATATTTCTCGCAAAAAGGGAAAAAAACCCAAAACACACTTTTTTTTTTCTAAACCCTAATTTTTAAGCAATTTTTCCAATCTTTCTACAGATTACGGTTAATATTGTTCTACACCTAGAAAAAAGTTTTAGGAGATTGTTTTTATAAATAAAGAAGTTATTAAGTATTTAAATAAAATTTTGAGTATTTTTTTGAAAAATCGTAAAAAAAAGTTTTTAATATTTAATTTTTTGACTCATTTTAAAATAGAAAAGCATGAACTTTTTTTAGTCTAAAATATCGTTTCATTAAAACGAAAGAAAATGCAAGCGGAATGATTTAGGAATCATTTTCATAAAAACGTACCAACTTTGACTAATTTTAGAAAAAAATCGTAAAAAATAAAAAATATAATCAATTGTGAAATACATTATACCGTATCCTGGCGTAGTAAATGGTATTTCCGATTCTGTAATTATTTTTTGGCTGAGTCTCATAAATAAAAAATTAGATCGCGTTTTAAAAGCGTCTGAAAAAAAAGTCGGATAATTTGAACTTTGCCCCTGGCGGGAAAAATTGGCACTTATGCGTTTTAAGGTTTTTAATAATTATCTTTTTATTTAATTGGAATATCGGAATATAAATAGTCAAAACGGATTCCTCGGATCTTTTGGTACCTTCGACGTGTGTCTGCGTCGTGCGGTTCGTCAGGAGATACATCTATCTTGTTCATATAGTCGCATAGATAGATTTGTTTAACTACGAATATTAGTAGTGTAGATAAGTATTATTGGTTAAGAGTAATTAACTAATAATAGTTAATAATAATTAAAATAAATAATAATTATTAATTAAAATAATTAATTATTATTAACTAAAATTATTATAAATTTTTAATTAAAATTTTTTAAATAAATATATTGAAATTATTTAAATAAATTTATTTAAAAAGGACTTATTAAATATTTTACATAATTTTAAAATAGTTAATTTAATAATAATAATAATAAAAATAATAATATATTTTATAAATTATTTTATATTATATATAATAATTTATTTATAGTTTATTATATTTCACATTATAAAACTATTTCTAAATAATTTTTATATAAAATATCATTTAATATTTATTACATATTTTATTATAAATATTATTTATTTATATAAAAACATATTTGTTAAACATAATATAACTATTTGTATAATTACAACTTTATTTTACATTATAAAATACAAAATATATATATATAATTACATAGAATATCTTTTAATATTTAATAAACCTTTCATATAAATAAATTTATTTAATTTTAAAATATAATTAAAGGAATTGAAAAAAAGAAATGTTGATCGCGAAATTCGAACTCTATACGCCGGCATTGAAGGCAGGCGTCTTACCAACAGAGCCATTGCGTCACTGGACGAAATTAAAATTTAATTGTATAAAAGCTAAGCAGGAATTTTGAAGCCTTTTTTTCTCAGAATTGACTGGCCATTCGGTGGAATTACGTTGAGGGTTGAACAACCTCTAGGAGTACGACTATTTTACCATGTCTCAACCCCTATTGAATTTCCTTAGTCGACCCCTCCCCTTGTTAAAAGTGTACACCGGAAAGCGGAAAATGAAATTAAATCCACAAAATTAAATTAAGAGGGTAGGTTCATGGATTTCAACCTCAAAACACATTTCCCATTTTTATACAGTATGAATTTTTACGCTTCTAATGGTACAAAAATTACCATTCTATGTGCAGTAGGATTATTTTTAATAGTTTTTGGAAAATGTTTTACCATCTGTCAGAGTCCATCTGCAACACCCACTAAATTCCATTTATCTCAAAACTATCTTTTTTACCATATAAAGAACATTTGTTCCTTGACTACTGTATTTAACTACTTTATAACTTTATATAGTTAATAATTGCACTCTAATATATACTTTAATCAAGGGATTTTTTAAAAACATATTCTGACTTAAAACATCATAAAATTTCCTATTCTTGAAAAACAGGTTTGTTCAAAAAAATAATTTTTTAAAAAATAACTAGACATTCTATCCATAAAAACTCTGATTTTAGTATGAATTATGGTTCAAAAAATATCCAGTAGAAAAATTGGAGATTTTTATTCAATAAAATGTTTATAAATGCTCCTTAAAAATACCTATTTTTAACATTATTGAGATACAGATCCTGTTTCGTGGACATACCCCCTTAACCAATTAGATCTCTCCAGGAATAAAATTCAATAACTTACAAAATTGCTGTAAATTATCTTTAAAGTTATCTTTCGTATTTTTTAGTAATTCTGTAAATATCCATAATTCTGAATATGTTTGTCAAATAAGATCAATTACAAATTTATCAACTCCCACCCACTCAGAAACTGAAAAATTTATAGAGTACTGAAGAATGCCAGTGAGAACTGTACCGCATGCCACATGTTGCACGCGTGCCATAAGTTGTCGACTTCTACGATAATACATAAATACGAGTTTCCCTTTAAAACTGAAAATAAGTTTCCAGATTTAAGTTACTGGTGCTTTTCAATTCAACCCATAAGCCAAATGATTGAGCTCTTGAAAATAGATCAGTGCTATTTAAAAAGAAAATATTATGAAGTATGACACTTTTTAATACGAAAAATCATTCGAGGAAACCCTAAGAGCCCTTCGTAAATTAATTTCCAAAGCAATATGTTGCCTAAAAATTTAATATAGCAGGTAGTGTTTTTCTTTGCTCAACAATATCTGATATCTTTATTTTTTTTGTTCATTTCATTTATATTAAAGGGAAAAATATCCTTTTAAAAATAATTGTATTTTTCCCAAAATCAAGAAAGAAGAGCTTTTTTCTTTAACTGAGACAGAATAAGTTTTAAAAACATACTTTTATTTAAAGTAGTTTTTTAGAAGTATTATTCTAATTTCTGTGTGTATTTCAATTATATTTGACTTAAAATATGATACATTACCTAAAAAATGCCCTATTTAATTGATATATTTTAATACTTAAAATAAAATCAGTTTATAAAATTAATTGAAAACTAAGGAGGGGATTTAAATATTCAATTTCATTTACAAGCTATTCCAAAAAATAACAATGTTGTGCAAAACTTAAGCAACATGTGTCTTTTTTTGCTATAACTGTACAAGATATGCATGAAATTCAGAAATGAGAGAATGATGACGAAAACATAGCAGCACAAAAATGGATACAATGCATATAGTATAGAATCAAACAAAAGAAGGCTTTATTGAACTCGTTGTATCGATACACATGGTTGTCCGTCCAAGTGGAAGAACAAGATGTCCCTTAGTGTAGGATATACCCTCCCCTTACAGCAATTTTCGTTTCTCACCATTTCTCCATGCTCATCGTCAGATTATCCAATAGTTCTTGAGGTAAGAGGGCCCATTCCTCAATCAGCATCCTCTTCAATTATTGGGAGTTCCTTAGAGGATAAATCATGCTGCGTGGTGTCTCTCCAAAGCATAATCATGTTTCATTTGATTTAAAACAGGGAAGAACGTTGATCAATACTTTCGAGTGATATCTTTCTTTCCAGTAGCTGCTGAATGTTAGTAGTCTGCTGTGACCGTGATTTCATCCGTAAAAATTGAGTCGGGTCCAATAGAACCTCGAAACAGACGCACATGGGGAAGAGTACTCACAATAGCGATCTCAGTTTACAGAGCCTCCGTCGAAAACGTGAAGCTCAGACAGTCCTTTATGCATAAAGCCTCCCTAGACGACAACTCCAGGATCACTGTAACAGCCTCTTACCCTGATGTTACTGAAATAAAACCGGGTCACGATTACTCCAAATCCACGGGTACTGAAGATTGCTTGTGGCACTGAAATGATTCTCATCTGTAAAGAGGACACGACTCAATTGATGAGATGTCCAGTGTTTGTGCTACTTACATCACTCTAAATGGTGTCGCCTATGTACAACTTTCAAATGGATAACGCATTGAGGATGCTTTTGAAAAGGCTACTAATGTGAAGGAGTCTGGCAACAGAAAATCGCAACAGTTGTCATCCTGTTCCAGAACACAGTTGCTGAGCAATGGAGTTTTCTGACTGGTATCGGCCCTTTTTTTCCACTGAACAATATATCGGTCATCCAATGCAGTTTTTTTCTAGCGGTGATCACCACTAACCTTTACGAACGCTGTACCGATGGTCTGGAAGGTTTTCCAGGCGCCAAACGATAATTTTGTCGATTCCGAGCTCTTCAGCTCACTGGTCAAATTACGTTCCTCCTCCAAATGTTTAGATCGTCTTTCCATGTGGGAAGTCGTCCAGGTGATATCTTCTAGCCTTTCACGAAAAAACTCGTAATTGCAGCAAATATCTTGAATGGCTCCTACATTCTTCATTTCATTGTAGTCTTGAAGTTCGCACTCCGATCACACGCGTTTTGTGAACACTCACGTTGCATAAGAAGTTTTGTTTCAGACATTTGCGTACGCATAACCTTTCTACTAAATTACGCGTTTATTTTACTGATTACAATAACTCCTTTTCTAAAATTTCATGGTTTGCTAGCTTAAAATTTACATTGTTAATTAAGTTTTGCCCACCATTGTGTAAATGAAAATAATTTTGCTTGCATTCTCAAAATTCAAACATCACGAAAGTAGAAATTTGATTTTTTAAAAATACTTTTTCTGAAATATTTTATTGAAAACCGAATACATGAATCTGTGTATTTTCAAAATGTACCTGACAATAATATAAAGGAA
Organism: Trichonephila inaurata madagascariensis; assembly: GCA_019973955.1. Lineage (NCBI taxonomy): Eukaryota > Metazoa > Arthropoda > Arachnida > Araneae > Nephilidae > Trichonephila > Trichonephila inaurata. The sequence continues at coordinate 142,917 of BMAV01014228.1, read as the reverse complement.
TAAAATTTTTTTACTGTAATGCGTTTCTTGATATAAAACAAAAATGGACCCTGAAAATTCTCTTAGAATTTAACTATGTTATAGCAATCACAGAATACTGTAGACTTTTAAGATTGTAAGTCATTAATTTATTAACAATTTAAAAGCTAAGTTTTAAAAATTAATTTATGAATAAAAATAAAGGGATGAATTATATGCCACATCATGTTGAAATTATATAGTTATTTGTTGGAAATAATTTGAAGTGAACTCGATTGAATATTTAAGCATCTCAAAGAAATGCTACGCACGGAATATTCATTTACTTATAAAGGAATTTTATCTTTTTATTCTCTGTAATGCTCACTGGAGAAACAAAAAAGAGGGACTCTCTCCTTTTAAATTAGATGTTCATTTCTTAATTGTATTTGTCAAGCTGTCGTAATAAATTAATCTATTCTATTTAAGACAAGCAGGCAATTTTTCACTTCCTTATATTAATGAAGCGTTTCTCAAACTGTGGGGCGTGCCTCCTAGGTAGGCGTGGTATTCCTATGTGGGGGGCGCAAGCATATTGAAAAATCGAAAACAAAAGATTATTTAAAAAAATTATATATTCACCGGAAGTAAGTAAACAAAAACATTATGACATAATAAAAAAGAAAATACACATTTACACTCATATAATACACTTATAAATGTATCAGTACTGCACGATGTATTTTATAATTAATTTAACAATTCTTAGATGAGAATAAGTTTAACAATTACCTGTCACCCCATGGGCTTGTCATGCATAAAATTATATATAAAAATTAACACTTATCTTAATATTTTTGTATTATTTATAATTAATCCCTTGCTGATTAAAAATTACTTAATTTGCTCCCAAATGCCACCGTTTTCCGCGTAGACGCGCGTATATGATGTATTGAGGGAGGGGAAGGGGGGAGGAGGAAAGGAATACAAAAGAAAATCCAATGAAATAATTAAACCTTTTGCAAACACTACCAAGGTTCTTTTATTGCATTCCAAACGTTCGGAATAATTTTATAAATAGCAATGCACAGAAAAGATCGTACTTTGGAAAGACATATATATACGTCAGGGCAATAAAATGTTTTGGCTGAGAGAAACGTTTGTATACGCCGGTGGCACTTAAGAGTTTAAAGTCGTATTGTAGCTTAATCGTCGAAGTGTAATACGAGTATTATTAACATCAATGCATTGTTATTGTATGGAGGGAGGTGCGATGAAACTTATGATTTGTGAATATTGAGTCGTAAATATTGAAAGTTTGAGAAACACTGTATTAATGCTAATTATTTTTCCCAGTCTTCAGGATAAAACCTTAACACTCGAAACATATATACTCAGAATGATTTTCCATTTGAAATGATGCAATACATATTCTGGATCTCACCTCGTTATACTAAAATAATGTTATTAGCAAATTATGTATATGCACTGCTGGCCACCTCAAAATGCAACTTTTGAAGGAAGCATGCAAACCATGTGAAATTTACATCTTGCGTTGACGGAGATGAAATATGCAAATCATTGGCCTTACAGCGAAGGTCATTGGCATCACGGGCAGCCGTAGCGCCACCCGTAAGTGCTATACAAGGGGACAACAGATTAGCAATTTGAAGTACTGCAATTGTATTTTCCTGCGCTATTTTGCTTAAGCTGTTTACTTTTGCATCATGGAAGGCATCGAGCGTCTTTTGACGAAGTTTCTGAATTCGAACCAGGAAGAGTAGCCTACAGTTATTGCGGATTATCCTTCAAAGAACTCAGTCACCGTGTTGAACGAAATCAAGCAGCTGTGATGTGGACCTGTCATCGTTGGATGCAGAATGAAATGATGGAGCCGATCAAACCCACCTCGTTGCACCACTGCTTGAGAGGACAGGCGTATTCTTTGTATGGCAGTAATGGATTTCGCAGCCACATCACGAGCTATAGCACAGCAATTTCAGTCTGTTACGCATCATTCGATTCGGTGTCCACTCGTACCATTCGACACCGTTTGCAGCAGAATGGAATGTCCGCAAGGCATCCATTGCTTCGTTTACACTTGACTGGAAACCAAAGGCGTTTGCGCCGCTGATGGTTGCAATTAACGGTGGACATGGACAACGAAATAGAACGGAATTGCATTTGCTGACAAGTCCCGCTTCTGCCTGCATCATCACGATGATCGGATTCAAGTGAGAGGCTGCTGAACTGTTGCGTTATGCATCGCCAAACTGGTTCTACATCCGGTAGCATGGTTTGGGAGTGGTATTGAAATTCACTGTCGCACAACCCTCTAATACTCATTGCCTGCATACTGTACAACTAGCACTACATCTCTGAAGTATTGGAGCGCGTGGTCCTCCCATACATTCAGCGCTTGTCATCAGTCATATTCCAACAGGATAATGCATGACCACATAAGACACGCAAAGTTCAAGAGTTCTTCTTCAATCTTTAGATTGAATTGCCTCGTTGGGCCACTTGTTCTCCCGAATTATCACCAATTGAAAACATGTAGCCCGTGCTTTCACAATGACAGGCCAGGATACACCATCCGATAATTTTGGAAGCTATGTTGAAGCGGTATGAACTGCTCTACACAAGGATAGATCCAAAGCTTCTTTTATTCAATGCCTAGACGTGTGGCAGCGATTATAGCCAACAATGGCGGCGACATTAACTACTGATTTTGTCATCATCCATGTGTCACAAGAGGCTGTAATTTTAATCGTTTGACCTTTGTACTACATGTCATCTGCCAAATGAATTTTGCTGTGAGTTGTATATACGAGGTAGGATTTGAAAGTTCTCGGACTGAATCTATAACTTGAACAAGTTTTGCAATAGAGTGACTATGATAATGTTTCTGTGTTACTGCATCACTTCCATATTATAAAAATGGTTTGTCCCAACTCATGGGGTTGGTGGTTCGCCCCGGGGTGTTATTTTGTTGGCGAATATATTTAGCAACGGCGATTGATGAATGAATATCAAATATTGTGTTCGCTTGGTAAAGAGTGCAATAGAGAAGAACAAAATATTGAGGCATGTGTACGGCAGAGTGATATATTTTGAAGAGTGGCTAACTGCTAGGACTATAATAATGAAATTTGGTTTGCATGTTTCTTTTGTTGAATTGAAATCCGCTAAAAACGGTTCCTTTAAAAATTGACTCTCAACGGGGTTATTAGGCGTATTGATAGTAAAAATTCCGTTTTTGCTCTTTTCGATTCTGACTTGAAATTTGTCACGCTTGTTTATTTATTAGAGAAAAGATCCAGTGAAAATTGATTTTGTGGAAATAGGCGTGGTTATTGGATTACGAGAGTGCAAAAAAATCATTCACTTCAATTTTAGAGATTATTAGAAATTATTTAGAAGTTCTGTTCATTTTATATCGTAAAGGCCTGAAGGACTATCCCACTCAAGGACGGAAGAACTAGCCTTTTGGTGAGAGGGAGCAACAGGAACGCTAAGTTCGGTTGGTGCCGAATGACAACATGAAGAAGGAGACGAAGAGAGAAAAGGTGGGACGAGAATGTCGGAATGTAGTTTTAAAAATTTAAATGTTTCTTTAAAGTTTTGATATGTGTCTGCAAACGTGTATGAAAATAATAAACCAAGTTTGGTTAAATAGCCTCTTATTGAGACAACAACCCTACTCTACCAGCATTGTTACCACCATGTTACAATATCAAGAGGCGAGAGTGACAGGTATAAGTATATTTTTCAATACGATCGAGTTCTTAATGCTGGAACATAGATATTAATAATTGATACATATATAAACAGTATATATTTATACAACATCATTAAATACCCAACGAAGGGGATGAGTAAAGGCTAGTTAAAAATATATAACATATATCTTTGTCTGTATAGGAAGAACTCCTTAAATTTGTTTCTTAGTGATTGTTAATTGCAATGTTAATTAATTGTCTAATATGAATATTAAACCTCTGACAAGTTTAGGAACTCTTTTAAAAGCAAAAGATATTAACTTATCCAAAATAAATTAACTACAGCAGTGCGAAAATTAGAGAAAATTTAAGGTATCATAACATAAAAATAAATATCAGGACCTGTAATTTGTAGCACTTCAGTGTAACTTATAATCCCTGGTATTCACACGAAACAAAAGATCTTTGTAATAAAACTTTCTCTAACAATCGAAGAAAATAGTTGCTTTTTCTCTTGTAAGAATTTTATTCTACATTGATAATCCCTTACATCCATATATAGAACAAACTGTTTCTGTTAGCGCAATTTACACTCTCTTGAGAAACTGTACAGCTTTTATTTTCCCTTTGTCATGTAATTGGTACTGGGTCGAAACCTAAAGAAACAACAGTTGAATGAAATATTTATTTCAGTCAAATTGGCAAAGCTTAAAATTCTTTCATTCAAAAACACTGCAGTTAATCCATCTAAAAGAAAAACTCTCTTCCTCTTGTAATTTGAAAATTTCTAGAAATAAGCTTAATTTTCTTCTAAGAAAGAAACTTTAATGGACAAATTAGATACCTATAGATGAAGGAAACTTTTTCGTTTCTAAACAGATATGATAATAGTTCTTTGAGTAAAAGAATATTTCAAAGAACATTTACAAGTTCTGTTGATTTTTTAAATTGTTGATATGTTAATGACTTTATCAATACATGATTTACTGAAAGAAAGTGTCGAGAAAAATAATATAGTGATGATTCAGAGACGTTATTGAAATCCAGATATTTTGCTTATATGTTTTAGTTTTATTTGTACTTGACGTATTCTTAGAAATAAATTTAATATATTTTCACTTATTTTTTTTATTATTTCAATTTACATTGCAGTTTTCAGATTTTTTCTCTACTTTTCCATTCACTCTCTGTTAATGCAAGTAATCCTTACCAATTTTAACTCTGAATAGACTTTGTAATAAATTTTTAGTTACTTTTTATATTTTTTTTTGTACAAGCTAAATAGATGTTCGAAATTGTTTGCTAATTTTTGAGCTTTATTTTCATTCAGTTGTACTAAATTATTTAAATGTTCCCCGTAATATAAATTAACAACTAACAAGAAATATATAAAAAAAATTAAGTCAATTCCTACTTAAGTCAACAAAGAAAAATTTTATTTTAGTTACTTTTTATCAAATAGTTGCAATTAATGCAAATATGTATATACATATGACAGAATCGTAATATTAAGTGACAAATAGATGGCGATTTTCCTTGCCATTTTCATATTTTCCTTTCTATGTATGGTGTTGCATTATTTTTTTTTGTTTCTTACTATTTGCTCATTCATTAAATTTAATTATTCTAATAAAATAGCAGTGTGAAAAAGAAATCCCATTGTGTCAGAAATTAGGCCATCCAAGGCGGGATTCGTACTGGTGACCTTTGGATTAGATGTCCAACACGCAATCCATTACACTTCAGGGACACAACGAGGTGATTTTTCTTTATATATATGTTGTTGGAATATTATTTTTGTTTTTTACTATTTATTCAATCTTAATTTAATTAATGAATTAATATTTGAAAAAAAACTGTATTAACATCAAGCGTTAAAACAAGTTTTAAAAAGTGTATTTGAATATGAATGGATGAACAGAAAGTATTTTATTAAAAATTGAAAATTTGAACAAGATTATATATATATAGATAGTTAGAAAAGAGAGAGTGAACTAAGAGTAAGAATTGTAAAAAAAGATATAATTAAAAAAATTGTAATTATTTAATTGGTTCTATTTTATTTATATCCAATAATTTTTCACAAGATGATAAGATAATTATTTTTTTAAAAAGAACATAGATTTGTATCTAGAGGAAAATTTTGATGCAAAATCAGAAGAGAATTTTTAAAATTAACTAAACCCCTAAGAAAAAGTGGGATCATAGATCAAATAGTTCTCGTATGTTATTAATTATAATTTCATATCGATTAGTAATTAAAAAATCTAATTTTGAATCATTTCATGGAATATATAACCACTGATTAACTCTATAAGAGTGAACTCTCTTGAACTTGATTTCTTTTCATTTTAAATAATTTTGAATCATTCAACTAGTTTATTCTCTTCATATTGAGTTTTTTACTAAAATTCAAAGTATTACAAAATCCACAGCTAAATTCACATGCAAATAAAAATCTGAATTTCAGCAAATCACAGATTATGAATTTTTAAACGACTACATTTATTATTTCCAATGTGTAATATTTCAAATATCTTTATGTGTATTTAAGTTTAGCTTCAATAAAGAAGTATGTATGTATAAATAATCCTATTGGAAATAGAAGTATTTTCAGAAGTACGATTGATACACAAATTTGTTTTCGTTATAAATCCATTTTCTGTATAACCAATTTTCTGCAATATATGTACAGAAGAACGTCGTTTTTCTAATCAATTGGGACCGGACACCGTTCGGATCCGCGATTTTTCGGATAAGCGAAGACCGAATGCGATCCATACAATATATGAAACCGAACACTACGAATATTGAAAATCTTCTCATGCGGAAAGCGTGCTCGAAGAAAAAGCAAAATAGGTGCAAAATGCCACAATCTTACCTTTATTGTGGAAAAGAATCACTTAGCTTCGCTGTACCATTGTACACCTGCGTTTGTCTCTGTAAGGTCTCTGATTCTCTTGAGTAGAGTAGGACAGCACTCTGTTTTTGTACAACTCCATAGCTGTCTCTAACTCCGAAAACGCGTCAGCATTTGATGGACCTTTGCTACTTTCGCTGTTGTTTTCCTGGTCTTCATCCTTTTCATCGTCGACAGGGTCGGATTCTTCTTGCACGGAAGTCACAATATCTGGTCCGCAAAAAGCTCTGGTCCGGGATAACAAACATTCGGATAAATGACGTTCTACTGTGTATATATATATTTAAATATATATAAATCAATCACAATTTCACAATAAATTAAACAATTGAAATTATATGAATTTCATTAAACTAAATCTCATTTCAAAATATCAATGACGAATATAAAAAATAAAATACCAATGTTTTCAAACAAAATTAAAAATTTTATAAAATTAAAATTTATAAAATATCTAAGTGCAACCACGGACTAAGGTCCGATAAGTGGGGTTTAACTAGTTTGATGGTGCCAACCTTCCCCTGTTGTTCCCCGGGTGTTGAGGGAATATATATATATAATATTATATATAAATAATAATTCCCCAGCATCCTTTTAATTAACTCTTTTTCATAATATTTAAACAAGCTTTTTAATTCTTTTTGGTTTAAAACTAACGCTTTAATCTTAATCGTAATCAACTAGTACCCGAAATCCCGGTCCCCCCCTTTTTAAAACCAATCGTTTTTTTTAACAAAATAGTCACGCTATTGTCACTCCCGGTATATAAAGGGGAAAATCTTTTTTATCACGCTTTTATCTTTGTGTTCGTCTTTTTGAAATTTTGCTGCGCCCCTTTTCGCTTTTTTTATATGCCCTGTTTTTTGTGTTCTTACCAATTGATGTGAATTATTAAGGGGGGAAAAAAACCCCCCTTGTCTAGTTATTTTTGTGTGTGAATAAACAAAAATAAAATTTAATTCTGAAGATTTTTCTGTGAAACCCCCGGAAATAAACAAATACAACTACACCGGCCAATGTTAAAGACACACACACACAAAAACACACACACAACACACACAAAAAAAAACCCCAAAACCCCAACAAAAAACCCCAACCCCAAAAACCAAAACCCCCCCCCCAAAGAATTTGGCCATTTACCGGAAAAAAAAGATTTTTGGTAACTTTAAAACCTGAAAAATTTCTGTTTTTAAAATTTTTTGTAAAAATTTTAACCTTTAAAAAAAATTTATTAAAACCCCCTTTTTTCCTTTTTTTCCCTTTAATTTTTTAAAACTAATACAGATTATAAATGCTTTAGGAAAAAGGGAAAAAATTTTAAGAATTTCCCACCAAAAATTTTAATAAAAATGAAAACCCTTTTTCTTAATTTTAATTTTTCCCCTATTTGAAATTTAAAAGTTTAATTTTTCAAAAAAAAATTTTTAAGGAATTCTTTGGGGTTTCCAAAGGAAATTTTTAATTTAAAATTTATTTCCCCCGCCATTTTTAAAACCAAATTTAGTTAAATGGAAAAATTTTTTTAAAAGGGGGTAAGGGGAAATTTTGTGGAAAAACCAAAAATTAAAAAAGGGGTTAATTTTGTGGAATATTAAAATCAAATGTAATAGAATTATGTAGAATTGAAATGACAGAACTGTAAGTGTAATAACTGATATAATTGTTGAAAATAGCAATACGAGTTACTTAATACACGAATAAAATAAAATTTTATTCTCAAATTTATTGTACGAATTGTATTGATTACGAGTTGCGATTAGAACAGCTGAAGATTAAACACAGGGAAAACATATAACTTTTATGTAATTATTATTAAAAAATATAAAGCAAAAAGGCATTTTTTTTGCTATTGAGCACCGTATGTAATTTTAATTAACTATGCAAAATATATCTATTTCTTAGAACTCTTTTAAAAAATAATGTTATACATTTCTGTACAGTAGGGTTGCAAAGTGTTATATTATCACAATTAAAAACTTTTGGATGAGCTTGAAAACATGTTCTAGCAATTTAAACTTTGTTATGTAAAACAACTTCAGGTGAGAAATAAACATACGAAAACTGTATCCAAAAATATTTTGTTTCCACGAAAGAAATATCAAATTATTAAATTTATTCACAAAAGCAAATGTAATGTGCAAATCGATATTCGCAAGGATCCGTAAGGATTCCCCCCTCCCCTTTACAACAACGCAGGATAATATTTTCATAATGATATGGTAATTTTTTACGCCTTAATTTCTCGTAACAAAAAAGTGTTTGATGTTCCATTTTTTTCATTCATTCTCATAATTAACTTTAGTAGAGACTTTTTCACACAGTTTTTATTAATAGAAATAAAAAAGAAAGAAATATTGTAAGAAGGGGTTATTTTATTTAAAAGGAAGTAACCGCTTTCCCATTCTTAGTGAAACAGCGAACGATAATATTTTCACGGAATGTTCTTGAGGGAGTTAAATGAAAAGAAAATTCGAAAAAAATATATATATTGTGACAGCTGTCTGCTTCACATTATTAATAACAGAGAGATTACATTCCATTAATTTTATCCAGATGTACGTATTTATCTCTGAATGCTCCTAGAAACATTTTTTGTATGCTTTCTTTCATCGATCGTTATTCGAAAAGTGTTGACATCATTAATTGTTGAAATGAGCAGAAAAGGAAGATCTCAAATTCATCTAGAAATTTAAAAGAAATTCAGGATGCAAGTTGCCAATTTCGACTTTCTTTTGGGGGCGACTTATAAAACATGTTGCCAAATCATCTTTGGGATTACAAAGGAACTTACTGTTATATCTTTAATGTCTTATATTTGAAATAACACATTTGATATGACTTTTTTTTAAAAAAAAAATTCTTCAACTCGATTCTTTACTTTGATTCTAAAAATACAATGCGACTTTAATTATAAACTGTACAAATAGCGAGTTCAATGACGAGTTCCACAGCTAAACAGTTTCGTTTAGTCTTAGTTATTAGCTTCTTAAATTTTAACAGTTTCACTTTTTACGTACTACAGTGTTTCTCAAACTTTCATGGCTTGTGACCCAATATTATTCAATCATACTTTTAACTGCCCTCCCCCCCCGTCCAAACAATAACAACGAACTGAATTCAATAGTTTACTATGACTCTTCAGCTACAATATGACTTTAACCTCTTATGTTCCACTGGCGTAGATAGCCAAAGCGTTAATTGTTCTGGACGTATATATACATCTTTCCGAAGTACGATATTTCTCTGCAGTGCTATCCATAAAATTATTCAGAAGGTTTTGGAATACAAATAAAAAGGAACTTAACAGTGTTTGCTAAGGATTTCTCCATTTCTGAGGATTTACCTATTTATTCCTTTACGCACAACCCCAATACATCCCATAGAGTACTGAGGAGCAAATCGCATAACATTTAATCAGCAGTAAAGGGATTAATTATAAGCCATCGATTTATAAAGATAAATGTTAATTTGCGTATATATTTTTATATATGACAAGCCCATGCAATCACACTGATAATTATTAAATTTATTCTTAACTTAGTATTGTTAAATGAATTATCAAATACATTGTGCAGTACTGATACCTTTATAAGTGTATTATGTAAGTGTCAATGTGTATTTTATTTTTTATGATGTCAAAATGTATTTTCTTTTGCTTCTTTTCAATAAATTAATAATTTTTTTTAAATAATTTTTTAGACATTTTGATGTATTCTTCCCCCTCTTATTGTTATCCCTCCTGAAGGGGTGTGCCTCACAGTTTGAGAAACCATGCTCCACATTCTCTTCCTTAACACTAATAAATAAAACACAATTTTCGAGCATCACTCCAGTCTTTCGTGACTATTCTTATGATATTATTCTCAGAGGATGGAAGCATCCCATTAGCTAACGCCTCACCAACACGAGATCCATAGATCTACAACAGGTGATTTCGGAATCCTCCCAGCTGCGATGAGTCGTGATTTCATACTGCTCGAGTCCCAGAGGGGTAGGAAGAACGTGCGCGTCATTTGATATACACTCCTTTGTTCTATCATTTGGTGATATTTATCCTGAAACTGATCGCTTTTTTGGATGTGTTGACTTCTTTCCTGATATTGGGCGTAGAGAGATGAGATGGGAAACGGCTCTGAGAGATGGATTCAATGTTTGAACGCATGGACTTAAGGATTACTTTTGTGATTTTGTTTGCAAATATTTTTAATGTTTTTGAAATTGTGCTTACCCTGAAATGTGATTAAAAAACAATTAGTCAGTTGTCAGTGTACTATAAATGCTTTATTATGTTAATGAGTAATAAATGATACTAAAAAATATCCTAGTTTTTGTCGCAATAAATTGCTCTGAGGTAACAAATGCTGATGATTAGAGGATGTGTTTTTATTCTTCTCGAAAATTCAAACCTCCCTTTCATTTTAACGATTTTTTAACCCAGAAGTAGTCATCCAAGGCACAGAGTCACTCCAGGCTTCCGAAATTCGAATTATAAGAAAAACTATTTTTTTGTTGCCAATAACCTTTTCAGTATCCTCTTGTATGACAATCTTCATGAGAACTAAAATGTTTTTATCACTTATCTCAATCTTTTTTGGAGGTGGCAACCATACTTTAGAATCTTAAGGTACTTGATGTGACTAAGTTTCTCGAGAGCCCACATTTGTTCCAAAAATTATTCCTTATGCACATTTCATATTTCCCCCGCTTAAACGACTTATTGGTTTTGATTGCTGGGTTATACGACACATTACGGTTTATAAATGTAAATTAAATGAATATAAAAAATAATGACCGCATTTGTGATCTCTGTTGGATGAAGTTGAACCCTTGGAACAAGAAATGGATCAAGCAAGGGTGGAATATGATGAAATAGTGGATATTAATCATGACAGTGAATGTAAATTTGAGGAAAGCGATGGGGACTTGAAGCGTTTAAGTGGAAAGGAAGCTTTTCAAATGCTACCTAAAAAACCATAAAAAAGATATGAAGCCACAAGTGTACCCCAAAACAAATTGCGCTCTTTCAAAAGACCTAAGCAAGAAAATTTTCAACATGCTATCTATCGATCCTCCCAGGAAAACAAAACTACAATAACTTGAACCAAATAGGAGAGTTTTACCTGCAAATATTCCTGTAATGTCAGCGAAACTTTTCAGTGATGTGTATCTCTTTTTAAAGTCACACACATTTGAAACATTTTAATTCTGTTGGATTGGAATTTTTCCTCAAATTATCAAAGAAAAATTGAAAAGTACTTAAGCATACTTTCTCTTACTTAAATTATTCATTTCCACTTTAACTTTTAACGCGTATAATGAAAAAAAAAATTACAAAAAAAAAAGAAAGAAAAAAACAATTGGGGTGACTGAGTCAGCTTGCAGGACTACTAACGTTAGTACTGAGGCCACAACTTCTCCGGAGTTAAACAATATATTCTACTATTTTAAAAAGTATTTATAAGTATGGATCAATACTAAGGGTGACCGTGTATTGTAGGCAATGACACTCCATACCATCACACCAGCTATAGTTACGGTGTGTCGCTGTAAAGCATAGGCAGGATTGAGGCTTACCACAGGGTCTCCACACACGAACACGATTGTCACTCACTACTAAGACTGAATATGGATTCGTCACTAAAGACGAACTGGTTCCATTCCGCAGCAGTATATTTTCCTCGTGCGCGGCACCACTCCAAATGGAGGCGTCGATGGGCGGGCGTCAAGGGAAGCACTCGTAATGGATGTCGCGATCCCAAATGTCCTTCAGCCAGGCGCTTTCGAATGGTTCGAGAAGATACAGGGGTCCCTAGTGAAAGTGCTACCTGTGCCTGGATGGCAGCCGATGAAGCAGTTGGCTGTATGCGAACATTTCTTACGATGTGGCGGTCTTCTCAACGAATGGTCTATCGAAGGCGTCCTGAGGCTGGTCTTCAGGTAAATGACATCTCTCGGATCCACTGGTCCCAACATCTCCTTACAACACATTCAGAGCGGCCTAATTGACAAGCTACTCGCCTAGCTGACCCCTCAGCTTCCATCATGCCGATAATTATCCCCCCTCTCAAAATGTGACAGCTGCTCATGTTGTCTTCGAAAACGACGTAATGGCATGCCTACCTCAGCTCTTCCTTTATAAACGATTCGGCACTCTCAAACAATCTTTGTTTATCGGTTTTATACTCCACGGAGAGCGACGTTAAACGCCCTCTACCGGCTATGCGTATTGCGTAATCACGCTGCATTTCTAATCATTTGCATATCTTTCCGATATGTACCTTCATGCCAAATTTCTTTACGATCTCGCAATTATTTCTTGTTGAGCTAATTGTTTTGTCCATAAGTGTATATTAGCCTTACTATTTATGACGATGGGAAGACTAATTCCCGCTTCAGTTTTGTGCTACTGCACATAATCTAACGATTATGACATATGTAAATAGGAGGGGAAAAAAAGATGGTACTAAAGAAGTACCTAGACTAAAAGCTGTCGCTGTATGTAACGATGCCATGGGAGGGGTTGATTGCTTTGATCAAAGAAAAGAAAGATACCGAAGAGAAAGACGATCTGTAAAATCATGACATCATATCTTTCATTTTCTCTTATTGACTTTACTATCATAAATAGTTTTATACTTTGGCAAGTGAACAAAAAAAAAGTTTAGACCAGCTAACACATTCCGTATAGCGTTAGCTCGTCAGCTATAATAGACAGATATTCCTCAAGAAAATAGGAAGGGCGTCCTGCTAGCTTTCAATGAAAGAAATGTGTACTTCCGGAGGATGTGGGCTTAGCCGATGTGAGAAATCTTTTGCCAAAAAGGTTTCCAACTTTTAGACTATGTAGGACAATTTAGACAATGTAGGAAATGAAGCAGAAAGGAACAAGAAAATAGGCTCCTCTATATCTGTGCAGAATGTGATGTCCCCTTGTGCATTGCAACATGCTTCTCATTTTTTTATCGCAAATAATCACCGCTACTTTTAATTTTCTTTATGAAGGTGAAGGGTTCCTTGGGAAGTATTCTTCCCACACGAAAATTTAAATGTAAACATAAGATTCGTAAAAATAAAATATATTTCCATAAATAATATTGTTTAATTATTTATAAAACATAAAAAGAATTCGCTAGAAGCGTAAAAGAGAAATAAATGGCCCACGAAAGAGTTAAAAGATCACAGACAAAAAATTGCTTAAAAATAATTTTATTATGTTTTAAGCTTCGTCGCTCCTAACAAATTCCATTAGTTCCTAGGATTTGTTTATGAGGAAGTTCCTAGAACGTGTTCAAAGGCTCAAAATCAATTCTTAGGGAAACAATTTCTCTTGTTTTTATTTGAGTAAAATTTGTGGAAATGGCAAGTATTTTTTTTTTCTTAATGATAGTTCAGCGTTTCTCAAACTGGGCACACCCCCTAGAGGGGTGTGATAACTCCACAAGGGGAGCGCGAGCATATTAAAAAGTCGAAAACAAAAAGTTATTTAAAAAAAATTATTAATTTACTTAAATTAAACAAACACAATACATTCGGACATAATAAAAAAATAAAATACACATTTACACTGATATAAGACACTTATAAATATATCAGTACTGCGCAATGTATTTTATACAATTACTTTAACAGTTTTGAAATAATAACAAGTTTAAAAATTAGTAGTGGCCCCATGGGCTTGTTATATATAAATTTATTTTTCAAAATTAGCAATTATCTTGATAATTTGTATGGTTTATAATCAATCTCTAAATGTCGATTAAAAAGTACACGATTAGCTCCCCAATACCATCTTTTAACACTTAGGCGAGCGTATGGGGTGTATTGGGAGGTGGGGTGGAAAAGCAATAAATAAGCAAATCCTCTGAAATAAGTAAATTCTTCGCAAACACTGTCACGCTCCGTTTATTGCATTCCACAGCTTTCGGAATAATTTTATGAATGGCAGTGCACAGAAAAGATCGTACTTCAGAAAGACGAATATATAAGTCCGGGGCAATGAACTGTTTATTTGAACGAGGCATTTATATACGCTTGCGGCACTTACGAGGTTAAAGTCGTATTGTAAGTTTAACGTCAAAGTAAAGTATTATTGAATTCATTACATTGCTATTGTGATGAGGGGGAGGTCACGATGAAAATTATGGTTGAATATTGGGTCGCAAATATTGAAAGTTTGAGAAGCACAGTGGTCGTACGATCCTTAAAATTTCTTGCTAATAGAACAGTGAACGATATCACATACCGTAAAAGCTGGCGTATAACGCGGACCTATACTTTCAATCCGTAACTTTTAATTTTTACGTATATTCGCCGTATAACACGCACCCTCTTTTTTACGAAGATACCTGAAATGTGCATGCGTGGCTTTTATATATATATGTGTGTGTTTTGATTTCATTTATTTAAACAATTATTCCAAGCTTTAGATAGATAGCGAACTTCTACAGCTACAACTCTTTAAATTCGTATGGAATGACGTTTCTGTTTTTTTTAAAAAAAACAGTATTTCGATCTATGTAGAAGTTTAGTTTTTTTCTATGCTCATCTTTTTTTTTCTTTCATTTATTTATTTTTAAATTTCTCATTTCATATCCGGTGTATAACACGCCCCCGTAAATTTGGATCTTGTTTTTTGTAATAAAAGGGCGTGTTATACGCCGGAATTTACGGTATATAGTAATACATCTTCCAAGTATTTTCAAAAAACCGAATGTGCAATTTTATTCCATAAGCAAATGCAATGGATAAATATGTCGTGAAATGGGAAATAAATGCACATAGGTGATGGATTTTGAATAAAAGTTGAATGAAAAAAATTTACTTTACTCGTATTTCTGCCTCTGCGAGTTTTGAGTTCTTTTATTGACATATTTGTTATTTTCGAACATTCAATATGTGATAGAATCATTAATATAATCTGATGTACTAAGTTACAGCATACAGATTTGAAGTATTAAATCACTTATTGTCCATTCATTCTCAATATTTTTGTATTTTATATTGAACATTTTTTTTATCATTTTATTGTTCCATAAAATGTTTGATTAAAATTCTTCTGAAGAAAAGTTTTAATGCTATTGAATTTTCTTTAAGTCATAAAAAGTGCTAATATGTAGTGGTTGGCTTACCATAGTTTTGTTTATATATATTAAAAAACAAAATACAGGTCACATTTTTAGTTAACACATTCAGTTGGTTAGATTATCCAAATAAATCTGTATTTCAGTAAAGGAGGTCAGTATTTTTATATCATTAACACGCTTTTATAAGTTTCACTTGTATGTAATGGAATCTTTGAACTCGATTTTTACCCACTTTAAAAGGTTAGATTAATCCGAAATTTTGCACATTTGTCAAGGTCAGATGACAATACAGTAATTTTGTAATTTTTTCACTTCTCCTGATAAGGATAATTAGGAATTCGATTTATAACTTTGGCGACTAATTCCGTATATCACCTCCAGATTTGGCGACTTATTGAATAAACCATTTTCAGATTTGGCGACTTATTGAATAAACAATTTTCAGATTTGGCAACTAATTCCGTATGCAACAATATTTTCGGATTTGGCACTAATTCCAGATTTAGTGACTAAAAGATTAAGTTGCAAACGTAAAACCGCAGGGCTCCCATGTCTAATAAAAGGCATCGAAAGAATTTTCATACAAGCCCCCTTCAGATCTAGCTACGTCAGTGCTTTTATTGCAAATCAAACTAAAAAAAATAAATTATAGTTTTTTTAAAAAAAACAACTAAAAAACACGTTTTTATAGTGAATAGAACTAAAAAATAAAAAAAAAAAAATTCTTAATATAGGAATAAAATGATTACTGAGAAAATTAACGTGTTTATGGTAAAAGCGTGGGGTCTACTACATTTTTACACTAACTCAGCATTTTGGAATAGAACTATTAAGAAATTATAACATTAATATCCAGCATACCGCGCTTTTATCCCAATAACATTAATTTTTCTCGTTAACCCGCAATCAATCACGCGGGGTGTTCTGTACACCTCAGCAACAAGAAAATCCTCCCAGAATTCTAAAAAGAATGCGCAGAACCACAATTTTTTCTGTAGCTGCACATTTTAGGTCATTGAACCTTCAGGCCTGATGGAATCCTTCTTTCTCGAATGATTGGAATGTAATGACCTTTAAAAGTTTATCTGGGGGCTGAGAACTCCCGTGAGAAGTTGAGCATATGTATACAGTCTGCAACGAATGTTTGGAAAATGATTAAAATATTATTTTTCAACTTTCTACAATTATTATCTCATTAAATATAAAGTATATTTATTACTGATATATACGTTTTATATACTGGTTTATGAAACAATATAAAATTATGTGTTTTAAAATGAAAATTTGGTATGTTTAGTTTAAATTAATGTTAGTCTATTTGTATGCAATGAATTTAATAATTTTATTTGTATAATACAAAAAACATCTTGTACTTTATAAATATGTATCATAATGACTTAATTTTATTTTCATAGTAAAATACACGTGTTACAAGTTTGGGGTGTTCTCTACATCCCGCGAGTAACGACGGTAGCAAAAACAGGCACGAGTGACCGCGGGTTAATCATTTTATTCCTATATTAAGAATTATTTTCTTACATTTTAGTTCGATTCACTATAAAAGCGTGCTTTTAGTTTTTTTAAAACTTTGACTTTTAGCATAAGAATCCCATCTAAATTTGAATTTATAATATATTGTTAAGAACAAAAACACATGTAAAAAATTTTAAAGCAAAGTTGTTATAATCAAAAAATTATTAAATTTTCATTAAGTAATTTCTCACCCTAAGTAATTTTAATACATTTCTCATGAGTTGAAAATTTTAAAATTATACCTAAAGCACATTCAAAGTGGTAAATTTGAAAAAGCTTTCAAGTGTATAAAAAGAATAAAATTATGCATATGAATACTGAAGAATAAAACAATAAAACATTAATCATATTTTACCTTAATGTAAATCATTTATATCGTTAATTCACTATAATTATTCAGAAAAGAAAATAATTGTTTTAATTTGCATAACTTGTGTCATACTACAGCGCTAAATTTAAAATAGTTCACAAAAAGTATGTATCCATATGGCATTAAGTAATAAACTCATTTTTACTTAAATCCAGCGCTACACAAACTGAGGGACATGATCCCCCTAGGGGTGGAGCGCTTGATATGTGAGGAGCAAGAGCCTATTGAAATTCGAAAACAAAAGATTTGAATTAAGTATTAATTTACTGAATGAAAGCAAACCAAAGTACAATCTGACATAAGAATACGCAATTACACTGATAAAATATACTTACATATAAATGCATCAGTACTGCACAAAGTTTTTGATGAATAATTTATAAATACTAAATTAAAATCTAGTTTAATAATTACTAATGCCTTTAATGGGCTAATCATATACAATATTTAATCTTATCTTGGTAATCTATATATAAAAATGGATGTTTGTATATATGAAATCGTTTCACTGCATAAAACCGTTCAACTGGTCACTAAGAAAATTGGCATGTATAACTATTTTTTTTGTGAAAAAGTTTTTGTCCTGTCCTCTTTGTTCCAGCTCCACACCAGCATATCAACTTCTACACCGTTCAATTACTCTCCAAGTTGCCAACAGGGTCGCCAAAAACGATGCCAACACTTCGCTGTGTTTCCATTGAATCGCCGTTATAATGTAAGGAACGGCGTTGCTTGCAAATATTATAATTTTAACATAAAATAAATACAACAAAATTAATATTAACGTATTACACATCCAGATATAAATTATTTACACGGTTTTAAGCTTTCATTACACTAAATTTGTAACAATGTGTTACTTTTGCTGAGAAGAGTTCAGCTTTGGAACGTGTTTTCAAAATTCAACCCACAAGGAATTTACGGGGGAGCGTTATAAATAATACTTTTAAAGAAATACTGTTTATCAGCTATTAGACATACAGACTTAAGGGGACATAGTACCTTTCGAAATCAAATATTATACATTTCGACATACTTTTTCGATTCAGCATAAATCAATGATTTTTCCATATTCTAATGGGGTTTTTTTTTTTACAATTTGTACAAAAAAGTTCAAAGTTTAAAATTCTTAGTCAATTTTTGCTTTTAAATTGATAAAATTTTTTTAACAACATAGAATATGCACACAAAAATTAAAAAAAAAAACTTACCTTCTGTTACCCGCAAGATAACATTTGAAAGATGTACAGTAGAATCTTCATTTATATACCAAATTAAAGCTAAATAATGCCTTTATTCTGTAAACCTCAAATTTTAAATTTCTACCCCATTTAAAAAAATTTAAAAATTTAGAAGTCATAAAATTTATAATAAGTAATTTTTTTTCATCTATCATGCTACAAAATAAAATCTATTCATTCCATTAACAAATGTGAGGTTCACAGAATAAAAAACAAGTACAATACCCATATAAAATTTTAGAACTCTACAATCAAAACTTTTTTTTTAATCTTGCGGGAAAGTGTGAAAAATAGAAATTGAGAAAATCATGTTTAAGCAAAGCACTGTAATTTTATACAACAAAATACAATTATTTAATACTTAAAATGCACCCACCTCATATGTCACACCTTCTATTTCAACAAAATGCTCATG
Source organism: Trichonephila inaurata madagascariensis (assembly GCA_019973955.1). Classification (NCBI taxonomy): domain Eukaryota; kingdom Metazoa; phylum Arthropoda; class Arachnida; order Araneae; family Nephilidae; genus Trichonephila; species Trichonephila inaurata. The sequence continues at coordinate 123,675 of BMAV01014228.1, read as the reverse complement.
CATGGCTTTTTTTCGCATTCTCAAAGCCCTACGAGCATCTAATGTTGACCTAGACTTCATTTCGGCCTCTTTTATTCGAGCATTATCGGACTGAAAAGCATAAGTTACCTAATTTAAAACCCAGATGTTTCATAATATCCAAACGTCCAGTCATTCCATCATTATACATTACTACTGCCTCATTCACTGCAACATCAACTATTCTCTTGGAAGATCCTGATGTTTTAGGGCAGTATTTCCAAACCGTCGAGTTGAGACTCATTTGAATTCTGAGTCTTTCCCCCTAAACAATTTTTTAATAACTCAGGTGAGGATAATTCTGCAAATATTGGTTTTACTGCATCCATAACAGAGTTTGGCACAATTCTGTTATGTTTGTATGTTGTATTTTCTGAGGATTTTGCCTTTTGATAACTACACCATGAGGATGTACCAACCAGGCAGAAGTAATGCATTGGTTCTTCATCTGTTGAGCGGTAATGGCAATAAATGGCCCAAATTGATTTACGCATATCTATGGAGCTGCAGTTCTCACATATAGCATTTCCACAGTATATCGTGAATTTATCTATTAATTTACCTGTCAGGCAACTTTTCCCACTTATACTTTTGCCATCTGATAGTTTTTCCGAAATATGTTGAGTTCTTATATCAAAAGACAATTATAAATATAATTGAAAATTTAAGAAAAAAATGCAGTAATTTATTCCCCGTCGAAACCGAAACTTATGGAGGCGTGGTTTGTTTACATTACATTTAAAGAGCAAAGTCTCTTTCGACATTTACATTTTTTCTTGTACAGAACGTAATAATTCTCGGATTTTGATGCGGTTTGTTTTAAAATGATCCAAACAGTTCAAATTATTTTTTAAAAATATTTTTGAAAAATCAGTATATTGAAGGTTTAAAGGTACTATGTTGTCTTAAAATTTAGCAAATATTATTTTTTGTTCAGATGAGATATGCAAAAAAAAAAATTTTTTTTGTTTAATTTGCAATTCATTTCATTAAAACTTCTTTTATCCTTCAATCCGTATTATTTAATTTTTCAATTCACGCGTGCGAAGAACGGGTACAGCTAGTGGTTTATAATTAAAGTCGTATTGTAGTTTTGAGATCAAAGTGCATTACAATTGAATTCAATACATTGCTATTGTATGAAGGGGTGTGATTTAAATTATGATTGAAAATTGGGCCACAAATATTGCAAGTTTGAGAAGCACTTCTTTAATCCTTTCGCATAAGCAATAAAAGTCATTCATGGTATTAAAAGACTGTATATATTTAAGTATCCAGACTATCAATTTGAATGATATTTATGGCAAAAGAATCAGAAACAGGAATAAAGTGCATCCCATTGGATGAAATATGGGTAAATTCCTACAATAGGTAAAATCCTAGGATAGCACTCTGCTGTTTTGGGTGACAAGAGGTTTTCGCCAAATGGTGCCAAGGAAGAAACCGCGTTTTTCAAAATGGTGTCAGAGACGCAAACAAAAGTGAAAAACGTGGTTTTCAAAACTGCGTCAAGAGGCGAAAAACGTCGAAAAAACGTGGTTTCTAAAATGGACAACATAGGAAACATTATTTCAAAAATAATAAATTAAATGCAATTTCTTTCCAAATTTTAAACATCCATACCAAGATTGTATCACTCCTTCCTTCATACAAAACAATAATTACTTCCTTACCTTTTATTCAGAAGAAAATCTCCTCGTCATGTTTTTACGAAGAAAACCCGATTTCTAAAACTCTGTTTCTACAAGAAAAACTGAAAAATCGTCGTTTTCAAAAAGCAACAGTGAGGGTTCCGATGAGAATGCTTAGGCTGATGAAATAACAATCTCCATTTCTCTCAAATAAATTATTTTCATATTTCGGACAACCATACTGAAATATTTTTAATCGTTCACTCATTCATAAAGCAATCATTTCTTTCCTTCCACTTTCATTCAAAGGTAAAATATCCATTCGTCGAGCTTCAAAAAAGAAAAACGTGGTAAAATGAAAACAGTGGTCGTCCCACGTGCAGAAGCAGCAAGGTCAGGGGTGGAAATGGCCACTGTCCGAAATGGAGTGATTTAGGGCTCGACCGGTTTTAGGGTTACCATTTTATTTAGCTTAAAACTGGAAAATCTGGCAGGTTTGCCGAATTGTAAACTTTATCGCCAAATTTTTGGCGCAAAAAATTTTGTGGCCAAGGAGTTTGCCTTTGCTCTATTGGATGGGCAGACCCGTGGCCAGCGCGCCATTTGTTCGATCCCAAGTGCCTCTAAAGATCCAGCGTATAGAAGGACTGATGTCCTTAACCTCGCTAAAGAATCACAAAAATATTTCCTCTTTAAGGTGACCACCTCCTTCGGGAAGGGAGAGTGCCTCTCTCTTGGTTCTGTCCTTCCTCTAAGAGTGTCCCTCCTATTTGTCCTCCTTTTCAATATTTTAAAACTAATCTTTTAATCTTTGTATTCAGAGAGACCAGGCATAGCTGAAAATTTCACCAAAGAAGAACAGAATTTTTACCAAACATATTTCCAACAAGTTGAATAATGGTCTGAAACAAATATCACAGAAAATCAGTTATCAATGGTGTTTTTTTTCACTTAACTGTTGAGTTTTTTATCGAAGCAAATGCCAGGTATTAAATTCGATGACAATTGTCTGTTAGAAGAAATAGAAGACAGAATGTATATTTAAATTCTTATAAATTAAAAAAATAGGCAAATCACCATGTTGAAATTTATATAAGATGGGTGGAAATATTTAACCATTTCAAAAATGAGCACATTCAATATGAAAGTTTAGTTATTCTTGTCGCGAATTTACGATGTGCTGAGACATTGCCATCCTGTGATGACCATGTCTTACCGGATCCGCGTAAGCTAGAGGTGTGGGATTATCAAAATGATGAGACATAATTCTTAATACAACTTTTATTAAGAATAACTTATATTACTTTTTCTAAAAGACTAATTTTGACAATTATTAATTAAAAGTGAGAGTCGAGCCCAAACTAAATCACAAATGTATTTGTCAGATCACGCAATTAGATACTCTATCTCAATTATCCCAAATAATCCTGTTACTAATTACTTCTTATATCTAATATTACCTTTCCCGTTCTGTCCCTTGACCTAGAGATTATAATCTATAACTTTATATAAGAAGATTCTTGATCCGCAAGGTAGCTAATTTTGATCCCAGATTCCACACTGCTTCTGTCACGCTATTGATCAGACTGATTCCACACTACAATCTCTGAGCCTGCTACGCTATATTATGCTATCGCTATTGCTAAGTGTTTGCAAGGCCATCCTTTTATAGTATAATCTCATTTACATATTCCGATCCGTTTCTCTTCTTGGTATTGGGTTGGAAGTTGTTTTAAGCATATCGTGGCTGTCAAAGAACATAGGAGTTATGTTAATCGTAGAAAGACGCTAGAGACGTCACAACCCCTCCTTGCTAGGAAGAAAAACGTGATTTACTCTATGGTTCTCAATGCCCTCCCTTAATAAATTACGTGTCTAAATCTCTATTTCTAAATTTCTTCGCTTCTTGAGTTTTATTTAATTTTTTAATCTTAAATCTTCATTTTAACTTTTATAATTTGCACATTTATCTTGACTTTAATTCATTGCAATTTTAATCTTAAATTTTAACTTTTATAATTTCCAATATCTATCTTGACTTTAATTTCATTGCAATTTTAATCTTAAATTTTAACTTTTATATTTCCAATATCTATCTTGACTTTAATTTTCATTGCAATTTTAATCTTTAAATTTTAACTTTCTTATAATTTCCAAAAATTTATCTTGACTTTTAATTTTCATTACTCATCTTAGAATTTTAATATTCAATTTAATTTTTAAACTCGTGACAATAAATTTTACTCCAATAACTGGCCAACATTAATAATTACTGTTTAATTTGTGCTCTTACCTCACTTTACACCTGTTACTTAAAATATTTATACACTTAAAAACTACCATTTTGGGTGCGCAGACCCACCCAACACTTCATATATGGAGCTGGTGCTTCTGCCCCCTTCTTAAGGGCCTGGAAACACACATTGAAGCTTTACTTTTAGAGATTTTCAGGGTCAGCCCCTGAAATGAAACTATTTAAGTATCTATTTCCCCATAATCTTAATCAATACTGCACATTGGTATATCACAATAAATTTTATCTCCATCCCTACATCTGGTTTCAACAAAAACTCCCAAATGAGCCGCGCAGCGCCGTTATTATTATTGTGCTAGTGCCTTGACTGCCGCGCGTTTCCCCTGAACCAGATGCCCCTCTATAATACGTAAATAATATAAATAACATATATATATACACATATTATTAGTTCTTCACAAACCACATACCGAAACAACAATTTCGCACCGTTTCAAAGTCAAACAGCACGAAGTGAATACCAGTTTTTCTTCGTGAAAAATTTAATGTCAAACAAAAATAAAATTAAACACGGTTACTCGGTTTGCGGCACCCGCCTTCCACTCACCAGCGATCCGAAACAATGCACCCGATTTTCATATCGGGTCTTCACGTTCAAATTATGAAAAGTCGTCGTCACTTTGCCTTGTTTAAATTTCGTGCTGTGCAATTCCTTGCCTCCTCCCTGCCTCCCAACAAAGTTCCGGCCGTTTGCCCTCCGTTCTGCCCAGATTAAAAATACTTTCAAATGGAACTCTTCAGTTGATTCTCTCCTGCTCTTTTTCTATCTCTGAAATAGTACTAGATGACATTTGTCTTTATTATTATTATTAATACTACCCTTTCTTTGCCACTTTGTGGTCCACTTGTCCCCGATATACCTGACCTTTTATTTCCTTGGTTATATTTAAACCTTTATTTTTATTTTCTTGGCCCCTACTGAATTAGGTAGTGATCTGACCAGTGATTTGTTTTATGGGTCCTCTCTGTATTTTTGTATTGATTTGATTGCTCACTAATCATTCTAACCTACGTTTCACCGCAGATTTTTCTTTTCCCATATTGTGACTCATTTAATCCTTGGTGTACTTTTTTCCGAAGTACGAGTTTCCTGACTTGATCTTTATACCATTTTGGGATACCTGTTCCTAATTCGACCTCGTCACATTTCCTATGACGATATATTCTTATTTGATCTACGCCACCGTTAATCTTTTTCCTGGGATTTCCATATTACAATATATTGTTAAAGTTCCTAACTTCTAGACTCTATATAAGGTCCTCAAATTTTTGTTTAAATTTAGCACATACTTTGTTATGGCTGAACCTACAGGGTGTTTCTAATAAAACCCAATCATTTACCTTATTTTTATGTCCTTTCGCCCATATTATAATATTTTTCCCACCTTTCCTGTTTAATTTCGTACTAGTCTAGCTTCTTTAAAGCTTTTCTGTATATCTTGAATTTTAAATCTAGAGCTTTCCGATATCATAATCCAGTTTTTGAAATGGTAATCAATTTTCGACCTAAAAATAACTCAGCCGGTGTTTTTCCCGTTGTTTCATTCACCGCCGTATGAATAGCGTAGTAAGCAAACTCACGTAAGAATCTGATCCCAAGTATCATGTTGATCATTAACGTAATTTGCAATCATTTGCACTATATCTCGATTAACCCTCTTTCAGTCCGATTTGCTTGTGGTCGATATGCAACAGTTCACATGCCTTATGCCTAATTCACTTGCGCTCAAAAATCTCGGATATAAATTGGGACCCCTTATCACTTATTAATTTTATTGGAGCCCATAACGCGATATAAGCAAAGTTGTCAAAAAAAATATCCGCTATTATACGAGATGAGGCCTTTTTAAGAGGTATAATTTCAGCCCATTTGCTGAAATGATCGGTTATTACTAAAATATAGCGGCTACGTCTTACTCCCTCGATATAGGATACGGGCTCATGTAAATCTAACGTCACTATCTCATTCGGATAATTTGATATAATTGATTTAACCGACCAGCTGGTAACGCGTTTTTATAGTTAACTTGGCAATATATGGCATGGTATATATTACATTGATCAATAACACCCTTTCTCATGTACGGAAATAACAAACGTCCCGAATTTTAAGGATACGTTTTAAATCTTTTCGACGTCCACTCCTATTGGTTTGTCATGAAATTCTCTCATTATTTCCACATTCCTTAAAGATTTTGAAATGTATACACGCATTTCACCTAATGACGTTGCGTTTCGCATATAACAATCCTTCAATTAAACGGAAATCGTGGACCACCTCACATAATATCGTTGCATTAACCGAGTTATTCTCCGGGTTTCTAAATATCTATATATATGACCTAATTCTGGTCATTTTTCTGTTCCTCTATTAATTGTTCCCGCGAAGTAAGTACCAAATCTTTGATTATGGCACAATTAACCCATCACCCATTACTACTATTAATTGGATTCCTTGATAGAATGTCAGCCACTGCATTTTGAGTTCCCGGTCTATGTTCCCATTCTATATTGAATTCTGCTAACTCTTTAGTGCCCATCTTAATCATCCTACTCGATAAATTCTTGCTACGTGTTGTGGCGCGTGTTAATGCGGCGTGATCTGTTATTACCTTAATTCGGTAATACCCTAAATATGTTCTAAATTTGTTCACGCCCATACTACTGCTAGACATTCTCTTCGGTTACCGTGTAATCTCCTGCGTTGTTCAGTGTACGTGACGCAAATACGACTGGTCTGTTTTGTTGGTTTAGTACTGCCCTAAACCAATCGAACTGGCATCTGTAAATAACTCGAATGGTTCCTGAAAAGTTTGGTAATTTTAAAAACTGGCGCTTTTGTTACACCGCCTCCTTTAATCCTTCGAATGCCTTTTGTGCTTCATTGACCAGACAAATTTTTAAATTCGTTTAAGATTATAAAGTGGTTCACAAATATCCGCATAATTCTTTAATACCCCGCGTACCACTGAGACATACCTAAAAACTTTAGATACCTCTTTTGAGTTACGGGGTGGTTTCATCTGTTGTATAGCTCTTAACCTTGTCTCATCCGTTTTAATTCCTTTACTAATAATTAACCCACATTTCAATTCATCGCACCCGAATTTACATTTTTCCTTATTTAATGCTTCAATCCCGCATCCTTAACAACGAAAAAAAACTTCCCTTAAATGTTCAACATGGTGAGTGAATGATGGCACGCGATGATAACGTCGTCCATGTAAACACCTCGCCACAAACTCCCTATCACCGGTTTTAGGATTATGTCAATTGCTTTTTGAAAAATTGGGAGCTGCTCCTGATAAAACCGAATGGCATCCTTGCCACGCCCCAACTATCCGCTCGCGTCACCGTCCCGTTCCAGATCAAGAGATGACATTAGTTGTTGTATATGGTATGTTCGTTAATAAATCATCTATATTACCCGCAAGGTATCGCGGATACTTTGTGATCGAATTTAATTTTCTATAGTCTTCCAATGTAAATCTATATGCTTCCGGATTTCATCCGCGGTAACCCATTATTTTTCTTGCATAATACAACAGGTGACGCGTATGGGGACTGCACCGAATTGGAACAATCGTTTCCTCTGTAACATTTTGTATGAAAAATCTATTACGTTGCTTAGTGCGCGATCATGTTTTGCGTATGTCTTGAAGCTACTGGTGGGTTATCTCCCCGTGTCAATTTCATGGTATAAGACATGAGTAAGACCTGGCTTTTTGTCTTGAAAATAACCCTCAAACCGCCCAACACCCTTTTGTAGTTTTTGTTTTCTACTTCCCCCACCTTTGTTTTTAGATAAATCTATCTCAACTTTTCCTCTTTAATTGGTTCAACCACCTTATTTATTTGAGAGAATCTGAATTTTCAACGATTTTGGATTAAAATCTAATACTATTCTTGACGCACTTATGAAATTCATACCCAGAATACATGGGTATTCTAAATCTTTCAACACATGAAATTAACCCAAATTTCTTTCTGAATTGTCTGATCTTAATTTTCAATTCTACAATCCCCCTTGTTTTGGCATTTCGCAAGTAACCCTGTGCTGTTATTACCTGGGCTCGCGATTTTTATTTGTTTCAGAAAAAATATTTCTGCTATACCTTCCGATATAAAAGATTTATCTATTCTGGTGTCCCATAGCGCTTTCAAAATGTGTTATTTATCAATATAGGTACGTGGGGAAGTTCTACGGGTGCTATACATATTGGAGAAAAAGTCTAATTGTCTCTCTTGTCGACACCTTGAGGTTGATCATTAACCTTTACAATATTTAACGTCCCCTTTGCGTCCTATCACCCTCGATTGAAATTATCACTGAACCCCTTTATTTCTACGGTCCCCTCTATTAAAATTATCATTTCGCTCATTTCCTGAAATGAGTAACCCTGTTGCTGAATCTTTGATCATTATTATTAACCCATTCCCTCTCGAACCCTCTCTATTATTTTGACGGCTATTTCGTAAAACTCATTTCCTGTTATTTGGTCTACTCCTTATTTCCGAATTCTCCAGTTTCTACCATTAGCTTCAAAAAATTAGGCATCCTATGCGCATTTTGACTTCGTCTTTCTTCTACATTATGTTCTGATAACCCCTTTGTAATTTGCAAGAATATCCTCTCTCTTCGAATTTAGCCAGGACTTCTAAAAGTTGTATCGTATTTGTGGATTCCTGACTCCACGTAGTCCTGTACCTGTGGTTCGAGTCGAACTAAAATATGATCCACTAAGTCTGCTTGGGACATTCCTAATCCTAAACTTCTTTCTATTTTTAGTAATCTATATACAAATCAACAGTCGTATCCCCTGATTTCTACCCCTGCTGGGATGCATAAAACTCCGACTGTAGTTCTTTTTACTTTTGATCGCGGGAAAGTTTCGCTAATTCAGTTTTTGAGTTGCAAAGTAAAATCCGTGGCTGTATTATTTTGCAATCTCAACAACGAACCAAATATCGAATACCAATCTTGAGCCCCTTCCCCTGAGATGACTTTTAAGCGCCATGACAGATTACTTTTTTGGGATTTCGGGTAACTGAATATTATTGTCGATGCACCAATGAACTCTGCTACATTCTCCGACCCTGAAAAGTACATTTCAGGTAGAATTGTATTTCCACCTTACATTACCTAACAATCCCAGAATTAACTACGTTCGCCACAGACATTACCATCCTGTGATGACCATGTCTTACCGGATCCGCGTAAGCTAGAGGTGTGGGATTATCAAAATGATGAGACATAATTCTTAATACAACTTTTATTAAGAATAACTTATATTACTTAAAGACTAATTTTGACAATTATTAATTAAAAGTGAGAGTCGGTTCAAACTAAATCACGTATTTAAGTCAGATCACGCAATTAGATAATTTCATTCTCAATTATCCTAAATAATCCTGTTATCTAATTACTACTTATATCTAATATTGGCCTTTCCCGTTCTGGTCCCTTGACCCAGAGATTATAATCATAACTTTATATAAGAAGATTCCCGATCCGCAAGGTAGCTAATTTGGACATCCTCCAGATTCCACACCAAGCTTTGTCACAGCCATTATTGATCGTAGACTGATTCCACACTGCAATCTCTGAGCCTGCTACGCTATATTATTATGCTATCGCTATTGCTATGTTTGCCGCGCTATCCTTTATAGTATATCCTTCATTTACATATTCGGATCCGTTTTTCTCTTCTTGTTGCTGCGCGTTTTGCCATTAATCGTGTCGTCAAAGAACATAGGAGTTATGTTAATCAGAAAGACGCGAGAGACGTCACAGTGCTACCCTGCAAATAATGCAAAAGCTGAAAGAGTTTTTTCAATTAGTAATAATTTTTGGGCAAGTGAGATATCAAGATTGAATGTCGACATTCTAGCTGTAGCACGTACCGTAAAATTCATAATGAAGAATATTTCTTGCTCCGAAATTTCCTATGTATTAGAAATTGATATATTGACAAAAAAAAAAAAATCTTTCAGTGGAGAAAATACTCGTTTAAGTAAATAGTTAAAAGCGATGTGTAAATGTAATTAGTATATTTTTGTTTAAATTAGTGAAATGTTTCAAATATTTACGTTGAAATTTTTTATTAAATTTTTTGTCCTCCTTTCATTGTAAAAAAATGGTCATCTTATTTTGGTATGTTGTGGAAGCTCGAAGAAAGGGTGACAGCTCTCATGTCGCCCTCACCACTTATTTATGTTGAAAAATTAAAAAGTCCTTCACCAAAAGCACTCATGTTGCTTTATAGCGCAACGTTAATAAAATCTTTCTCGCACTAAAGTAATCATTTTCAATATCATAATGTTTTATTTGCTTTTTCACCCTTTTTGTCATATATTTTTCTTTCATTTAAAGGAAACTAGGTGCTAGTGAGAAGAATTCTTCTGGTATCAATGTCCATCATTGAGTGTGGAAACATGAAAATAGAGTATCTTCAGGGATGTATATCAAAAAATGAGGAACTATATCAAAAGACACTCAGTATTGTTTGAAGAAAAGTCTTGAATATCCTTCGAGAATTATAAAACGCCTTATTATTTGAAACAACTTCGTACAGAAACTAAAAGGTAAGAGATCGCTAAAAAAAGTTATAAGAGTTTCAAGAGTCCATAAAAACACAAATACATTCTTAAAAGTAAAGGGAAAGTTAAGAGATTTTAATGCATAAACACTTTATAGAGAGATATTTCTATTTTATCTTAAAATTGCTATTCCTTTTATCATATGAGAATTGCAGAAACTGTTTTTTATAAGGAAATCATTAATCTGTAATACACTTTGAAAAATTGAGATCATTACCTTGTCTAATCCACACACACACAAAGCTCTGAGTTTCCCATTAAGACTACATAAAAATATTTAGTAGCTACTTAAAATTAAAATTTGTTTTAGCGTAGACTAATTTGAGATATTTTTTAAACTTTTTCTCAATAAAACTTTAAAATGGTACATATACCCAATTTAAACCCAATATTCTTTATAAGAAAGAAACTCTTTTAATTTTAATTGTGTTCAAAATTTATTTTAATAAATTCCGAACATGTGAAAATAATATAAATGACAAATCAAATGCCAAATGTTAAATCAAGAAAAAGTAAAAATCAAATATGTCAAAATTTCAAATTTTTTTACGATGGAACAAAGTAACAAGAACATAACAAACGTAGATACATTAACAAGCCAAAGGGAAAGGAACTTAGTCAAAGAAAACGAAGAAACACAACAAGTAAATATTAATGATGAAAATATGTAAGATCTCGATGATCACACCCTTTTTAAAAAAGATATTGTTCAGCCAAAGGACAAAATACCCCGACCGAAAAGTGTTTAGCAAATGTTGTGTTTGAGTTTGAGAAATACGGTGACGTGGGCTCTTGGCCTAAATTGCTAAGCAATAATTTTATTTATTATATCCTTTCACTTATGAAATGACTTGTTTCCAATATAAAGATCCAAACAATATATATTATGTTTCGGTAAGAGAATCCAAAGAACAAAATAGATCATTTTCGAATTATCATTTCATTAAAAAACTCTGCTGGAAAGATCTTGGCTGTATTACTCAACTAGTATTGGTAGTGTCTTTTGTTTAAACAGCATTTTCCTAAAACTTATTCTTAATACACAACCGGTTATTCTGACGAAACACGGGTTTTTCAGAAAATCTGAAAATTTTATTGAAAATAAAAAATTTAATGTTAGTTTTTTTGACACGAAAAAAAAAAAAGTCTGTTTCAAATAAACAGTTCAAAACAATAAGAAAAAAAATGCAGAACATTATCACAATGTCTTCAAACGTGTTATTGGGTAGTGTATTTTATAAGAGGTTTTACTTTTGAGGTACCTAGGGAAACCTTTTGGTTCTCCTTATAATGGTAATTTTATGGGTGCCCTGAACTCTGCTAGCAGAGTTCAACCCATTCATTCGTGAACATATTGAACAGCGAGAAATACGACCAAAATAGTTAATATCGTACTTATCAAGAACAGTATATGAGCAAATAATTGAGATCATGGGCAAGCAAATCATTAAGACAATTACAACCCCAATAAATAATAATGACACAAAGTACTATTCAATTGGGATGGATTCATTACCATATTTGTCCCACAATGACCAATTTTCTATTCTACTTTGATATAGTTTTCGGAGAAAAGTGTATGAAAGAGTTGTGTTTCATTAATTAAGATTAGTACAGTCACACTGTCTTATACTTATTTAATTCTCTACAAGAATTTTTAGAAATAAATGAACTGCTATTGGAAAATTGTAGAGAACAGTAATTTGACAACGCTGCCAATATGTCCGGTTGATATAATGGTGTACAAGATCTTCTAAAAGAAAAAAATAAATTCTCTAATTATGCCCCATGTGCTGCACATTCTTTTAATCTAGTTGGTGCAGAATTAGTTAAGATTGCAACTGAAATCCTGAACTTCTTTGGTTTAATGCAACAAATATGTTTTCTTTTCTACTTCGACCCATAGGTGTAAACATCTAAATCGTGAAATTAAACTGAAATTTACCTTAAAAAGTTTAAGTCAGACCAGATGGTCTTGTCACTACGATGCTGTTGAAGACTTAGAAGATAATTATGGTAAAATCATGAATATTCTTAAGACATTTAATGTTAATGAAAATGAGAAAATTGATTTTCGAAAAGTGGCAGTAAATTCATTTAATAAATTAACACAACTCAAAACTGTCATTTTAATTATATTATGGGAAGAAATTTTAGAAAGATTTAATTCATTTCTGAAAAATTACAGACTCCTGGTTTGAGCATCTGTGAAGGGAATAAGTTGATTATATGTCATTAAAAACGTTTATAAGCAATGTACGCAATGAATCAGATCAAGAACCAAAAGAGCATCAAGATGCAGTCAAAAGATTAAGTCCTAGTGTAGAAACAGAATATAGCGATGTGAACAAGTGACGGGTTATTTCAAAATTTGCCGGTAAATCCACAGAAAAAGCTGTGTATGGGACGGAAAAACTTAAGAGGCACGCTTATTGTGGTGTTAGATAAGCTAATCCTTGATTTAAAGAGAAGTCAAGTATATGCAGAATATTGTAAGAAATTATAAAATTTTTATATTATTAAAAACAAAACAAGAAATGTCCAACATTTTTTGATTGGCTAGAACAGTTTTCATTGGTATTGCTGTTTCAAAAGAAACACTTGATATCTTAATCGGCAATAAACATCAGCGTTTAGAAAATGTAGAAAGAGCAGTTTATAAAGACAAAAATAGTTAACGTATTTGTTAGGTTATGTGTAAAGAGGTGGTTACGAAAAACTTGTCTTGAAGTTGTATAACATATTTTTTCACTGAGCTCACCTAAATCGAGAATATGCATTTGTGAAATCCTGCAACCACTTTGCAAAATCAGATAAATTAGATGAACAATTACTAGAAAAATTAGATGAAAATGGTGCTGTATGTTATAACTTAATTAAACTCCCTTTTCTTTTTAAGAAATCATATTGATAACTAATTGGTGGGCTATTGTTTTTCACATACATTCCATTTTTGTGTGGATGTTGCATAATAACCTAATCCATTCCAATGCCTTAGAGCAGGGGTACTCAACCTTTTTTTCTTTCGGGCCGCATACGTATGACAGCTATTTTGCAAGGGCCACAACGTGAGGATTAATAAGGAAGAGGTGGGAGGGGGAAAATACCTTAAGATCAAGATAACCTAGGAAATTTAAAATATTGAAAATTGACCTAATTATTAAAACTCCTGTTTTGCTGTTATTTATTATATTTTTGTGTTTTTTAATTTTGTACACTATAAATTGGAAGCAATTAAACACTCCTTCACAATTTCCGCATCAATTAACGGTTTCATATGATTACCAATATAATAAAAAAATCATAGAATACCTTTGTTAACCCTGTCACATTACCACTGACAAAGCACTTTGATATGTTGCAGAGATTGTTCAAGGAAACGTATTTATCACCTCTTGAAAGAGATCCTCGAGACAGTGTCTTTAAACATAATATATGTTTATTGATAATTTTTTAAATACGATACTTTCTCAACAAATCAAACAATTACTAATCCCAATTTGTTTTTCACTACAAAATAATCAACTTCCCAAACGTCATGAAACAACCAATTTTCTTCGAGTATTTTTCGCTTGTAAGACATGAGGGATTGTTAAAAATTAGTTCCACGCATAAAATGGTCATTACTCCACTGTTGCCTGTTATCATTAACAATCAGTGCAACACACACACACACATATATATATATATATAATCGAAAAACACGGAGACAGTAAGAAAAACGCACAATGAAGGACACATTAGCAAACGAAATTTAAAAAATGGATGCTGCAGTATTATAAACATTGCTGACTTAGGACATGTTATATATAAAATAATTAATATTAAAGTGGGGATGAACATGCTTTGTGGCCAGCCTACCTTCCCTTTTTATGTAAATAACACTGAGCAGAAATCTATTGAAAATAATGGATAGGAATATCTAAATCCATTACAAGATAGATGTAACTTACCTAAAACTTGCAACTTGCATTCAAAAATGCAGAGTACAATAAAAATCTGAGTACAATAAACAAGTTATTACCAGGTTATGGACCTAAGTGAAGATTCACAGCATGGGAATGGCTGAAATGTAGCACTGAACAAAAGTATTAAAAGATAGGAATAAAAAATCAAAAAGAGAGTTTACAAACTACCGTAACTTTAGTGACACTTGTTATATATGAATTAAATAATCATAAGTAATTTTATCTAATATTAGAATAGGGGGTAAGTATAACTAGGAAAAATGATAAATTTATAGTAATAAACTATTATTATTCTAAAAAATTTTAAACCTTACTATTTAGAATTGCTTTATTTCAATAACTATTAATAAAAATAATTAGGTATTTCTCATTTAAGCAATATTTGGTAAAATGTTTACAGTTATTTAATATTTCTGATTTTCTTGAAACTAGAAATTGATTGCGTTGTATATAATTAATAACAATATTTCTGATTGTAGAAACACGTACATTACTCTTCCAATGAGGAACTTTTATAATATTAAAGTTAAATTCTTCTCTTTTATTATAAATATTAGTAACTATAATTTTTTATTTGATTTGTATATCGAGAAAACTTGATTCATTGTTGTTACTGTTTTTCTGTATTAAATTTAGTTATTGTGCATAAAAATTAGTGTTAGGTTTAAAATTGTCTTCCTTTTTAAAAATGATTATGTCATCTATATAACGAAAAATGTAAAATTCAGAATTATTCATAAACATTTTTCAAAAAATTGTAAGTATAAATTGGCAAGACAGTTGCTAGCAGGGCCACCTTGTGGCAAACCTTTAATCTGTAGATAATAGTTACCATAATAAAACATATATAGCTCTTTTAAGGGATAAGGGTTCAAATCGATATATATATATATATATATATATATATATATATATATATATATATATATATATAACATATATATACGTGTGTGTGTGTGTGATGTATCAATTTGAACCCCTACGGCATCGACATCAAAAACGAAAACTGATATATTTAATTCTTGATTTAAAGAATTTTCCACCAAATTTTTAATATATTGTTTTTAAATAAATGAGTTTCTCAGAGCATTGGGCTATAACTGTGAGTCACTTGAAAAGGTCCGGAGGGCCACATGCGGGCCGCGGGCCGCAGGTTGTGTATCACTGCTTTAGAACATTTTAGCTATTTCACTTTTCAGATTGTGACTGGAAATGCCAACGGATCTTTATCGTGTATTACTGGAGAAGAGTTAAGGATGCTCAAAATCTTATTTTCTATTTTGCAATGCTCCCATAACCCAGGAATGAAAGCTGTACACACGAGAAACAGTTATCTGTCAGGCGGTCGTTAGTCAGGAGGGACCTAATGAAAAGAAACGATTGGGGTTGATTCTTCTTCTACTCCCTGAGATCGTAAAACATTTGGAAGCACTCATACTTTGAAGCTAGGTTTATTTTGGCAGAAGAAAAATTTTAAGGGACGCATATACCATTACAAATTTATTTGACTCTACATTTTATTTGAAAGCCTCCTGAAATCCAATCCAATTTCATCTCTTTTTTCCCAACTTGCTTATACAAAATGGTTTGGTAGATTTGCAGATCATTTCACCCAATACCATTGAAGTTTGTATTCAATAAAAGCCAGGAAAACATTTCTTGTTAGATGATTCTCGATTTCCAGAAATGATATGTTATTGAAATCAAAATGGATGTATTTTACGTAATATTAGTTGAATGATTGAACGATTTATATTATTGGGTGGATTACTTCACTGGATTGGAATTATTTTTGTTTTCCGCAAGCAGAATTGAATCTATTTCAAATAGTATCTATATCTATCAAGTTTTTATTTGGACTTCTAAACGAAAGAGGAAAAGAGTACTCAAAAATATTTCCCTTTTAAATTTTGTCTTTTATTTACATGTAGTCAAAACAATGAATATTGTGAAAACTCTTTCTACCAATATGACTTTGGCATGGTTTTTTAAAAAGCAATAAGCATTAGCTATTTGTTCACTAGTGTATTACATTTACATTTTATTACCCATAGCCTATTACCGCCCTTCTTTTCTGAGTGTTTCATGATAATGTAGGACTATATATATCTTTTTTTTAGGTTATTGATATCGGGGTCTTATTATTAAGCTTTAGATTGTATTCAAAAATATTTTATAGCACTAACCTCTCTTTAAAAGGAATAGGACATGAAATTCCAAAATAAAAGTATGTTTATCTTTACGACCCCGTAATTCAGAATCGATTTCCACATAAACAGTTCTTAGAGGATCACTGTTTAACAAAAGAAACATGTTTCCTAATTTTCAAGTCTGTAGATTCTATAGCTCACAGACATAATGTTTGTCTTTAACACACGTTCAAGCATCCCCTTGGGAAATGATTTCCACAATACTCGTGCATAGCAGATCTGGTCTCCGCAAAGGAAACACGCTAGCCATATTTCAAATCTGTTGGCATAATTCAGAAACGGGAGTTTTTACATGTAGTACCTCGATTTCCAGTGAAAGTAGATTCCCGTAAAATCAGTTCTAAGCGTTTCAAAATTAAAGGAGGTCACTTAATGCGTTAATTTTTTTCTAAACACGAGTGGGAACGGTTTTCCATTATTCGCTGCATATCACGGCATTTACTGAATTCCCGTAAAAACACATAAACTCCCAATTAAATAAGAATATTTAAAAAACACTAAAAATAAACTTGATTTTCTTAAGAAATATTCTTACGCTTTCTTTCAAATATAAGAAAATCTCTCTGTAAAGCTTTGGAGCAATATGATAAACAGTGGGGATTTGCATGTGTTCAAAACAAATATACAGTTATTCAAATTTATACATAGAATTTTGCTCATAACGAAATATTTTTCTGATTACATGAATATCAAAAATTGCATTTATTATGAATAGTCAAGAATTCCTCTATATTTTTATCAAGCTCTGTATCTATAACTTTAAATTCGGAAGAATTGGAATTTTACATTATTTGTGTTTGTGCTTTGTGCCGAGTACTGAATTCCACTATTTAGTTATAAAAATAAAATAAATTGGGAAAAAAGTGCACCTCTTTTATAATTACTATTTTCCGTACTTATTTTTCTTAATTGAAAGACAAAATTAGTGCTTAATTATTATGGATATAACCTTTGTCGTAAGATTGATTTCACTTCATAATATGATTGTGATTTTTGTTTGAAAACAAAATAACGTGCAATATTTTGATTATTAAACCTTAGAAAATCAATTCAAAACGATCCCAGATATTGATAATGAAGACAAAATAATGGAGAGCAAGATAAAGCTTTTTTTCAGTTCTAGAAGTTCATCGACACTTTTGAGATTTAGTCATGCTTAGCATGAATCAATCAATATTATTTAACTCAAACAAATTTGTGCTGAAAGGTAATGCACATTCAATTTTGAAGTAGATAAAAAATATGATTCATGTTTTTTTATCTCTAATCTAGAGATGAGAGTTTCTTCTGTAAATTAGATGCAATTATGATATCAGCATCAACATTTATAACATAAATAAGCATGTGTTTTTATAATGTTAATTCAAGGTTTCTCAAACTGTGGGGCTCACCCCTTCCTTTGGGGGAGTAATAATCCTAAGTGAGTATATCGAAAATAAAAAGAAAAAGATTGTTTCTTTTAAAAAAGATTATTTTACTGAAAGGAATCAAAACAAAATGTATTTTGACATATTACAAAAATAAAATAAAATTAACACTGATGTACTATACTGATATCAGTACCGCACAATATACAATCATGTACTGCACAATGTATTTGATAATAAATTTATCAATACTAAGTTTAAAACAAGTTTAATAATTCCTCGTAACTTCCAAAGCCTTATCATATACAAAATTGTAAGCAAAATTTAATACCTTGATAATTTGTACGGATTATAATTACGCCGTGGTGTAGCTTTAACGTCAATGTACATTATTATTGCATTCAATACACTGTTATTTCATGGGGAGGCGCAATGAAAATTATGATGCAAAATTGGGTCGCGAATCTTGAAAGTTTGAGAAGCATTGATGTTAATTCTAAACTATATCATGGATAATGCAATGCAACGTTAAACAATGCATTCTCTTCCTGTTAGGTGCAGATGTAATAAGCCGTTTTAGAATCTGTTTCACAATTTGCATAGCAATAAACATGACGAAAAATACAGTAACTATTATTGGGAGGGAAAAATTTATTAGAAATGAAAACTATTATTTTAAATCTTACTGTGTACTGAGTATTCCATGTCAAATCCCAAATATAGTATGCGAAAAAATGATTCAGAGATGAACCGGTAAAGATTTAATGGTCTGGTTTTATCCTTTTAATTTGTAATATTTCTTTACATAGCAAAATGTACATTATGCAACATTAATAATTGTAGATAGACTGTTGCTTCCTTATTTTTCTTTCATTATTAGACAGGGTGTTGCTGAATTCGGCTGACAAATTTAGAGGGGTGGAAGTAGGCAGCATGGGGACGTCAATTTTCCGTAGAATTTAGGGTCTCAAATGGCTTTCAGTCAAAAGCAATTCAGAAAAACAGTTATGAAGGGTGTGATATCGACATAAAGAGAAAATAAGAGGTAAGAAATACGAGGGTTGATGAGAAAAAAAGTTACAAGTTGAATAAAGAATATTTATTAGCAATAGATGGAAAATACTAAAATGAATTAAGAGGCATACGTGCATTTCACATTTCGACATAATCGCTAAGTCTAGTTAGGCATTTAACAGAACATAGAACCAGCTGTTTTAAACCGGCTTGTAGAAATCAGGTTCTCGTCCATTGAGCCAGGTCTCGGCGGATGATTTCACAGCACTGTTCTGAAATATCGCAGCACATCAGAAACGATATGCAGCACTCTACCATAGCTCAGTCCCTGCTCTGACGAGATTTCAGGCAGTTACCTTTCGATCATTTCTGTCGTTGAAGAACTTGGCGGCCACTCCCTGTCATATTGAGGATTTCGACATCCTGTAAGCCTGATTGAAAAGAGAGAAACAATTTCGCTACATGTTGTCTGCTCATTTCAGATGCAAACACATTCTTTGAAGATAAAAATCGAATCACGGCTCGCACTTCCAAACGAGAATAACTTTCTAAGCGTCTTGCCATTTCAATCGTCCTAAACTGTCTGGGAACTTTTACTACCTGACCAAAAATCAGCTGTATGACAAGCAGCACCATTTGTCTCCTCTTTGGTGGAAAAAATTCTCCACAATATGTAGTTTTCAAATGCTGCGGTTTGTAGCCCTTTTTTTGGATCCGCCTACGTTAATTTATTAGACGTAAAGTATGTTTACAATACGAACAATGCCTCAAAGATCGACATCAGAAGTACCATGATAAGCGATTGTTCCAGTTTTTGTTCAAAGCGGTGGCCGCGTAAGTCATAGTGAAGCCTACACCGACGAACGAAAGGTTGTCGGACGCATTCATACAAATCCAGTGTGCTGGCGATGTCAGTTAAACCGACTATAATCCTTGCAGTGAGACCATCCTACTGTAGCCATTTTTCAGGTGGCTCTAGAAAAAAAAATTCAAGGGATTGAGGTCCGGGGAGCATTAAAGCAAAAACAAGTCCACCAAGTCCAATCCACTTCCTGGGATATATATCATGGTGGTTGGTTATATACCAAAATTGGAAAATGTACTGGAGCAGTATCATGCCCACACCACACATTCTGGAGTGCACTGACTGGCACTCCGGAAGAAGTGGGAAATTTGCATATTTGCTGGTTTCTTCAACCCTACCATGGGGCTGCAAATTCTAGCATTTGTTTGTCCGATCCCCTCGTCCAGCTGATCGCCCACACCTCGGCTATTATCATCGCGAATTTTCACCGAGTTAACGTAGTTTGCGACGACCCCATGTTCTATGGTGATTTTTTATCCCCGTGCTATCTATTACCACCCCTCTTAGTTTGTCGGATGAATTTGGCAGCACCTTGTGTATTTTTGTTATGCATTGGAAAAACTGAAAAAGATTTCCTGCAGAAACTTTTTCAAGAATTTTCATCAAAAACCCTTTTATTAGTACAAATAACGAGTCCTGTTATAAATCGAATTACTCATCAGGATAGCATACGTTTTTGCTTAGCCTTGTAGTGGAAATCTGACAGAATGCAGCAATTTTGATCTTATTATAACATAATTATCCTCATTAATATATATATTGTAATATAAAGCATATATTAATTGTAATAATTGTATGGATACTTGTATTATTGATTATTATCCTTAATTTCAACATGCTTTTTTTCACAATTCCTATTATTAGCTCCCTCTCTCTATATATAAGTATATATACATTTATTTATATATATATTTATCTTGTTCAAATTTTCAATCGTAAATTAAAATACTTCCCATTCATCCAATCAAGTCAAATTTTTTTAAACATGTAGTGAATTACCGGTATTAGACACCAACATAAATTTGTCTCCATTGTTGTAATAATGTAACTGTTAAAACAATGACAAAAGTGTGCGTCGAAAACCGGTTTTTCAGCCTAACTTGCCAAACCGGGTGTGCATTGTTACACCAATCCAGACAAATAATGCTCTTTTTTCAATTCCTAGCATGCATTAGTTCACTCTTTATATATATATATATATATATATATATATCGTTCAAATTTTCAATCTTTAATAAAATACTTTCTTTTCATCCTTTCAAAGTAGGAATTGACTTAATTTTTTTTATATAACGTGTTTTTTAAATCTATTTCCTCCAATGAACCAGCATTTCTTACCAGAAGTTTTATGTTTCAAATCTACTAAAAGAGCATGAAGAAATAACATGTTTTAGATCAGAACAGAAAATTGGGAATGTTAGAGTCCAAATAATGTAGCGTAGTGAAAATGATCAAATTAGGAACTGCACTGATAGGGAAAATATAGGGGAAGTTTTGCAAGTACTCGCGTTGCTAAAGACATTTACAAATACAAATACACAAATACAAGTATACAAATTTCATAATTCATTCATTATTAATATAACTCTCATTTTTATTAAAAATGCGTTTAAGTTATTTTATATATATATATATTACAAACAGATAAAATTGTGTTACTTAGAAAATGTATTTAGTTCTGTATATCATTGTAATTCGAGTTACTTATTAGTTATCAAATGAATTCAAAATTGATCGAAAAACTTTCTCATGTAGAAAAAAAAATTGGCGGGTTTGAAGAATATAGAATTCCACAAATAGAGCTGCTGACTGTTGCATGATAAATGAAGACATGTTTCGAATTTATCATTTTCGTTCAAGATGATTTGAGGATTTCTCTCATGAATTTTTCAGTTCAGAAATAGATAGAAATTTACTATCAATATCTCATCTGGTGAACAAGTGAAACTTTCAGATGAAAGAAGTGGTTCCGTATTGGAACGTAAGTGAAAGCAGAGAAAAGTGAAACGATGAATTTAAAAAATACATACTTTAAATAAAGATTTTTTTCTCTAGAAGTAGGTTATCTGTTTTAGAGCTATATTGAACAGAGAGAGAGAGAGAGAGAAATACGAAGTGTATATTCTAATCTTGATTAAAAAAGAATTTTTAAGGTTATTTCAGAGTTATTTACGAATTTATGTTACTTCTTTAAGATTGAAAGCAACAGAAATTCCATTAGCTTAGTTGAGTAATTTACTCAACAAAATTATTTTTGAAGCATTCTATATAATGAATAAAACCTTTAAAAACAAGCAAAACATTTTTTTCTTTCAAAGTCAATTCCGACTTCGTTATAAAAACGTAATAGCGCCAACTGTTACACTGAGTTATAACTTCGCGTTAAATAACGCAGAATAAACTTAAAATTTAAAAAAAAAAATTATTTAATGAATTAATATTTGAAAAAATTGTATTAATATCAAGTGACATCCACAAAAAGTTTAAAAAATGTATTTGAACTTGAATGGATGAATAGAAATTTTTTTATTGATGATTGAAAATTTGAACAAGATATACATATATATATATGATATATGTAATAATTCCCAGTAATTTAAACTTTAATAGATCTTGAATTATTTATGGTCCAGTTCTTCAGGACAACCATGTAATTATTTTAATTAGCTACCTGCCTACCGAGGACTTTTAAAACTACATCCATCCACCTTCTAAATCACATGATGTCCCGATGGATATAAATAGCAAGACTAGAAATCTCGCCCCTCTGCTCTTCTCTCTGTAATCATGCAGCCAGCTGGCTGCAGCGCGTTGTGTGTTTGCTCTTTGTCTTTGTGTTCGTCATGTGAAATGTCGCTGCTGCTTGTCGTTTCTATTATCCAGTGTATTTTATGTGTTCGAAAGCTTATTTTGTGTTGTCGTAACGCCTTTGATGTTTCATGTGAATATAAAGAGGAATAAAAGGAAATCAGAAGTTCTCGGCTTTTTCAGAATAAGCCAACACCGGACAACGAAATTTCATTTATATATATATATATTTCTATTGTCTCAGATCATTAAAAATTTTAAAAATGAAGCCGTGAGAGGTACTTTATGAATTAGACTTACAAGACAAGAATTATAAATCACATTGATAAATAAGATGTATATGTCGCAGGGAAATGTTGAAATTAGTTATTTCATCAAATTCCTAAAGGAGATGATCAATTCACGCAAGATATTAAAATAACGTCTGTTTGAGGTCTTTTCCCTGTCGTAAGTAAGTGATTTTATCAAATCCCTGAACTGTTTTAGTGAAATATTAAAATGTACTAGTCAGGATTTGCATTGGCGAAATGCTTTTAAGGGCGGGGGAGACACCTAAGGGGTCAAGTCCTTGTACTTCGTAACCATACAGGTAGTACTACAGGTAGTACTAAATATCAACCCCATATCGTTAAAAAAATGGCACCATAGAATTAACATAGGGATTAATTACCAACCTAATTTTCTAATTATTTGTTAATTAGTTTCGAATAAATAATTTGTATTTCATTGACTATTGTTGTATTGTTTACTTCGACGTTCAATAATGCACCTTATTTGTTAAATAAACACTTTTACACTTTACAGTATTATTTCGTCATTTCACTGAAACAGCCCAGGGAAATGAGCTTGAAGAGATGTTATTTTAACACCTCCCTTAGGGATTTGATGAGATTCCTAATTTCATCTTTTCCTGCGACATATACAAGCTGAACCATTAATGCAAACATTAGAATATATTTTTTAAAGAACTTGGATATATCTAGAAATAGTTACATACACAAACACACAATGCGTAGATAAACTTTGCATCATTAGCAATTGTAATACACTACGTATCTACGCAAGACATAACAAACGAGTTTGCTCCGCGACTTGGCTTCGACACGATTTCATTCGCGTTGTTGTTTATTCATAATATTCCTTGTAAACTTAATTATTTTCAGCTAAAAGGCAAACCATTTTTGATCGATGGCGTG
This sequence comes from Trichonephila inaurata madagascariensis, assembly GCA_019973955.1. Lineage (NCBI taxonomy): Eukaryota > Metazoa > Arthropoda > Arachnida > Araneae > Nephilidae > Trichonephila > Trichonephila inaurata. The sequence continues at coordinate 99,684 of BMAV01014228.1, read as the reverse complement.
TCCAAAATATTCTGTCGCGTGCCATCATTGTCACGCATGCCATTGGTTCACCATCCCTGGTGTAGTTTAAATGTACTTGGGAAAAAATCTATAAAAGAATAACACTAAGTTAATTCAAGTTATTATTTATAAATACGAGTTAACTAAAAACATTATTTTCCATTTCATAAATAAAAATAAATTTACTTTATTTTGCACATAATCTGATCCATTCTAGTTCAATGTTTTGTTTTCGGAATAAAATAAAGGAATGAGGTGTTTTTGTTTGAAAAGAAATCCATTTCTTTTTAATAAAATTTTAAAAATGAAGAATCAGAAAATTAGAGTTTTAAAAGAATAATTAAAGATTCAAGGTATAAAATATATATTTTGAGCAATAATGAAATTTTACCATTAAATAGTTACCCTATATATATTTGGATGTGTCTAAGTGTATTATTATATAATCGATACAATTATTTGTGTATTTTCAAGCTTCACTGATTTTTTGCATTCCATTCATTTACATGTTGTTTTTTCATTCATTGCAAAATAGACAAATTTTTAGGTATCCACACACAATTTCTGTTTAGGTTCATAACAATCTCTTAGAAAACCTGTCCCAATACACTTCAATTTGTCACAAGGAGTAAATTATATAAGACATTTGAGAAAAATCCTCCAATTCCTACGAGTTTAAATCAAATCATAAAATAATTCCATCATATAATCTCTTCTGTCTGCACTTGCAGCCTCAGGATAAGAGTAGTATTAAGCATAAGCATTTACACATAACCTATATCAAGGATTCTATAGTTAAAATACTACACTTTGTACTTCATGGTTGAAAGGAAGACTTTATTGAAGACTTGTCCTAATTCACATTCAAGCCACCTATATTAGGGATATAAATAGCGTTGAATTTTGATGTTTCAGATAGTCGCATTTAAATGTCCATATTTTTATGGGTTTTTTTCCATAATATACAAGTTTTTTACTTACAGCGTTCTTTAAAAGTAACAGACACCTTATCAAATCATGCTTACTCCTGAACACAATAATTATTTCCGTGGGTTTTTCGGGAGGAGGATATGGATGGAATATTTTAGGATATGATGCTGCTTCATTGCTTTTTTCCTACATGCCTTTCTTGTCTTAGAATTTTCAAATCAAAAGTAAAAAACACAAACACATTTCAGAAAAAACATAAATCTTACTTTTGGCACAACACGGTGGAATGCCTCTTGTTCTCAGGAAATTAATACAATTAATACCAAATTCTTAGAACAGTTTAGATATACTTACATAATTTTTATGTGTAGGAACACTTTTTTGTCAAATATTTAGATTCAAGTTGAAATTTTTAAACTTGCTTCTGTGTATGAAACACACGTTCACTTAGTATTGTTTGAGTTGTAGACTTAGTAAGCTTCTAAAATTAAAGAAAAATCTTGTTTAGTCTATGTTTCATCTCACAGTCCATAGATGGTCCGCTGCACATCCCATTGTTCATGAGGAAGGCGTAGAATGGCAAAGAATTCTCTGGAGGGATTCTCCAACCGAACTTATAAAGGAATTTCATGTAACTACTGTTACGTACGGTACATCCACAGCACTGTTCCTCTCTACGAGAACCTTGCCACAGCTTGCCGTAGACGAACAAGAAGATTATTCCTGCCGTTTCAATAGCTACTCTTTGTGATTTTGCGTTAATGACTTGCTGAGCGCAAGGGCGACAAAGGAGGGAACCATTCAACTGGTGTCTGACCTGCAGGATATGATGAAAAGAGGAGTTTCTTTGCTCAAATGGATGTCAAATGACCCTGACGTACTGGCGAACATTTCAAAAGAATTAAAGGTAGTTGATTCCAAACATACGATCAAAAATGACCAACCTGTCAAGATCCTAGGGATAGCTTAACTTCCAAATGTTGACAAATGCACCTTTACTCATCACTGTGAATGAGACTGACATGTGGACTAAACGGAAGGTACTTTCTGATGCCGCCAAAATCTTTGACTATTTGGGATGGTTGGCACCTACAGTTATCATTTCTAAATTCTTCCTCAAAAAGTTACGGAGTCAACATGAAAGCTGGGACGAAAGGCTACCAGATTCTCTAGCAAGACAACGGAGAAGAAAAACTTCCTCTACTTACAAAAATCAAGATTCCATACTATATTCTTATTCCACAGACTACAGACATACAAGTGCACGGATTCCATGACTCTTCAGAGAAGGCCTACTGTGCAACTATATACATTCGTTCCAAGGAGATGCAACCCAAACTGTAATAACTAGACTTCTAAATTCCAGGCCACGTGTCTCTCCAATAAAACCTCGGTCTCTAGCTCGACTAAATATTTTATCTGCTTTACTTATAGCCAAATTGCTACAAGCTACCCTTCCAACGCTAACAGTGCCAATCTCAGTAACATTTGCGTGTTCTGATTCCAAGACCACACTGGCATGAATGAATTCCGAACCGAGAAAATGATAATTTTTGGGCACAAATTCAAGAGCTGACTACTAACGCGCACTGGAACTTTGTGAGCCGTCTCAAGAATCATGCTGATTGTAAACCGAGATGGATACCCCCAACTAAACTAAAAAAATGCTACTTGTGGTTTAACGGACCTGATTGGATAAGGGCACTACTTTTCCGATTCGAGAGTTTGAAGATAATCCACAATTACAAAAACACATGTCTGCCGAAGCCAAAAGAACATCCAAGTTGATTATGTTTAACGTGGTTGATGCGACTTTCAAGGCAGAATTTTTTAACAAAATTTTGGTCTGGGAATAAGTTGAAAAGAGTAGTTGCCTATTGCTTAATATTTGTGAAGAACTGTTCTTTTGCTGCGTGCAAAAGAAGAAAGACCTTCATAACAACGGCAGAATTGAGCGAAACCGAGAATGACATTGTTAAATTCCTCCAGCGTGATCATTTTTCGATGGAAGTCTCCTACCTGTCAGTAGGCAAGCAGCTTCCTTCTCCCCTTGACACCATTCTACGATGATTCCGGAATAGTTCTTGTCGGTAGTAGATTGAAAAATTCAATAATTACAGATTCACAGAAGCATCCCGCTTCCTAAAAACTAACATGTTGTGAACTTAATTATTGCCTGAAATATCTTAGCGCCAGTTTGCAACATCTCTGAGCAGCTCTCAGAGAGATTTTGGATTCTTTCAGTCCGACATGCAGTTAAATGAGTAGTGAGACGATGTATACCATGCTTCAGAAATCGTCCAAGTTTTGCCAAACAAATCACGGGAGATCTTCCAGAGTCCAGGGTTTGCCACCCTTCTGTATTCCAACGAATTAGTCTTTACTTCTCTGACCCGTTCTTGATACGAAGGCCCAAGGGAAAAGGAAGCCGCAATACTAAGTGCTACATCTGCTCTTCGTCTGCCTCTCAACAATGGAGGTTCATCTTCAATTCGTTAGCGACTTAACGCGTCAAGTGCATTTATTGCTTGTTTAAAAAGGTTCGTGGCACGCAGAGGTAAACTCTCAGAGATCTGCGATCAAGGAGCCAATTTCTACGGAGCTATAAGAGATCTCATAAAGGAGTTCCACCAGTGCAGGAAGATACCGTTCATCAATTCTGGTAACATACAACCTTACCTTTCACTTCAATTCTCCATCTGCTCCCCACTTCAGAGGCATTTGGGAGGTTAGTGAAATCTTTTAAGTTTCATTTGAACAGGGTTGTTGGAGTCACTAGTTTCACATTCGAAGAACTAGCACGGTGTCAAGCCAAATTGAGGCATGCCATAACTCCAGAACACTGTGCGTATTATCTAGCAGTCCAGATGATCTGAGTGTTCCGACACCAGGATATTTTCTGATAGGAAACACATCAACAGCTATCCCACAACCTACGGTTCCAGACGACCTTCGCCACTGTGACCGTTGGTGATTGCTTACAAAAATGATTCAACATTTCTGGAATAAATGGCCTTCGAAAAACTTGACACTGATTCAGTCAAGATTGAAATGGCGCATTGTTCAAAAGAACCTTGAAATCGGAGATCTTGTCTTGATGAGACCCGACAATTCACCCCCACTACAGTGGAAATTAGGGAAAGTCAGGGAAGCATTCCCTGGTAAGGGCGGTAAGGCTCGTGCGGTTAGGTTGAAAACACAAACTAGTGAACTTGCGCGGCAAACTGCGAAATTGTGTCCCCTTCCAATAAGCAGCACTTGAAAATTTGTGCATTGTGTCTATTTTTTTCTCTCTCTTCTAGCATTGTTGAGATCATCTATTCTTCTGTAAATCTCATTGCCTAATTTCATTACTTCAGGAGTATATTTTGTTGTAAATTTGAATTCATTAGTATGTTTAGTATGTGAATTCTTATACTTAATACATTAATATGTTTAGTAACATAGTGTGTTTAAGTTAATTTATTAATTTGGAGCCCTTTCGTGTTTCAAGGGGGAGGGGGCGGTATGTTTCATCTTACTGTCCACAGAGGGCGCGCTGCGCATCGCATTGTAACATTCCTTGAAATCAGCGTTTCTCAAACTTAGGGGTGCGAACCCCTTTGTGTGGGGGCGTAATAACTCTACAAGGGGAGCGAGCATATTGAAAGTCGTAAACAAAAGATTATTTAAAAAATTAATTTATTGAAAGTAAACAAGCAAAATACTTTCTGATATAATAAAGTATAAAATACATATTTACATTGATATAATATACTTATAAATGTATTAGTACTGTACAATGTATTTTATTGTTAATTTAACAATACTGAGTTAATAACAAATTGGATAATTACCAGTGATCCCATGGGTTTGTATTAACACTTATCTTGATAATTTGTACGGTTTATAATTAAGTCCTCACCTGCCGATTTAAAGTTACGTGATTCGCTCCCCAATGCCACCGGTTTCCATGTAGACGAGCGTATTTTGATGATTTTTTTTAAGGGGAGGGGTAGGAGAAAAGGAATAAATGAGCAAATCCTCTCAAATAAGTAAATCCTTCGCCAACACTGTCAAGGTCCTTTTATTGCATTCCAAAGCCTTCGGAATAATTTTATGGATAGCACTGCACAGAAAAGATCGTACTTCGGAAAGACGTATATATACGTCCAGAAAATTAATACTTTGGCTGAGCGAGATGTTTATATACGTCGGTGGCACATAAGAGGTTAAAGTCGTATTTTAGCTTTAGCATCAAAGTATAGTATTATTGAATTCAATACATTGTTATTGTATGATGATTGAATAGTGGGTCACGTGCATTGAAAGTTTAAGAAGCACTGCTTTAAATAAATAAACAGTGCTTATGCAAACTCTTTCTTATGCGGATATCTTTCTCTATCGAGATTCAATGTCTTTTCAGACAAGTTCTATTTTGATGAAATTAGTAACTAATTCCAGGTGATAGAAAAGATGGCGTTTCTTATTAGAGTTTAACAGACAACAAGTCAGGTAAGAAATTTTTGAACCATTCCTAATTCAAACAATTTATGATATTGTTTTCTAATATATTTGCAAGATATATGTAAATTCGAGATGCACATGGCAATGTGCATTCTAGATGCAATTTTGTTTCTAGATGCACATTACTCACCATTTAACCGCAATAAAATTTACACTAACAAGTAATTTAAAAGAAATTTTTTTTAGTTTCATTTCCTACTTAGATCAACAAAGAAACATTTTACTTTAGCTACTTTTTATTAAATAGTTGCAATTAATATAAATACGTATATATATATATATATATATATATATATATATATAACAGAATCACAACATTAAGTGGTTAATTAATTTTTATTAATTATCATTAAAGTATCGTACTGACATTCAAAGCAACTGTGTATATGAAATTTCAGTTCAACTGAATGCTTTAAAACGTGAGAAAAAAAAATATTTTAAGGTTTTAACTCAAGTCGCTAAAAATGAAACCAACGTGGCTGCATCTGTTATTCTTTTAATAATTAGTTTCAGTCCACTAATTATAAAGGAATTATCATATTTTTACCCAAAACAATTGTGTATAGAAAATTTCAGCTCTCAAATGAGAACTTTTAAATGTGAAAAAAAAACCTTTTCAAGTTTTGTCACAAGTTGCCAAAATGGTCAATAAGTCGCCAAAAATGATGCCAACGTGGCTGTATTTGTAACTCTTTGAATAATTAGTTTGAATCAATTAATTTTTATTATTAATTATAATTAAATTACTGTATTGTCATCCAAAATAATCATGTATATAAAATATCAGCTCAATTGAGCGCTTTAAAATGCACTTTATAAACGATTGAAAATTCCACCAAGATAAAAATAAAGAGAGTGTAAGCTAATAGTAGGAATTGAAAAATTCGGTTCTTAAATGAGTATAAAGTACAATTTTGCTGCATGACGCATTATATGCTGCAACTTTCATAATGAAGAATTCCATGCTTCCTTTCATCATTTTTGTTGATTAAAAGATCGAGATAATTTTAAAATTTTAATCTGAAATTTAGATACCAACAAAAGCATTTAAGAAATTAGCTGAATTTTTTAAAAAAATATTTTAATTTGAAGATCAAACAAACATTTTGGACCTTTTAAAATAATAGTTTGATTATAAGGCCGTGAAAATTAATTTGAAAGAATCCTTCAGATTTTTACTGAAACTAAACTTTTCCTCAGAAGATTTTTAGAAAAATAATAACTAAGAAATATTTTAGTCAAAGATTATTTTTGAAAAATAAGGAATTCAGCCAACAACATCAGAGTAAAAGAAGTTTTCACCAAGAAGCTTTCAAAAAGCAATCGCATTTCTTAACACAGTGAAACATAAGTTTAGCCCTGGTTCTTTTCTAAATATCCTCAGATGCCTTTTCTATGTTTTACACCCTTTTCTCTTCTCATTAAGTTTTCCTTGTAAATTCTTTTGTTTTTAAACTGCACAGAAAATGCCGAAATGTGATTTGTTAAACTCAAAGTTTTAATTAAATCGTGACATATAAAAGAACAATCAAATACTTAATCAAAATTAAAGGGCTCCTTTTTTTTCTGACAAAAGGATTTTGAATCCTGTTTCACAAGAAATCATTCTTTTACAATAACACAACCAATGAAAAAAGTAATTGTTAAAATGTCTTTCAGTGTAGTTTTATACAAAAGGGAAGACATATTGCCCATTTTTCTCAAAGGAGTAAATTTGAAATATCATGTTACAATAAAAATTTCTTTACATTAAAATTGTCACTACCAAGTGTATAATTTATGACATATAATTATTTTTAAACAGACATCACAAAAGATCTAATTTTTACCATGACTTCAAACCGACAGTCTAGGCTTTTTTTTCTGACTTTAATACTGTAGATATTCATTCTTTCCTTTTCTTTTTTAATGAATCCTTTCTCTATTACCTTACAAATTTCATAAGCGAATTTCAGTACTGTAAAAGGTCACATTTGATTGTTTTGTTATTTCTGAGAAGAAAGGTTTTTTCATTCGATGCGAATACATCAAAATTACTATGTCCATCGCCCAAAGCCCTCGTGTAGCTAAACAGTGCGATGTTAATATTCACTCACTCACTCATTCGCTCGTATTTGTGTGAGGGTTTATGAAAGGAAGAAACATTCTTAAAGAACAAATTTTATTTCCTTTCAATTACTATCAACTTTTTCAAAAGTAATGTTAAATGAATCCATTCTAGCCTACTCTAAATACACTCTGCCACAAAAAAATATATGCATCCAGAAAGAAATGAACTACTATCAGGAAACAACTGTATGTAGTGTAGAAGATTATAAACAAATGAGAAATTCAGAATAATAGATTGTTTTACTAAGAAAATATGGCATGAAAAATCAGTAAGTAGTAAATTCCCTTCTTGGCAGCTATACAAGCCGAAACACGGTATGGCATCGAATCAATGATGTCACCTATGACCTCCTGCGTAAGATTATGCCATGATTTTCACAACTGAGGAGTTAACGTATCCGACTACCTTAAAATCATGATTTTTTAAAAAAATTTATAATTGTCTTATGATTTTATTTTATAGTCCATCTTATTAGCTTTATAAAAATACCAAGTGTTTTATTTTCCATTTACTGAAACAAAAACCACAAGTGTTTTAGTAAAAACAGATGCTACAACTTTACATGAGACGTCAAACTTTAAAACGTGTTTTACTCGTGTGTTTTTTTCGAAAAGTTCAAAAAAGAGGACAGCGAAAAAGAAGACAGCGATTGCTCAAAAGGTTTTTTAAAATAATTTGCTGAAATTTTGTGTGTACGTTCTGTAAAATAGTAGAAGTGTTTTAACCTCCAGATTTATCAATTACTGTTTTATTACAAAATTTACAGTTCTTATGTGAATATAATCACTGTTTTTTCTAAGCAATTTATATAATAGCTAAGATAAAGTGCTCTAGTTTTTGTAAAAATTAAAATGTATCTTATACTGAAGGTCATTTAAAGAAAATAGCTAAGTAATGCATCAAAACGGATGAATTAAGAATTTGTTCATTTACTATTTGTACAGAGCAAACCCGTTTATGTAGTTTTTGTCAATTTTTACAGATTGTTTCTCATTTTAGTCGTATAATTTATTTTTCTCTTCTTAATTTTACCCTTTTTTTCTTAAAATGTACTAAATAAATCTAAAAACCACAAAAAAATCTCCATATCTTCATTTTTTTAAAAAAATGTTATCGCATGTAGTCAGATACCTTAATTCATGTCATTTGGAAGTTTCGAAAGTATTTCGATACCGAAATAGGCCTGATCACTTTGTAATTTCCATCATTTGCATAGCTTAACTTTTTATGATTCCTGCAAATTTTCTTTTTTAATTAGCATGATTCCTTCAAGGTGTTTGAATTTCCACGTGTACTGTTCTATCATTGTAAAATTTTGTTTAAACTATGTTAACAAATCTTATGAAAAAGAGACTCGATTCAAGTTTAATTTCCCTTTCAATAAAGAATTTTAATTTTAATTCAAATGAAAGTAGTTTTTACGTATCCATATATATTTTAGTACCAGTAACGAAAAGTAATCCGAATCTCCGAGTGTAACTAGAGGTTGTAAATGGTCTATTTGCGTTCTTCCAACTTAAGCTCTTGGGGAACAATGGGTCTTTCAATTTTATTCTATTGAAAACAATATTTCGAAGAAAAAGACATGATTATTTAAATCAAGGCTTGTATATAAAGTTTAACTTTAAAACTCGATAGCAGAAGAAGTTCGAAGCGAACATGATTGCAAGTAATAATTAACGTAAAGCTAGATGAGAGCGCTAGGTGGAGTCACAGCTAGGTGAGTAGATAATTTGATTAATATTTAAGATTGTCGATTCGGTCAACTAGTTTTTAAATTGAATTCAGTTCGGTTTGGATTAGATTACTTTTGAAATATAAGAAGGTATATTGCCTGGACATGCTAATTGTAAGTGATCCTATTTATATATTATTGAATCTTCTATTTTCTTGTCTACCTCGCTATAGCTCCCCATATTTATCAATTAGTGCATTTCTTAACTTGAATTGTCGAATTTGTGTCATTGTTGAGAATTTGTTAATAAATAGAGTTTGTATTGACTATGGCTCATCTTCCTTCTGGCCCTCTCACACTAATGGATAGCATCGACAATCCATTACAAGGTTTGAAAGTATTGACCTCGATTTTATTAACATTTTCGGATTCAGAGAAATATCTAGAAATTTTAATAAACATGGAATAAACGGAAAAAAATGGTTCATTAAAATTAGATTACTTAAGTATATATTTTCCAGTACAGTAGTATTATATTCAAATTCCTTTGTAACAAATTTCTTGCATTAACAAAAACTAATGTATTTTTCGTAAAGGAAAGCAACCTGTAAAATAAATCTGCGGTAAATATTTTAGATTGAATTTTCTGCTTACTTACTCTCTTACATATAAAAATTTAATGTTCCATTTTTTATTTTACTAATATATTTTCATTTTATGAGAGAATAACAGTTTAAGAATTTATGTAATCATAACTTTTGGACTTTACAGCTCTAACTTTATTTACAGCCCAGAGAGTTGTTGGTACGGATCATGCAAATCAGTGCAAATATTTGAAGCTCACTTCATTTATATATTCAGTAGCTGATGATTTTAGAGCTAAAGGGCTTAGGATAACAATTCTTAATGAGAGCACTAAATACATATTCAAGAGTTCTGGAATAGTGCCCAGAATAATTTTAATTATTAGTGAAAGTAATTCAATGTAAAAGGCCTTTCCGTTAGAACTTGGAGGAATATATATGTCTCATAATGCCTTGCCTCCTTATTAAGTAAGATCTATTGGCAACATTGTCTTGAAATATGAGTAAGTATCAGTGAGTTCAAAAGGCATTTCCTAGAATTACCTTATTTGTAGTCTTACGAGAGTATTAAAATGTTTTAAATAAAATATAATATTGAATGACAATTAATTATTATACATCAAGATGAAAAACTATGAGAAAGTTATTCTTGACAGCATGGCTTAAAAAAGTTTAAGAAACACCCCCTAACTTATGTGAGTGTCCAGGGGGGTACGTAATAAAGATCTGAAGCTTTGGCTTTTTTACTTTCTTTTGCACTTCTATTAATACAGGGTGGTCCCGAATTCATGGTAAAAACTTAAAGACCAGTTAGTAGGCCAAAACTCTTCAGATTATCGATTTTGGGATTTTTATATTTCTATAAAATCTTCCATTCATGACCTTTCGAGTGATATAACATTTTGCTATTTTATGAATTAGAAGTATATCAAAATGACTTTAAAAATCCTCAGCTGGTGACCACGCTCACTTTGACACATAAAATTGATAATATTGGTAATTTAAAAAATTGCAAAGCTTTTGGATTTTTAATTTATCCATACGCAATGAAATTATAACCGTATAACAAATGAAAATTTAAATGTTAGATTTTGGAGCAAAATTTGCATTTTTATGGTTTGAGTGATTTTTGAAATTTCATTATAATTTAATTATGAACGAAATGATAACTTAAGATAATATAAAAATATTAGTAGCAGTACAGAACTACTTACTTTGATGGCAGTACTTTTACAAGGTAAGATTTTTAATAAAAAATACCGTTTTCTCTCTCTAAAAATTTTATTTTAAAATTGTTTGTTGTTCTTAAACCTACTACATGCATGAATATATACTTGCGTATACTGAAGTAAAATTTTGAAATATTTCTAAAGCATTTAGCTAGAAAACACATGTTATAACAAAAAATTACTATTTTTGTTAAATTCCTAATTATGTTATACTAAACTTATCTTTTTTTTAAAAAAAAGAAACTGAACAATTTATTTTTAAAATTTCCCATAAGTATAACGATAAAGGTTTATTTAATATACAGACAAAATCTTGAGTCTTTATGTTTTATGGTCTCTGAGAAAAAGTTACAAAAGACACATATTATCATTATCGTTGCGAGAAGCTTGTTACATGCATAAAAATAAATAAATTTCAGATTTAAAAAACAGTCTTCTTGCGGCTATTTTAGAAATCACATTTCTAACATATCGAGAAACTTAAATTCTGATACTTAAGGAAGTTGTTAGTATGTTAACATACAAAGACGACTAGGAATTTTGCCCACTCTTACGATTGACAGAAAAAAAGCATTTAGAAGTGATGCCACCCACCGACAAAAAATTGAGACCAGCAAAGCATTGTTTTGTGTGTTGTCCGATAAGAAACGATTTGGGGAAACGGCTTAAAAAAAGAAACACGATATTTTTGTCAAAATTGCGATGTAGGACTACGCTTGTTTCCCTGTTTTAAAATTTACCACTCAAAAACAGAATTTGAAGAGAATAATTAACTAAAATGACAATATTAACTGTTTTGAATCTAATATACATTTTTGTAAAGTGTTCCTTTGAGCTCGCTTATTTCTTCGGAAAAGAGCCAGCTTTTAGAAAAAAATATAATTTTTCAATGAAAATAAAAATTGACATAATTATTTGAATTCAATATTTGTAACATTTCTGACTGCTGATTTAAATTTATAAGATTGATTTCACCTTAAAAATGATTACAAAAAATATGTTTATTTTTTAACATATATAACAAAAAAAGGAAACTGTTAAGTGTTTAGGAATTATAATTTAATTAATTATTTATTAATTTTAGGTATTACTTTAGAGAGAAAAGAAGCACACTTTTAAATATATCTCTCAAAATAATTAAAACACTTTTCCTTCAAAGCTAAATACATTTGAATAGTATTGAATATTTTGTCCATAATCGCTCTTAATGTGTGTGTCAATGTATTTTTATGTCCTCTCTATCTTTCCCTTTGTCTTTTTTAATTAAAACTGCATCCAATGAGTTTATTGACTTTAATGCAATCAAATTGACAACAATTTATTTACTAATCTGAAGTTTTTAATTAAATCACACTAGTAGATAAAAATAATCAGCAACTATTCATTAACTAGAAAATCACCCGCTTTTTTTTCCAATTCCTATTATTATTTCACTCTCTCCATATATATATCTTGTTCAAATTTTCAATCGTTAATAAAATAATTTCTATTCACCCATTCAAGTTCAAATACATTTTTTAAACTTGTAGTGGATGACACTTGATGTTAATCATTTTTTTTCAAATAAGAATTAATTATTAAAATTTTAAAAAAATTAATAAATAGTAACAAGCAAAAGTAATAGTCCAACACAATATATAGAAAAAAAATCGTTCGTTGTGTCTTTGTAGCGCAATCGATAACCCATTTGACTTCTATTCCAGAGGTTGTGGGTTCGAATCTCACCTGGGATGGTCTAATTTCTAAGAATGTTATTTCTTTTTCTTTTCTACTATTTTATTAGAATAATTAAATTTAATGAATGATTAAATTGTAGCAAAAAATAGTTTAACACCATAGATAGAAAGGAAAATGGAAAATGGCAAGAAAAATCAATTTCTATTTTGTTAATTAATATTTTAATTCTGTCATATAAATATGTATACTTATTTTAATTTTAATTATTTAATAAAAAGTAACTAAAGTAAAATTTTTCTTTGTCGACCTATAGTAGGAATTGGCTTTTTTTTTTTATATTACTTTTGTTAAGTATTAGATTTCTAATTCTAAGAAAAAATCATTCCCGTTTTGATGAGAATGCCATTCATTGAAATCAGTTTGAGATAAAGTAAACACAGACGTATCATTACACACATTCTTAGAATGCAATTTTTTTAAATAACCTATCTTTCAAATGGTATAGAAAGCAATGGCATTTTTTAATGGAAAAACATTTGTTAAAATGATTAGAATTTACTCCAAAAGGTATAATTATTATTTTACAGATGAGCAGAAAGAAAGCATTTTTCTTACCAATAATTACTTTTTTTTTACTTTTATTTTTATTTCGATTCTAACAATGTAACTATACTCTTAACTTTGTCTTATTTTGGTCACCTTAATGGAATAATTAAATTGCTAATATTGAAGTTGTTTAAGTAATGCTGCTTGTGGGATCACTTAAGGTGCCTGACTAGTTGCGGGAACATTTTTTTTTAAAAATTGCTGAAAATTCATTTTTAAACTCATTTTTTGTTTGATTATAACTGAAAACTTATAAAAATAAAAAGAAAAAAATTTTCACTATATTTTTGTAAGAAAATGGACAATTTCAGGTTAAAAATAGGCATTTTTGGCGCAACGCGGCAAACACTGTAAAATAAATTCTAATGCATAAGATAATAAAGCTCTTAGAATTTTATTCAGAAAGCATTTACCTATACTTTGATTTATCATCTATGAATAATTTCAGTTTATCACAAAATTAGGGATCAAAAAGTGCACAAAATGAAAATTTCTCAAAAATTTTGCATTTATCGCAAAGAAACTCAATCATAAAAAAGGTAAATATGTTGTTTTTTTCTTAATCGTTAGTTCACAATATGCATACTATAATAATGACTAATGATACAAAATTTCATGCAATTATTTCAAGAACCTTTTGAGATACCATGTTTGCCGTGCGATGAAACATGGGAAATTCTGTTTTGGAAAAAAACGCATTTAAAGATTTAAAATCAAATTCTTAAAAAATTATGCAGTTAAAACAACCTAAAACCTCTTTATATTAAAAGAATAAACCTTTTATAAGCCCATTTATTTGTTTCAAATTCTAATTTTAATTTTGTTACCAATTTTATAGAGTCAAAAAAGCTTTTCTTAATGTATAAATGCATAGTTTTTTTAAATACAAATTAGAGAAATAAAAAGCACACTAGAAAAGTTTATTACATTAAAAAATAATAAATTTTATATGGAAAACCAGGTATATATTTCCACTAAGTATCTTAGAGCTTTTATATGTAATATAAAATATATTAATGTGTGTTATTTTGTCAGTAAATATTCCCGAAAGTTTCTATTAAAAAATATCGCTTATTACAAAGGTTATAAGAAATTATAATGAAAAGCATATAAAGAAGAGTTTTTAAACCCTCCATAAGAATTTTTTTTTGACTTTTTTTCATCGTTGGTAATTTTGATTTCTATGCAGCTCTTTTTCCCGAGAAAATTTTCTAAATTCTAAGGAGTGTCACAAAGAAGTTAAAATGCGTTCCAGACCAAATTTTACAAATCCATGTACAAGATCTTAGGAACGGAAGTATTTGCATTTCTAATTATATATATATATAATATATATATATATATATATATATATATAATGATAATAAACCTGTATATCACAAATTAAAGGGAATTAACGTTAATAATGCACTTAAGTGAAATGTTTCAAGTTTAATAATTGTATCTTTAAGTAAAATAATCCATAAAATGTTACTTAAAAAGGCTTTCTGAGTAAATTTCGAAACATTTTTAAATAGATTTCAACTTTTTGTCACCAGCTGACTAAGTATTATTGGGATTAGCTCTGTGTCAACATTTTCATTACTGCTAGCACCAATGATGAAGCAAATTCTTTAGATCACCCACATCTTGCTTTAGGCATAATTAATTAATATTTTATGATTAAGAACAGAGTTTTCTATCAAATATGTATAAAAATGTTGAATATGAAACAAAATATCGAGAAGCATGAGCGTTGGAAAAATGAAAAATGACAAAAATTTTACGAATTTATTTGCCAAATTTTACTTAAAACTAATAAATTATTTTTTAAAAAATATCACCATGTCCCATCATTACCTTACCTAAGTTAATTTTTTAAAATAAATTCGACAACCACCAAAAAAGAAAAAAAAAAAAATATTAAAATGCAAACACTTCCAGTTTCGATATCTACTTCCGGTTCGTTTTTGCTGCTCTCTCTTGTCATAAAAACTGTTATAACTTCGTAAATAATTGAAGTACAAACAAAAATAAGGTATTTTTAGAAAGCAGAAAATACTACTATATAAAATTTAAAGTAAAAAAATGCGTCATTTTCATCAAAATTGACTTTTTTGCACTAGTTAGGCATCTTAAGGTTTATATTCTCAGACAAATATTTTAATTTAATGAAAATCAAAGTAAAATCTTTTAAAAACAAAATATGTTTCTTTTAATGAGGAAGGAAATTATATTTTTCACTTCAAAGAATTCTTTAAAGTGTTTTTCGTATCTTTAAAGTAAGAACACTTTAATATAATTAGAAAATAAACGATAAAGTGGACAAATTATGTATTCAATCAAATCAAAAAAGAGACAGTCAGTTAGGTTAATGTGACTTTCAATCTTTTACATATTTTCGAAATATTAGAGATTTTTAAGTAAAGCAAAAACATGGAGATGCTAAAAATGAATTTTTGTCGGCATATCTTAATAAATTATATAGAAAAAATATATTTATACTTCCCTCCAATTTCTGGCACGCATGATTCGACATTTCTATTCTTCATAATATTGTTTATAGGAAAAATTCATCCGCCTCTTCCGTCTCTAATTATGATTATGTTCTGTCTCCATTTCCTCCTTATTCAAATTATTAAATTTAGTGACAACCCTACGGATGATTTTTTTGTTACTTTCTATACTGATGAAAACAAAATTGATGACAGAGTTGGTTCTTCACCTGAGGTATTGGATTCGAGCACTTCCAATTTAGAATTTATGATGAATGTGCAGTTTCTGTAGCTTAACTTTTTCGTTAAAACTTCGCCATTAAATGGATCACAGAACAAAATAATATCATCTCAGACTATCTCATTAAACCGATTCTCTTTCATCCTTGCATTCTCTAAAGTGTGATAAATATCGTGAAACATAATTATCGAGATCTAAAAGTGACTTAAAATCCTGAAACATAAAAACATCTTGATAGTTTTTGCATTTGTTCGCCGACACACTTACGTTTTGGGGTATGAGTAGGCCGATTGGCTTGCAAGGGCTGCCAGCAAGTGTGAAATTAGCATTGCCATAAATACTTCTAAATCTTTTTAAAAGAAGATTTCGAAGGAAAAAAAATGTGAAGTCATGGAACCGAGAATGTATCTCATTTTAAATAAAATGAACTTAACAAAGTCATTTTTTCCAGGAATCAATACGATATTGTCATGCTATTAATTTATGCTAATTACAAAATAACCCAATATCTCTGTGGCCATGCTAACTTTAAAAATTATTTGAACAAATTTAATTTGGTTCCGTCATCTCTTGATTGTAACATTGGTGGCAAGGGAAATGTAGAACATGTACTCTTTCTGTGTTCCAAGTTTATCAGAGAAAGAAAGATCCAAAGACTGGCTCACAAGGGCACCAGAAGAGCTCTGGAAAAGTTATGTAAATGTATTGTAAGCATTTGTAATCCTTCATGGCTTTCTTTTTTTCTTTCTTTGTAATGCGTGTTTCATACTTACTTCTCTAAGCCACGTGTGATACTTTGTGGTGCACAGGGCTTTATATATATATATATAATTTTTTTGAATAAATAACTTAAAAGTAAAAAAAAAAAAAAATTTTTAAACAAATTTTTATTTTAATGCGCTAAAAAGAATAAAATAAGCTTTACTTTTAAATATTTTTTTCTTTCAACTTATAATATCATTACACAATTTATAATATAAAAACTTGTCGCGATATTTAAGTACTTGTATTTACTTAGTTCGAAAATATTAAAAATTAAAATCAATCCTATCAAGTTATTTAATTTACTTGTTTATCTACACAGGTAAATCTCGCGACAAGCTTTTGCATTATAAATTGTGTAATGACGTTATAAGTTGATAGTAAAAAAAGTTTTAAAAGAAAAAAATTATTTTATTCTTTTTAGTGCATTTAAATAAAAGCTTGTTTTTAAAAAATTTTTTTTTGTGTTACTTTTAATTTATTTTTTACATTTTAGTTATTGCTGGACAGGTTTCTCACACAGTCTGTTCAAATCCTTCAACGCATCATTGTAGCAAGGTCAGTTTGCCGGTTAATTTCGAACAGTCTAGCTATTGTTTACTCAACCTTTTTCCCGCAGGGACAAATAAATACATATGATAGATGTTTCCCTCGGGCTGCAACAAGATGAAATGTGTATGTGTGTGGGGTTGAACGCTGTAAGACCAAAATAACATTGGACAAAGCAAAAATAATCAAAACATTGAAACTCCTTTTTTTATTTTTTTATTTTACTTTAATACTGTTATTAAAGACGAAATTTTTTTTCTTAAAAATCCATGATTTTATACCAATTTTTTCAATCTTTGTACAGAATTTGGATAATACCGTTCTTCAAACGGGGAAAAAATATCGTGAAATTATCTTTATAAATGATGAATTTATTAAAAGTTGAAATAAAAATTTGAGTATTTTTTTGAAAAATTGTAAAAAAAAAACTTTCTGCCTTTTTATTTTTTAAATGACTGATTCTAAAAGAGAAAAGCATGAACTTTTTTAGTGTGGAATATCGATTCATTAACACGAAAAAAAATTTCATACGTAACGATTTAGAAGTCATTTTCTTGAAAACGCATCGATTTTATCTCATTTAGAAAAAATCGTAAAAAATGAAAAATAAGATTATTTTGTAAATGGAATTATATTATGCCATATCGTGGCGAAATAAATGATTTTTCCAATTCTGTAATTATTTTTGTCTGAGTTTGATAGAAAAAATTAGATAGATTTTTTAAAAACGTCGAAAAAAATTGGAGCTTCTTAAAATCCGGAAAGCTGCTCGGCGAGATGGAAAGCCAACAGAGGTAAGATAATTACGTGTCTTAAGGTTTTTTAATTAATATATTTTTAGCTAATTGCAATATCGGAATATAAATGATCAAAATATGCATTGTCATACAAACTAAACGCGTATACAAAATTTCAGCTAATCGGTTGAAGACATGAGCTTCAAATTTGAGTTGTAAGATTCCACGCGAACAAATTACATTGCAAGTTAAATAAAAGCCTGTAAACAAAATAATAGTTTATATGAGGGGTTGGCAACTTGACAGCTGTTTTGTGTCAAATCATTCTAATAATCTTCAATACATATTCAATAATTATGAAGATTATTTTTCTCATAGTGCAGCAACGAATGATATTTCATGTTACAAATATTACACAATCGTATATTCAATCTTATCAATAATATTCAATCAATAGTCAGATTTAAACAGAGAATATAGTTTTTTTTTTGTTAAATAAATTCCACAAAATGTAAGCAATCAGATTCAGCAGAATGTATGAAAAGAAATTGAAAATAAGAAATAGTTTTAAATAAAAAAGCGTGGGACATTAAGAGTTGATATAGAACAATTTAACTTTGTCTCATCATTTTGTACGGTGGTGTAGAGTTCCCTTGGTAACTGCTCTGTGTGTGACAAGTTGCCAATGCTTGGTTTATTTAGTATTTCTGGAATTGATTTCTAGAAAGGGATCAGGCAATGCTGAATGTAGAATAGTTATAAAATGAAAAGACAACTTATGTATAATGTGAACTCCAAATTTGGCAAATTTATGATTGAAAGACGAATTTATATATATTCTGTAAAATAAATACTGATCTATTTTAAAGTATCCGACTACATTCGGAACCATGATTTAGAAAAAAGCGTATAAATGTATAATTTTCATATTTAATGTCATTTGGATTAGAATAAATGTATAAAAATATTATTAGAATGAAAAATTATTTAAAGGGAATATTTTGACAGAAAATGAACTTAGAAGTACCTGTTTTCAAAACATTCTCCTTTCATGAAAAATGCTTCTTTAATAAAATATTTTACTTATATAAAGCAAGGAATTTTTCAGAGGGCTTGAACTGAGGTTTTTGAAAGAATCACATTATTTTCAGAGTTATTAGTAATTAAAATAATTATCTGTGTTTTTTCATGAAATTTCTCCACTCTGTTGTATTAAAACATGGATAAATCCACTTCTAAGTTATATATTTCAAAATTCTTAGTTCAGACTCTGTACAGAGTCATGTCATGAGCTATATATAGGCACAATATTATCATTATATAAGCTTTTACTATAAAAGAACTATGTTTTGAAAAACAATAACACTATGTTCATTTTTTGCCATAATATTGCATTTAAATAATTTTTTACTGTAATAATATTCTTAAAACAATTTTATTCATGAATTCTTATCTAAGTGACACTAAATGTTAAAAAATTATCCATTTATACGCTTTTGCTAAACTACAGTTCCAAACGTAGTCGAATACCCTAAAGTGTTCGAAAATTGCCAAAACTCTTAGCGCTGCACTTAATAATTCCTATTTGTACAGAAACAAATAAAAAAGTTAAATTAAGGAACTAATGATTTACTAAAAATTTAATTCGATATAATAAAAAAATGTGATGCAAAGTAAAATTTTTCTTCGTCTATGCAGCATGGTTATTAGTTCAGAGATATTTTTTCATAAATAAATCTTTTAACTATTATAACAAGCTTCTAAAACCGTTTCTGCTTTAATGATTATATTTTTCTTCACAATTCATAAATTTTAGGTGCTCTGGAACTCTTGGACTAATTAAACATTAAATTATGAAAAATTATATTCTACTATACGAAGTAATACGAAGACACCGTTGGAGCTCATTTGTTATGCTCTGACTTTAGTCATTGGTGGGCGTTTTGCCAGTTAGTTTAGTAATTAAATAAAGCTTATTAAATGTTAGGAAAAAAATTTCATTACTGTTTTAGCTGTACTTTTATAAAAGTGTTTGTTATCTTTTACGACATCTTTTAATAGCATTGCATACCATAGTTTCAATAATAGCAGTATGTTGTATTGTGTAATTTTTTTTAGTTTTATAAAAATTGCTCATTATAGTATTGCATTATATATAACTTTCATATTATAGTGCAGTTGCAGTATTTTTTCTACTATGATTACTGAAAAAGTTTATTTCAAAAAGAATAATGAAAATGTGCTGTACACACGAATTCAATTTGATTAATACACATATTTAAGTGACTGTTAATCGTTGCACTAATTATTAAGGTGGTTTCTAGTTATATAATCTTAAATCGTATTTAAATTTTATGAAACTGTACTTCATTTATATTTTGTTAAGGATCTCGTAATGTTCCGCACCAGACAAGCTTATATAATGTGAGTTTAATTTGATTAAATCTTTTATTTTCAAATACTTCTCGATAAGAGCAATATATAAAACATACGAAAAAGATTTCTAATGTAATTTTTCACAGTGAGAAATTGAACGATTTTCCAAAATTACAAGTCAATTTGTGAAAAAAATGAAAATGATATTTGTTAAAACACTTTCTTGTATTATATACCATTTTATTATATTTTATTGTATAAAATTATCATTGGCAACACATATTTTTTTTTAAAAAAAAGTCTTTTTTTGATACTTTATAAAGAACTAAGTATTTAGGTGGAAAAAAAAGATTCCAATCATCAATATCTTGAAAAATAAAATTCCATTACACATTGTAATTAAGAAGAATTGATGAACTTCAATACTCATAATGTGATGTTGAAGTTTAGAATGTTCTTACAGCTCTCTTGCTGTATAATTATAGTTAAAAAGTATATGTATGAAAATTTTTAGAATTTTCTTATTTTTAGTATTCTTTTAAACATGACGAATACAAATATAACTTTAAATATTACTTAGAGCAACCTAAACTTCAAAAGTAACTTATTTGATTTTATAAATCAAAGAAAAGATTCAATAAGATGATCTTCCTTTATATATTTATGAATTGCTGATTCATTCTGTTGACATGAATTTTTCCCAAAACTAATCAATTACAAGGATCTAAACTACAAATTCGAGTGGATATTGTGGTTCCACTATTGTAAAGCGATTCTGCCTGGAGCGAAGAGTAGTAGACATTTCTCCTTATAACATTATCATGTCATGCGTCGTTATTTGTTATCAGGTTTAACCATTCCGGTTGGAAAAATTGATCAATAAATGACATTGGACTTAGCATAGTTGAACTTTCACCAAGTTTCAAAGTTCAAATTTGTTGAACCTAACTAAACTGAAACGAAGATACTATTTAATTAAAACTAAGCTTATTTATCCTGCATCGCTTAAAATTGTGATGATAAATCGTGTTTTAAGATTTAGTTCGAGTTCTGCTGTTAACGCAATTGTTATACTTCCTACAAAATACATATTTCAGATATATATATACACGATATATTTCTTGATGTTAATGTGTTCTTAAAAAATTATTAATTTTGTTATGGTTATCGTGATATTTTGTATCACAAATCAACCAAATAATACATATACTAAAATTGTTTGATAATGGTCCTGTGTCACGCACGCTATATTTGCCAGAGTGAGATGTGAATATCGCAACGTTAACACATTTGTGATCGTAGCGTAAACTTTCAAAAAAAAAACATTGCTTTTACCAGGCAGAGAGCTTGAATTCTAATCAGTTACGATCACACCTTGCTGTCCAATTCTGGACTATATTTAAACAAATTTTTCTTAATTTGTTCCTCTAAATGTGTGTGTCATGTATAACCGTCATTTGCAATGATGATATTTTATGTTATTTAATATATTATTTTACTCCCGAGATCTTGTTCATTAGTTTAGGATTAACCCCGTAATAACATAAATCTTCATTTTACATAGAGTGGAGGCCAAAACTAGGGATACTTTTTAAAACGATTGTTTTGTACGTTTGTATGCTTATAAAAAATATTACGTTGCACAAAATGTCAAATGTTTTATATCATTTTAAAAGTAATTAAACACTAAAAAAAAAAATTCAAAACAAATAAACAAAATTCAAATACTTACAACTCAAAAAAGTTATACTGTAATAACTATCGATATACGTTAGACACTGATGATAGCAATCAATTACCAGTGCTTAGTGGGTAGCCTTTATTTTTTATTTCAGTTTCACTTCGATGTTTGACTGAACTGAAAATAGTTTTAATCTTCGTTGTTACATGATACCAGGAAACAATTATATCCTCAATTAGCTCCTTTTTATTTCATGGGTACCTGTGTTGACCCATGTTTGCGCAACGTAACATTTTCTATAAGCATATAATTTTAGAAAACATAACAATTTCAAAAAGTGTCTACAATTTCGATCAACCCTGTATATTTAAAATTTTTAGAAGTACAAACTTATTCAAAAAAATAAAAAATAAAATAGCCGTTTTAATGTATTAAATCATTGGTTAATATTATCTAATTAATTACAGGTTATATATGTCATAAATTAAAATACACATATAGCTAATTTTACCATAATAAAAAATCTCATAATGTAATGAATAATTAATGTGAGCCTATAAATATAAAAAAAAAAAAATATTTTAACATAAAAAAATTTTCTAAAATTTTGAAAATTTAAACATTTCGAATAACTTATCTGTTACCAGCATAAATATAATTTGAGAGGAAATAGTTAGCTTTCTGAAAATCATTCCATAGACCTGAAGTTTCATATGATAGATATGAAATTTTTTTTGAAATTTTCCCAAAAGTAACCTTTTTTTAAGATTTCCGAAATTAGACAGACCTTTTGAAACAATACGGATGTATACAACAACTTTTAAATTATCAGAAAAATGTTTCTATATGTATTAACCCTTTCGTGAGCCATTTGTTTCTGTTTTGAGTTTCTCGAAGTCTTTTATATATATATTTTTTTTTAAAATATTACACAATACAATTTAAGAAAATGTATTTAATTTTGCCGAATTTTATGTTTATTTTTAAATTTTAGAGGAGAGAATAATTTTCCCTGGGGACCCTTTTTCACCATCATAAAAGAAGATTAAATTTGTTTTGGTAAATTTTTTGGGCCATGAAAAGATGTAACCCTTAAAAATGCACAAGGGGACATCACATTCTGCACACATGTAGCGGGTCCTTTTTTTCATGCCCTTTCCTGCTACACTTCCTGCATCGCCTATAGTTGGAAACCATCTTTGGCGTATTATTTCTCACTCTAGCTAAGCGCACATCATCTGGAACTACCTACTTCTTTACTTGGAAGCTAGCAATACACCTTTCCTTTTTCTTGAGGAATATCCGTCTCTTATAGATAAGAAGTGGTTAATGCTACTTGGAATATTAGTTGATCTAAACTTTTGTTTATTTTGTTCACTTGCCATAGTATGAAACTATTTATGATGGATTGATCAATGACAAAATAAAAGTTTATAATGGATATGGGTCATCTCGTCCTTAAAATAGCAAAGACAATATTTTATAATGGGTTTTGCGTTTTCCAATCATGCAGATGAGAAGTAATCTTCCCAAGGCCCATGAAAGGGTTAAACTACGTGAAAACTGACATTTACTACAAAATATTTAGAGATATATATACAGTCGACTCTCGATAATTCGAACTTTCGATAATACGAACCTTCTCGCAATTCGAAGTATATGCTCAGCCCCTAAAAAAACCCCTTGGGATTTTTCCCGAACAAAAACCATACTTTTTTGGAATTCCCCAATATTTCGGAAGAAAAAATTTTGTGGTTGGCCAGACTACAACACCCCATAAATTGAAGTTATCCTAAAAAACTCTCGATAATTGAACCTTCAATATTATGAAGTTAGATTCACTTCCTTTGTATACCAAATTATCCTAATAAAGGGTTTTTTACTGAACTTATTTTCAGCCCCAAATTGTCGCTGATAGAAATATAAAAATACTTTGTTTATTATATTTCCGGTATTTGCAAAAAAAAGAATTTTGATTTATTCCTAACAATATTTTTTTTTCCTTCCTTGATCCCCAAGTTTTAGATGGAAAAAGGGAAAAAAACCGCTTTTTTTTTTTATTCCATGTGCAGTTATGAGAGATATTTTTTTTACAAGTACTGCAAAAAAATTTTTGATTTGAGTTATATTTATTACTAAAAAGAGTCACTTTTTGGTTTTTTTTAAAAAATAAAGCACCCCAAAACCACATCCAAGAAAATTTAAACAGAATCTTTTTTATGGCAGAGAATTGAAAGCGAGAAAAAAAACCTTATATAAAAATGTATGAGGAAAAAGATAGGAGAAACAGGGTTTTTTAACTTTATTCTATTTTTTTTTAAAAAAAAAGAGGGGTAATGTGCCCCCAAGAATTGCTCCCCCGTGCCATGTTGTTGACCCCCCCTTTTAAAGGGAACCCTAGCTGAGTGGGGAACTGTGAATACGCCTTGTGTTCATTTTAGATTCCAAATTTTAAATTAAAAATATTTTTTTTATTAAAGTTGGGTGATTTACTTTTCCCTTTACCTTTTAAATTTGGAAAAATTTGGGGGCCACTATTTTAACCTCACCTCAGTGTCCATACCAAGCGAAAGGAATGACATGTCTTTTTTTTAAAAAGTGCAAGTGTTTAACAATTTCTGAAAAAAAAAAAAAGGGATAGAATCAGTTGAAGAAAGGTAGAAAAACCGATGTAGCCAAAGCATTTAAAATTTCCCACTGAGTTTCGTCCCAAATTATCCCGGAAGAATAAAGAGAAAATCTTAAGTTCTTCGAGTAGAGTGAAAAAAAAGCGTTAGCAAAGGTAATTTTCCCCGTCTTTAATAGTGTTTAGTTTCATGAATGAGAAGACAGAATATTCCGGGTGGGGGGCTCCTTTTTTTGAAGGAAAAGGCTAAAGGATTTTGCCAAAAGAATTAGGAATAGAGTTTTTTGGGTAGCGAGGATAGCTTTTCAAATTTTAAGAAAAGGAATGGGGTAGCTTTAAAAATTTCGGTGAACGCCCGGTCGACATTAACGTTTGTTCTAAGTGGCAGAACTCGCTTTCGACCTAATAAAGTAGTACAAACCACGTAAAATTTTCAAAAACGGGTAAGGGCCCGGGCTTTTTTCCCAAAGGGTTTTCCAGGGAAAAATTTTTAAATTTATAAAAGAAAAAAGCCATGGGGGAAAATTTTGCGGGGAGGTTAACTTTTTTTACTGGCTGTAAACATGGGCGGGTTTAGAAAAAATTACCCCCCTGTCATAGGAAATTCTAAAAAAACCTTTGGGTTTCAAGAGAAAACCTTTTTTCCCTACCAAATACCGCTCAAAAAAAGAAGGGCATGGATGACCACCGAACTTTTAATGAATGGTTGGTCTCACTGAACTCGGGTATGGGAAAAAAGAGAAAAAGACAAATTTTTCTTATTTTTAGACAACTGTACTTTCACAAAACGCACCACCTTTTTTCAAATGAGAAACCAATTTTTCCCCCCAAATTCAACCTCAAAAATTTGCCACCCCACCCGGGCATCATACATAATTTTTAAAAATTTTATCCCGAGAAAAACGTTAAAAGCGTTTTTTTAATAACCTAGAAAATCCCGCAGAATGTAGCTATTTTTTACTTTAACAGCTTTGATTATGATTGACAAGGCTTGGGGGAGCCGGGTTTCCCCTTTTACAATTCACAGCTGTTTTAAAAAATCAGGCTTCCCCCCGCTGAATCTGGTTGATGTGGACGATACACTCACCGGGAAATTTTAAAGCCGGGAAACCCTCCGTTTGAGAGCTTCCTTTTCCCGAACAAGATTTGGGCGACTACGTGGGTTTGGGCACGAAAAATTTTTAGGGGGCTAGCTCTATATTTTTAACGCTGAAATTGTGACTTTGGATTCCCCAAAAAAAAAAAGTGAGAAGACGAATCGGAGGAGTTGAACCTGGAACTCTGTCAGAAGCTAAAAGAGCCACTAAAACAAACTAAACGCAAATTTTTCCATCAAAATCATGTTGATGCAGACATTTTTCAGGCTTCATTTGTTCTAGAAAAAACTATTGACAAAATTTGATTTAATGACTTAAAACAAAAAAAAAATAACAGATTTTTTTGGACAAAAAAGGGAAAATTTTAAATATTATGTATATTCTTTTTAAATTTTTGTTTTTAAGAATAAGTGTATTCTTTTTTACAAAATGCTTTTAACTTGTTTTATTTTTTTTACTGTATAAACCGGGACTTTAAAAAAAAATTTTGTACAATTGTTGTTTTATTACATAGTTTTAAATTTAAATGTGTTAGAAAAAAAACCTTTTTTTTTTTCTTGGAGAGTTTTTTCCTTACCCTTTTTGATAATTGAACTCTTTTATAATCGAAGTTTTTTATTTCCCCTCCAACTTCGAATTATCGAGAGTCGACTGTATATATGTATATATGAATAAACCTGTTATTTTGCATTACTCTTGAATAATATTAAAGTAAAGGAAAAAAAAGAAAATTGTTGGGCTGGTTCGGTGATATACTACCATTGTCAGAATATGATGAAACAATAGTTTGCTCAATACAATAAAAAATAGTTACATTAATACAGTAAAAAAAATGACTGATTTCAGTTTAAGCAAATATAGAAAGAGTACACTAGGTATTTTTTTGTAATTCAGCAAGTTTCTTTGAAGTATACTACTAAATAAATACAAGATTAAATCTTGATTTGTGAAAAGTAAAGCACATTTTTCTTAAAAAACATATAATCGAATGTAATCGCCAAGAGCCTACAGGTTTTTGATATTGATATGCGAAATTATTTTTTTTAAATTTCAGATAAGAATAATTAGAACAATTAGAACTGCTATATTTTGTTAAAAAAATGATCTCTGCGAAATTATAGTCAAATATAAAAATTAGTTTGTCAGAAGTTTGTTCATCCTTATGAAGATATGATATGATATATCTTAATGGAAACATTAATACAGTGAAAAGGGTTTAACGCGAAAATGTTTAAAATGTCATATGGTTAACACGAAGGAATCCAATGGTCCCAAAAAACTACTATGTAATTTCATGCATTTTTTCTCTTAACACAAAACGAAAATTTCTTATCACGAAAATTTTTTATTTCTGAGGATGAGCAAAATACTGAAAACACCAGCTGTGTAGACGAGGTTTAAGAAGGGTGTGAAATGAAAGAAAAGTATTTTCATATGTTTCGTAAAAAGGAGGCTAAGTTAGCTTTAAATAGCCCTTGAGACTGTCCCATTTGGTTTTCTATTGTTACTTCCTTCCCCTCAGTCCTTCAAACTGTCCACCCCAAAATGAAATGAATCATGGAATCCCTGTTCTCACATCATCCGGAATGAGGAACATCGCAAAAATTATGCGTAGTTATTGAGACGGACATTCCAAAGATGAAATGAATAACAAAAGTCATGGCATCGATCAATTTGTTGACAATTTAAGGCAAAAAATAAAAAATAAATAATAATTTGAGTCCCTTCAGTTTGATGTAAAATGATTTTTACTGCGTTTATTCATTAAACTTTTTTAAAGAGCTAAGTAAATATTTTTAATAGATTTTCTTTTTAAAAAAGTCAATTTTTCTAATGTTTTAATATATATATATATATATATATATATATATATATATATTATATATATTCCTTGCACAAAATGACTTTTAAAACAAATAACTTTGGAACTGCAAAAAATAAATTTAATACTGGATCTATTTGGAATAGCTATGGCTCAACATGATTTTCTAAGCTACACACTTTTTCCTCCATTTTTAAATTTTATTAAATCCTTTCATGATAAGTTGTTAACTTGCTAAGAAAATGGCCAAATCCAATCCGTTTGATTCTAACTTCCATTAAAATTGTGCCGAGGAAAAGAACAATCAAGCACCTATTCTAGATTAAAAGGTAAATTTTATTTGTTAAAATAAGACTTCGAATTCTTCCTCACGAAAAGTAATTCCTTTCCAATAGAGGAATCAAGAAAATTGCTTTCGCTGAGTTCAATGTCTGTCAGTCCTTTTTTTTGTAAGAAAGAGAAGAATAACTTCTCGGGAACAATTTCACTAAATTGGAAATTTGACATGACATCTTTTTGAAGGAAATTCTTTAGAATGTGGACAGTTTGATTTATGAGAGGCATATTTTTAAGCTAATTACGAAAAGAATGGCTTATTTCTTTCTCGGTTCGAAACAGATACTCCTGATTCATTTATATTTAAAGCCAAGTTGTGTAATGGTGTGTTCTGTTTTCTTTTTAATCACTCATTTTCAGCTCCTTATAATTTTCAATCATTGACGCTTTAAGATTAAGCATCCTTGTTATTAATGAAATGTAAAAATTCTTCTGTTTGTTGAATAATTTAATCTGGAGAAAAATAATATTAATATTTATGTGCATCAAAAAATATTTTTAGTTTATTAGTTAAAATACATTTTTCTTCAAATAAGTAGAAAAATAAATAACAAACAGAACATTACAATTTCATTAAGAGTTCTTTCAAAAATAAATCCATACAATTTCCCTCCCCTACTTAAATTACATTAAATTTCAAATTTTTAATGGCAATCTAATAGAGATTTTCACTCCTGATCTTCCAAGAAAAATTACGAAATCCCCCCTCAGTGCTACCGTTTTTCCCACACGCGTGCGCATTGTTACGCGGTTTATTGTGGGGAAAGAAGAGGCGTGTTTTTCAACCAAAAAATTGTGTTTACTTTCACTTTAAAAAGAAAAAGAAAAGAAAAGGATAAAATAAGCAAATGAACATACTAAAATTAATGTCTAGAGTTACAATATAACAATAAAAAAAAGTTATAACTTATCCGCTGTGTGATACTAAAAGTGTTGACCTAATAAACAGCATCACATTCAAGTGCATTAATAGCGAGATTAACAGTTAATATTTTTCCTTGCACAAACACACTACTACACACGGAAAAGATTTTGCTTAAAAGTTAGCACATTATTCCATGAAAAATAATAAAATATATTAGAAAATTGTATTATTAAAATATATATATATTTAAACCACACCATACTATCTCCCTCCGGAAAACCCCGATTTTTTTTAGGGGGTGGTGGAGAGATGTGGATGCAGAGACTGAAAATTGGATACATGTGTAAAGATTGAAAGTTCCATACCTCTCATAAAATGTGTGAAAGAGAAAATTTATTGAAAAAAAGAGCCAGAGAAAGAACAAAGGGACTCATCCATGGCAACTCTCCAAGTAAATATGGTTTTAATTGCATAACTATATATTTCATTTTGAATTTGACTTTATCAACATCATTGAAACAGAAAAGAAAATTCACTTGGCAAGAGCTTATCTTTATAGCTACAGTGACTCAAGTAACGCCCAACCCGCACGACCGTGCGGGTAACGAAATCCTGAGTCTTACAAGCAACATTAATAGAGAATGAATAATTTTTTTCTATTTTATAATTATTTAAACATTAATACAAAAATTTGTATCCAAGCAATTAGAAATATAGATAATTTCCTTCAGACAAAAAAAAAAGAAGACGTGTCTTCGCAGTATTTGAAACCGAAGCTAGATTTGGTAGCTGAAAGTAAAACATGGACTACAACCACCGTCTGTTGATAAAAAGTGATACTTTACACTTTATGCAAACACGCTCTGTCGTTGGATTTGGGATTTTTTAACATACGAATATTCCAGAAGCAAAAACGTATAAGAATGCCTAACTAGCATGATCGTGCGGGTTGGGTCTTAAAGGGATAAACAGAAAGTCCCCAAATCACTAATGAATCTGTGCCCTGCTGTGTGATATAGATAAATTCCCATGTTCTAAAGGATTTATTTTCAAACTAACTTCAGTTATTGAGTTATATCGAAAACATTCAGAGGTAATTCCGAAGACAGCTGTGGTGATTGTGGGGACAAGTTTTTACAACAAAGAAAAGAGCATTGCATACTCTAAAGCAGTGCTTCTCAAAGTTTCAATATTTGTGACCTAATTTTCAATCGTCATTTTCATCGCACTCCTCTCCATATAATGTATTGAATTAAAAAATGCTATACTTTGGCGATAATGTTACAAAACGACTTTAACCTCTTAAGTGCCATCGGCGTATAAATATGTCTCACTCAGTCAAAACGTTAACAGCCCCATACGTATATATAATATTTTCCGAAGTATGACCATTCCTGAGCACTGCTATTCATGAAATTACTCCGAAGGCCTTGGAATGCAATAAAAAGACTTTTACACTGTTTGAGAAGGATTTAGATTTTTTGGATTTGCTTTTTTTCTTCCCCCCCCCAAATTTTCATTGTTTCTTTAAAAAAGGTGGTTAGAGGCGAATTGATAACTTTAATCGGAAGTTTATTAATTATCCTCAAAAATTTCCAAAGGAATTTTTTGCATATTTTTTTTGACAAGCTCACAGGGTCTGTGGTAATTATTAAACTTGTTCTTAACTTAATATTGTTAAATTAACTATAAACTACATGTGTGCTGTACTGATAGATTTATGAGTGTATTATATCAGTGTAAATGTGTATTCATTTCTTATTATGTAAGAATGTATTTTGTTTTTTTACTTTTAGTTAATAATTATTTTAAAAATAATTTTTTGTTTTCGACTTTTCAATATGATAGTACCCTCCCCCCTTGTAGAGTTTTCACGCCCCCTTATGCGCGCCCCACAGTTTGAGAAACGTTGCTCTGAAGTCCTGATATGAACCGGTATAGAGCTCGATTATAAGATAATAATCCCTTCATTGTGTCTTGAATCTCTAGATAACATACATCTGCACGAGCCCTTAGGAAATGGCAGGGAAACTCATCACCAATCGCTATATGTTTTTCTTTCAAATGTGCATTAAAACGAGTAAAGAGCATGCAATAGTTTTACTGTCCAATGTCGCTATATTTACAATTCATAGCGATATACCTCAGAATGGAAGATACAGGTAATAAAAAGAGGTTTATTAACAAAAATGATACACATACTCCCTGGGTGATATTACACTCTATAAAAAAAAAATAAAAAAATTAAAAAAAAAAACAAGAAAACGTCGCACCAAGAAGGAGTTGCCCGATTTTAATGAAATTTCGCATACAAAGACATTTGTACCGAACATGCAAATTATTAAAATTTGGTGTTCAATGAATGAATACCGGGAACTACAGCGTATCGGAACTGCGCATTCAGCAGGTGTCTATAAGTAGCGATTCTCAATCTTATGGACAAATTTTCTGTTGCATTGCGATTTAGGATATCTTTCAACGACTGAAAAAATGACTCGCCGAAAGATTCGAGCTCATTACGAGCAAATGTCAGAGTTTGAAAGTCGTTTTATCATTGGATGGAAAAAGGCAGGTTTGGGAAATTGGAGAATCGCTCGTCAAACTGATCGAAGCGATGCGGCCATTAGAAGATGCTGGCCAGAATGGGTGGGCAATGGCATATTTCAGAGTCATGATGGTAGCGGTCGACCTAGCACCCCAATAAATCGGTATGACAGATTGATTGTCAGATCAGTTGTCACAACACCTGATTCATCGTTATCAACCATCAGACATACAACACGCATGCGAGTTTCCACCACGATCATTCACAGACGGCTGATAGAGTGAAATTTACGCTCATACTGACCGCTACTCTACCTACCACTCACGCCTTCACACTGTCGAGCCAGGTTACTGTAATGCCTGGCTCGAACAGGTTGGAATTATACTGACTATGAACGTATAGTGTTTGAGATGAATCCTGCTACCAACTGTGTCCTGACGATCATAGAAGACGTGTCTGGAGATGCCCAGGGCAGTGTGCTGATCCTGCTTTCACTATTGCACACTACACAGGCAATCAACCAGGAGTTATGGTCTGTGGTGACATTTCTTTTGACAGCCAGACTCATTTGGTCTTCATTAGAGGCAACTTGCTGCTTAGCGGTACGTCGATGACATTCTGAGAACTGTTTTGCTACCTTTCCCTTTGCAGTACCCTGTTCTTATTTTTCAGCAAGATAATGCCACACCATATACGGCACGTGTTGCTATGAATTGTCTTACTGTATGTCAAACACTTCCTTCAGCCAGATGGCCAGGTCTCTCTCCAATCAAGCATATCTGGAATATGATGGAAAGGTGACTGCATCTACCAGGGAATGCCGATGACCTGGCCCTACAATAGAAGCAAATTTGGAAAGAAATATCCCAGGAGACAATCAGAGTGCTTTGATCACTTTTTCCCGTCATGTGGCAGCTTGTATCCAGGCTAGAGCTGGGTCGAAACCTTATAGAGCTCGTTAATTTGTAACTATGTAACTCTGAAATAAACCATTCAATTTTTCTAAAATTTTAATCATTTTCTATTATATACATAAACTTTCTACCCACCAGTTTTTTTCTCTATCGGACTACTCGTTCTTGGTGCGTCTTTTTGTTATAGAGTGTAATGTGTAATAGCGATCGCCGCTATCCGAGCCTCGCAAGAGATCTCTGCACTACGCATAGTTCACAAATGTTAATACAATGAATGAGAATTTTCTTAGAAATGAGCAGCTGATAAGGGGAAGAACTATATGCTAATTAATAATACACAATAGTTTAAATAAGTGCACAATTTCGTAACTCTGGAACTCTTATCATAAATCTCAAATAAGAGATACTTTATAAATGAAAACTGGGTAAATCTCTAGGAGAAGGGAGCAAATAACACGGGCGAAACAAATCCTTCAGCCCACATCTTTAAAATTAAAAATAAAAATACTATTATTATTCCTGTATCTGTTTAAAAGATATGGACTAATCGATGCTGGTAATTTTTGTTATAGAAATACTTATGATGTAGTGTGGAGGCAACATTCCATTCGTGTAATTCCCATAAATGTTCTTTGAAAACTATAAAACTTTCTACTTTCAGGAGATCAATTCTTTCATGGTGTCATCTTTTATATCAAACAATCATTTGCTTCTTAGCTCGCATTCTAATTAACGAGCACCGAGCATTTTTTGGGGAACAAGCAACATTTGTATTTTAAAACAAAGGAACATTTAGTTTTCCCCTTTCCTTAAAATAGGATTTTCAAGGGAGCAGTTTATTCTTTCGTAATTTATCCTGGAAATTACCGTTTAAATTTGTGACCATTAGAAAAATATATAGCTAGCCTTTTATTAACAACTACGCAGAACCGTAAACTTTGATGAAATTGGCTTTCCTAATTTACACTATTTTTCAAAAAAAAAAGGAAAAAAAAGTAGATTGTACTGACAAAATAAAGTTTTATTTTTTTTCACACATCTTTATAGCACAAGCATTCTTCTGTTTGAGCATCTTTACATGTATTCTTCACAGAAATGACTTGTTTCTGTTTTATATTTAAGAGTTTTACTTGAATAGAACTTTTATACATATTATCCTAGATTATTTATATTGTAAATACATTTCTTCTGATTATTTTTGCATAGATTTTATAGGAAGTTAACTTCCCCAAAATTATAGATATGATATTAAATATTTCACATACTTTCATCTTAAGAAAAAAAGCTGGAGTCTTAGAGCGTGCGTTAAGAGACACAATATTTAACAACTTAATAGAGAATTTGTTAAGTTATTACTCACGGTACAACTAAAGAGTTCCTTAATGTAGAACGCATCCAAGCTTTTAAAATAGCTCTAGCTTGTGTGAACCCTAATACAACGCTATTGTTGTTAAGCGTTCCTATTTAGTATTCTCACGATTTAGACATCGATACCTACCGTTCCGTGAGCACGTAACTTACTTCTGGACCAAAGTGATCACTTCAGTCCGGAGGCTGTTACTGGCTTACATAGATACCACCGCCACACACTTCCCTATCAGTGAGTCGGTGGATAGGCGAACAAACGAAATAGTTGTTATGGAAAGCGTGTGAGTTTTTGATGCTGTGTTTTGACGGCTTCATTGTAGCGTCATATGGATCTGACTGCTTGATTGTTGCATCATTTGTGTCTAACGGCTTTCGGGTACTCTTGCGGTGGATAGATGGCGCCATGATAACTGCGCTAAAGTTGCCTTTTTTCAAAGTTCTGCCTGGGTCACCAATGAGGGAGAATAGAACTCGGTACCTTCCCTTCCGTAAGCACATAACTTACCACTGGATCATAGTCCTCACTTCCGTCCGGAGGCTGTTACTGGCTTAATATATACTACCACCGCAAATATTTTGTTTTATCAGATTTGTTTGTGAGGTAAATAAATATTCGTTTTGAAATATATTACTCGGTTTGCATTTAGTGCACTCGGTTTGCACTCGTGACTAATATAAAAAGCAGATTGCATTATGTTGTGTTTTAAAAAGGGAATGTACTATTCTAATATTTTTTACAATTTATTTATGTTTAATTCAATAAAATAGTAATTTTCTTTCTTTGGTAACTTTAGCAAGTTAAAAGTGAGACAGCGGTTTTCTTCAAGGATATTTATTTTTTGCCCAAAAATTAGGACACAATTCTTACAATACGGTTGTATAATAATGGAAAATGATTATAATTATTGGAAATGAGTGTTAATCCTCTATCTAGCAAATATTGAAAAGAACACATGTAACAATTTGTTACAAAATAGCAAAAACGGAGATGTGATACTAGAAAATTACAAAAAAAAGCAAACTTTTATCCAATAAAAGCCAATGCCATCTCTATCGATACTATAGCTAAGTAAATTGCATTAATATATACATCAATATACAATATCTTTATATTTTTAAAAGATAACCGTTTCCCATTTACTAAATTAACTGTACTAAATTAACTGCACTCAAAGAAAACATACATTTAGCAAATTAAACTTCGCTTAAGACGAAAAACCCTGCTATACTGTGTATTATTTTATTAGCACAGAAAAAAAGGTTATTGCTCAAATTTAAAATAAATTACATTTTTATTTTTCTAATATCATAGTAAAACAGGAAAAACACCTTAATTATATCAATAAGCTAACATATTTTTATTTTAATTTTAAATCTGGATAAAAAAATTTAAAAATCAAAAATATTTTTAAAAATAATAAATTGATTAAAAAATATCTTTATAATTTCATTATATGATACACGGTCAGTGGGAAAGGAACAATCTGTTTTTCGTGTTATTTTTTATTTTCTTCAAAAATACTCTGTTATATAATAATTTTAGGTTCTTCCATAATTGCGTCACCGCGGCTAAATTGGAGCCAAGCGAGTCGTGCCATTTTCCACCAAATTCTGACTGATTGGTATTTGATGTAAAATACGTTAGATTCTTTGTTGTTTTCATATCAAGATACGATTCACGTAACGCCAATTTTTTTACGGTGAAGCTAATACGTAGTACTGAATTTAAGCATATTATAAATTGCACATAACTAAAAGCAGCAAACAAAAAAAAACTTATAGATACATTAAAAAAATAATAAGAAAGTTATATCACCCAAGCTGTTGATTTCGGAGGTAGAAATAAGATAGCAGGGAAAGTTCCAATAACCAAAAATATAATTCGATCACGAATTATAAAATGCAATAGTAAAACTGTGCTTTTCAACTTAGAATAATTAAATTTGAAGGAGCAACATGTATATTTTAGAATTTTTATTCAACCTTTTAGATACATTTCTTGTTATGATACATTTAAATACTTTTTTTTTGTAGTTTAAAATTATTTGATTTGTAATTTCATTTGTATATCAAGAAAAAGAAAAAATTACTATATTAATAAAAAATAACTTATTTCTTAATTTCTTACAATAATTTTTTTTATAATTTTGGAAATTCAGGAAAAATAAATATTAGGGAAAAGTTTATACAGTTCTACTAAAATGTTTTGTTTTATAATTTTTTTGTATTCTGCAAATATAAAATATATACTAGGTATTTCATCTTTGAGAAAATAAACGTAAATATGTTTTCTAATTTCTATTCGTAGATCAAATATTGAAACTTGCATCAGAACGTATTAGCAAATGTGAACTTCTATCTTGCATAAAATATTTTCCAAACAAGTCTTATTTAAAGCAAACGATTTTCGAATTTATTTAAAACAAATCAAATTTAATTACTCCACCTAAGGATAAGAGGAAAGTAGTCACTTTATAATAAAATACATGAAAATATTTTTAGATATATATAATTCAATTTACAAAATCACATTTCTAAATTATTCAATGTTTTTAGGCTCATAATTAAATCAGTAAAAACCATTCTTTTAGGAAAAATATCAACTACACGTGTTATTCACTATTCCTTCCTAATTTGAAATAAATTACATCAGATAATTGATAAAATCTGACATTTCTTTGATTAACATTCCAGCCATGCAGATAATTCATTTTTAATTGCGACGCTGGTGTAATTTATTTCCTATAATTCTATTTCATTTTAATTATTCTGTTTAACCATTACTACGGCACACATTTTCTATGCTTAAAAACACCCAATTAAAGATCCAAAGGCTTAGAATCATTTGACTGGTCCTTTCTTTCCTATTTCTATGCCACAAATTAACTGTTTTATGTCAGAAAACGGTAATAGATTATTCTTCTCATGTCATTAGCAGTTCCATGATATGAAATGTATAGTTTGGCAATTTAAATAGCATAGGATAATTTTCTTTGTGAAATGTAGTTTATTTTATAAATATGAACGATAAAATAAAATTAGCGTTTAGGAAAAGAATTTTTCCTTAAAAATAATGAATACAAATATTGCAACAATATAAATTTCTAAGAGAAATTTCAGAATCTTATATATATATATATATTTTCCATAATCAATTTAACTAAAAATGAACATTTGTTCGTTGGTCTCTTATGGTTTCCTATACCGCTTATCCGATTGCGACGAAACTTTGGAGTATGGTTGGACTTCAGCCCCCAAGGATTTCTGTGTTAGTAAAATTGACCTTTAAGGGGCGTTATGGGGGCTTAAGGGGCGTTAGAGATATAAATTTCTGTTTTTAAACTATAAGACCTACAAACTTGAATTTGGGTGCACCTGTTCCGTTTATAAAGTTGAGATTCCCTCCACAAGGGGTATTATATAAATTGAACCTCAAAGGGTGTCGCGAGGGCTTAAGGAGCATTATATATTAATATTACCACTTTTTCACAATTAGATCTGCATGCTAGAAATTTGGTTGGCCAATTTCTTTCATGGAGTAGAAATCCACTACAAAAAGTGTTGACCCGGAAGGTCGTTGCGAGGGCTTAAGGACCGTAACAGATAAATAATACCATTTTTGATTTTTTGGACTAACATACTTAACTATTATAAGCTGTTTTTCTTTGTTTTAATTGAATGTAGATCCGCTAAGAACAGATTTTACGGAAATTAACTCCTATTGATGGGTGTGTTGCTGGGACACATATTTATGTATAAAAAAAATCGTTATCGAACTACTTCTTACCGTAGAGAAATTTAGTATGCATGTTACTTTTGTTGAATGGAAATTCTCTAAGAAAGGATTTTAGAAATCGACTCCAATGGGAGAGAGGAAATCTTTTGCGGTGTATTGATGGAAAAAAATACTCGTTTATGAATTACTAGACCTGCAGTATTGATATTCGGTATGTATATCTTTGTTGTTTAATTCAACGGATCTTACATGAATCAACTATCAAAGGTGGTCGCTGGAGTGTATAATTAAAAAGATTCAGTTTTTGATCTATTGGAATTTAATCTATTGGACTTGAAATTTGGCAAATGTGTTTATTTCATTGAGTAGAGACCTACTAAAAATGGGTTTTGTGAAAATCCACTTGGAAAGGTGTTACGATGGAATTAAAGAGTAATTCAACTTAAATTTTAGAAATTATGATTTTGTGGTTGTGGCCTTTTTAAATCAAAAATTATAAAAATAATTTTCAATACAATCGAATTCTTAATCATAAGATATGAATAATTTATAAAAATAAAAATAGTATATATTTATATAACATCATGAAATACCCAGGGAAGCCGACGGGTAAAAGCTAGTATACAATTTTTTGAAAGTATTTCAATAACCAACTTTCGCTCTATTTGCATAATGTGTTTTATTTTTCATATTTCAAAAACAAAGAAGCTGTGATTCTTCAGAATTGTTAATTACATAATACATTTACTTTCAATAATACAAGCTGTTTTAAATATTTATTATTGCCCTTCAATTGAAATTTTTTTTATTCATTATTACTCTTAGAATTTTTTTCAACCAAATTAATTTTTATGATTATTGTTAGGTTGAAAAATAGAATAATTAATTCCTTTTCAACAGGAAATATAATCAGAGTTTGGTTTTAGAAAACTTTTCAGCGAAAGTTATACTTAGGTTTATGTTTCATATTAATATAAGAAAATCTGAATAAAGTAGTAGCCACATTTTTAAATGAAAAGAATTTTTTTGTCCAGACTGCATTTTTCAAATTTCTTTAGTCTATAAAAGCTTTCCTCAAACTGTAGGCGCACCTCCTGGGGTGATAACTTTAAAAGGGGGACAGGAGCTCATTGCAGAGTCGAAGAAAAGTTTATTTTAAAAAACAAATTGTAAATTCACTGTAAGTAAACAAACAAAATACATTCCGACATAATAAAAAAAAAATAAAATACACATTTACACTCATATAATACACTTATAAATGTATCAGTACTGTGCAATGTATTTTATAGTTAATTTAACAATACTAAGTTAAGAACAACATTAATAATTACGGATGACCCCATGGGCTTGTCGTACATAAAATTACATAGAAAAATTAACACTTATATTGGTAATTTGTACCTTTAACCGCCGATTAAAAGTTCCGAGTTTCACTCCCCAATGCGACCATTTTCCAAGTAGGTACGAATATGTGATATACTGGGGGAGGGGGAATAGAAAAGGAATAAATAAGCAAATCCTCTGAAATAAGTACATCCTTTGCAATTACTGCCAAGGTCTTTTTATTGCATTCCAAAGCTTTCGGGATAATTTAATGGATAGCAAGCAGTTCACAGAAAAAATCGTACTTCGGAAACAGGTATATATACGCCCAAGGCAATTAACGCTTTGGCTAAGCGAGATGTTTATATTCGTCGGTGGTACTTAAGAAATTAAAGTCGCATTATAGCTTTAGCGTCAAAGTATAGTATTATTGAATTAACGGGGCGCAATGAAACGTATGATTGAATACTGAGTCACAAATATTGAAAGTTTGAAAGCACTGGTCTAAACTTAGACACACACACTCTATCTCTCTCATATACACACACACATATAAATATATGGCATAACTTAGTAGAAGTGTATATTTTTACAATTTTTTTTATTTCCATTATTAGGCATTGATGTAAATGTTATTGGAGCGATAAGGTATCATTTTTGTAGAAAGGTAATCCATTTCTATTACATTTAGACACCTAAATAGAAAATGATATACACATGCAAAGAAAAAAAGACGATTAATACAAGAGTAGAGATACATTACTAATGCAAGCAAAGGCAGCAATTTTCCATGAAACGTAGACATAAATACAAAAAGACAACTGAAAGTTCCAAACTCAGATGACTTAAGTGAAGGGCTCCTCCGATTTGGTGGACAGCTAGCGTATGATGTGGATCATATAACCACTTATCTAAATTCACTGACTACATAACATTTAAGCATTAAAAGTTATGGCTAGGCGGGTAATTAACAATTAATTATTTACGCGAAGTCATGGAGAATTCAGGAAATTACAAATTAAAAACCCTCAACATAAAATTAACTTGAATTATTACATATATATAGTTAACAATTCTCTACTTTCGAAACAGGAATCAGAAGTCATTAGAACACTAAAGAAAAATGAAACAAACAAAAACACATATTGAATTTTAAAACAGACATTAGAATTTAAAAAGTTCTGGATGCTGCAGCATTATAAACATTGTAGACTTAGAATAGTTCTTATTATATATAAAAGAATTATATATAAAAATGGAGTTAAACAAGTTTTCTGACTAACCGACTTTCCCTTTCTGTTTATAATACTTAGCGAAATCCTATTGAAAATAATGGATAGAATTTCTAAATACATTGTAAAAAAAACGCTATTTACCTAAAATTCCTTTAAAAATGCATAGCCTGCTCTTAATTTTGTACAATAAACAAGTATTTGCCAAATTCTGACCAAATATAAATTCAAAGCATTGTGTTTACATAATTGGCATATGTGAAATGCGTAAAAAATTTACAATCAATAAAATCATTACAAGAAAGTGAAAAATAATAAGTTTTTTTTGATCAATTGGTATAGCAAAGAAGTTTAATTTTATTTTTAGAATCGAGTTTACATTACCCAAACATTTTTCATTTAAACGCCAAGAGCTTTTTATTTAACATTTAAATACTTCTTAAATTAATTATTGTCTTATTTTATATATAATGAGCTGGTATACCTTTTCTTCGCATGGGTGAATTGAAAAATTGAACAATACAGATTAAAGGATTAAGAAGTTTTTAATGAATATATTTTATGTGAATTGCAAATTAAACAAAATAAAAGCTTTTTGCCTATCTCAGATGAACAAAAAAGCCATTCTTGTTAAACTTTAAGTCTGTAGATCTAATAATTGATAAAAAGGATTTTTTTTTTCATTTTTAACGTCCCGTAACTCTCTCTTGAGGATTTATTTTTGAAAACACCTTCCTAAGTTGATATCCGCTCAGCAAAAGTAACACATTGTTACGAATTTCGCGTAATGAACGCTTAAAATATCGTCAATAATTACCTTCTGTAATTATACGCGTAATATTACAGAAAGTAATTACGCGTAATATTACTTTCTGTTCTATTTGTTTTATGTTAAAATTGTAATATTTACAGACAATACCGTTTCTTACATTATAATGGCGATGGAATTTAAGCATAGTGAAACATTGGTGATATAATCAGGTTAACATCAGTTTTGGCAAACATGCTGGTGACTTGTCGATTGATTGAACGGATGCATAGTTGATATACTGTAATGCACCTGGTGGGGATCTTTAACCAAATGATAGAGCAAAATCCTTCTCCACCAAAAATACATATACAAGCCAATTTTCATAGTGATCAATTGAACGGCATTGGGGTTGTTATGGCTCACTCCGTCGATAACTTAAAAACTCTACTCAATCACAACACAGTTTCTAGTGGACTGGTATATATTTATTTCTTATTTCTCGCAACTTCTTTTTACTTTCACAATGGAATTGCTGGGCATGCGCAAACAGGAGTGATGCGATTTCATTCATACAAACATTCATTTTTATATAAATATAGATTAACATTAAAAGAGAGCTTATCCTAACAAAATTTCTCTGTTCTTGGAGATTGATTGAACGGTGCAGAAGTTGATATGTTGCAGCGCTACCTGGTGGGGATCTGCAACAAAAAGAGTAGCACAAAAACTTTCTCCACAAAAAAAATTCATATACATGCTAATTTTCATAGTAATCGGTTGAATGGTGTTGGAGTGATGCGATTTCATATATATATAAACATTCATTTATATATAGAGAGATTATCTAATTATATTTTTATAAAATTGCATTGAATATATTGCATTTTTTAATAATGTTTAATGCAAATTAAACTTTCAAATAACCTCTATATCCACAAATACACATTTTAGACAATAAAAACTATATTCATATCTATATATAACATACAACATCAATGTTTTCTGGAAAATTCAGCTAGTAAACCAACTTATTGAAAAGTATACATATTAATCATGTATAGATGATGTGAAATATTTTAGTTCAAATTTAATTCTGTACTATAAATATTTACACATTTATGTGAAGAAACTTTTGAGTAGTATTTTAAATAGAAATACTAGAGAATATAACCCTTATCCTGCGGAATAAGTAACGAGCTGTTAAACCATTAATCTTTTAAAAGGTTACAAATAGGCTGGACAAATCCGTTTCTGCTTTTCAAGACTGATTAACAAGCTTACAAGATTTATTGGATTGTAAGCAAATGGAAGGATTTCTATTTCTCACAAAACACATTTGTCTGCAGGGTTGTCTCTCTCCATAGACACTCTCTGATGTAAACAAAGTACGGCACGATTTTCTAAAGGATGTTACAAAGGCAAGTAAAATAGAATGATAAAAACTAAGTGTTATATACAAAACATAGAAAGCCTTAGTTCCTTATACATTGATTTAATAAAAGTGATTTGAATAGTAATTGAAAGCGCTATATAAAAGTCTTAATGAATAAGACAAAAGATAATTCGCTATTAAATACTCTTAAAAATAATAAAAGTGTGCATTCAAAATGTAGCAGTTTCTACAAGCAAGACAATGCTCTCCTAAGATGAATAACAGTATCTTATTTAGTTGGTACAATGAAATATATTTGCAATGTTTCTAAAAATTTGTTACTTTCTGAAAAAGGTCAACAAACTACGTTATTTCAATACAAATTATAACTTCTTGATTAAAATAAATTTTGAAGTCTTGCTTAAGAACTTATAATTTTATCTTGAAAAATATTTTGGTTCAATTCAGTTTCGTATGGATGGTTTCGATTATATTCGCATTACGAAAAACTTATATTCATTCCCAAAATGGATATTTGTAATAAAATTTCCCAGTCTAAATACAAATTTTGTTTTACACTTGTTCTGAGTACTACAACCTCTAGCAATAAAGTTCGGTGAATAGTTCTGCATTAATGAAAGGGGAAATTTTAAAAAACGCGAAAGTTCCCACTCTCCTTCGAAATTTTTACTTCCCATAACTTATAACTGAAATCTGCTGCATGTCCCGGGAAAATTTGTAAGTTTCCCCTTTTGGGATGGAAATTTAAAAGCTCGTCACGCTTCGTTAGATGTTAGGAATATCAGCAATACTAATACCCTCAATAACTTCGAAATCTCATCCCTAAATTCTGAGTAACGATTTGTCACACGGATTAAGGGTTAATCTACAGATCAGCTATCATGCGCACAGTTAATTGGGGATCTTAAGTGATTAACTTGTTCACTTTCTTAATGTTTTAGTTCCAGACGAAGGTCGCCAGTCTTCCGCTATGGTGGTTGTCAGAAACGCTTCCCTTGCTTTTCGAAAACGGGCGAACCACTTGTACACACACTTCATGGATACTGCATAATCTTCATAAACACGTACCAGCAGCGAATAAGTTTCTGTCGATGGCTTGCCAAGCTTGAAACAAAACTTTAAATTGATCTTTTGTTGGTTCATTTTCTGATTTCAGTCAAGAACCAACGTACTAAATAAACACTTTCTAAAACAAGTCTTACACGGAACGCAAACGACGCTTAACTTAACAAGGGGAGATGGTCAACATCTGCCGCTACGCATGTGTCGCGTTTTGTTTCGCCAGTGCTGTCAGCTCGGCCGTTCTGACTTCATTCGGTGAGCTTTATTGTCAGAGGTATTACATTAATATAGATTATTTCAAGTGAAATAATGTTTCACACTTATCAAAACATATTTATATTGTACTTATATTTGTTAAGAAGTTAAAAATAC
The DNA here is from genome assembly GCA_019973955.1 of Trichonephila inaurata madagascariensis. Classification (NCBI taxonomy): domain Eukaryota; kingdom Metazoa; phylum Arthropoda; class Arachnida; order Araneae; family Nephilidae; genus Trichonephila; species Trichonephila inaurata. The sequence continues at coordinate 56,102 of BMAV01014228.1, read as the reverse complement.
AGCGGTTATACTAATTTTCAGGACAGATAGAGTACACCTAGAGTCTAGGTGTTTAGGTCCCAGAGCAACGATACTCAACCTGCGGCCCATCGAGCCTTTTCAGGTGGGCCGGCGATGACCTACTGCTTTGAGAAATTCAGTAATTTAAGAACAATGTATTAAAAATTTGGTGAGAAATTCTTTGACAAGAAATGAAGTATATCAATTTTCCTTTTTTTGCTGTCGATGTCAACCGGCTGCGAATTGATATTCTTTTTCTATTTGTAACGGTTACGTTTAGTGATAACAAACAACAGTACAGTTGCGATAATTTTAAGGGGAATTAATTTTTCATAAGCTTTCATACCTTGCAAGCGAAAAATATACAAATGATTTCGAGGTTGACTGTTTTATAGTGAAAAAAAAAAAAAAAGGAACAGTATTTGTTTGATTTGTCATGAAAGTGCTGTATTTAAAAATACCAGTAAACGGGAATCATTCAATGACACTTTTCCTCCAAGATCTCTTTCAAGAAATTTAAATAGGCTTTATTGAATATTCTTTGCAACAGCAACAAAGTGTTTTGTCAGTGCTAATGTCACAGAAGTAACAAAGACGTCCTGTGAAGTTTGTTGTATTATTGTTAATCATATGAAATCATTTAGAGGTGCAAAAATTGTGAAGGAGTGTTTTTTAAATTATTTTAATTTAGTGTTAGTGACAAAAATAAATAAATAAATATAATAATTAAAAATAAGCAACACAAGAGTCATAACTTTTTGATCAATTTTCCATATTTTAAATTTCCAATGTTATCTGGTCTTAAAGCATACCCTCTCCTCTCCTCTTCCTCGCCGTTTAACCTCATGTTGCTGCCTGCGTGAAATAGCTAACACATGTACGCTACCCGCGTGAAATTCTGACATATGTATGTCCCACAGCAGATAAAAAGGTTGAGTACCTCTGTTCTAGACGATGGGAAATCATATAGCAATGCCTTGTCGACACAGAAACACTTTCTTGAAGTGGCAGCGACAACACAAGAAAGACAAGACACGAATAAGAGGAAAAACATGTTTATTACTCTTATAAATGCAAAAAATTAAGGAAAAAGAATATTAAAGGGACAATTGGAGTGCATATATATAGGACTGCATGTCGCTAGTAAACAGGAGACGCTAAATCAGGGGTTCTTAACCCCGTACACGTGGGTGCTAATGTGCTCGCGAAGATGTTTTGGTTTTCCCACGGCTATGCGCAATATATCAGTGCTTTCCCAACTATTTTAATCCATGGACTAATTTTAAAGTCAAAACTTGTCCACGGATTCCTTTTTAAAATCAAAACTTGCCCATGGACACCTTTATAAAGTCGTAACTCGCGTGAAAAAGCTGCATAAATGCGTAGTATAATTGTAGCAAATTAAAAAACAAAACAAAGAGTATTGTTGAAGATTTATTTATTGAAATTATAACTTTTGTTTAAAATAAAACTAAAAAAGAATAATGGCTAGGATGAACTTGATGCGATGTTATGAGAGTATTTATATGTCCCTCTCAATGTCTGTGAGTAGCAACCGCAAGATCCCTACGAGTATTATTTTTTAGTCGGTTTCTTTATGTATGATGAGGTTTTAATGGCACTGAATCCCATTCTACCAAATTGGAATTTGGGAAAGTAGTCAATAACTTTTGTACACTAACCTATAATGCAAGATATAAAATTGGGATCTGTTTTTGTAGCCAGAATTTGTGGTATACTTGTTCAATTATTCAACATCCCCTCATTGGTGACATTTCAATAAAATGCTTCGTATTAGTATGGATTAATCTGTGTTCGGGATCTTAGTTCACATGAAAAAGGGCTCAACACCCAGTTGGGAATATCAAGTGAATTATTATTATTAATTTAAATTTCCATAAAAATAAAAATGGATCCATTTTTTTATTTTATATTAAACCTTGAGTGGACCCCTGGCATTCTTCAGGGACCCCCTAAATAATATCGTAGATCCCTGATAGGGACCACTTGGAACCACTGTAATATATCAATATCAACCGTGGCTAACCTATGGCCCGCCTAGATTTTTGTGTCGCTGCGAGATTCATTATAAAAAAATATATGACCATAAAATTATTGTATTAGCAACAGTGTTTCGTTACCACTAGTACAGGTAGTACTGTTTTGTCTTATCAGTTGTTATTGTCATAGAAGACCCTCTCATTAAATCTGTTGTACATTAAGAATTTTCTCATTGATTTAAATTTTTAAACCATCTTAAATTGAAGATGAGAATTTAAATAATTCAGACTGGATATTGCATTTAAATCGTGTGGTCTTAATGAAAATATTCAGGGTCTAGCTGAAGATAAAAAATGCTCCCTTTTGCAAAAAGGAGCTTAGAAATAAAAATTCTGTTTCGCTTCCAACATTTTATGTTAATCGTTGATTCCAAGAATGAACACAATTAAATCAAACAAGTAGATCTTGACTTAACAATAACAATCTCGAAGATGATATAAGAATGGAAACATGTTTTGCGCCTGATTTTGAAAAAAAGTGTATAATATGCAATGTCAAAAATTGCATTAAACGTAACTACTTTTAAAATTTTTTTAACCTTTTTATTGTAGGATATTGTTTTATGATGTTTCTGAAATAAAGAAATATTAAGAATTGTTATACCTTTTTTAACTGTGCCCGTCATCAATTTCCTGTTTGTCATATGTGCCCATACTAGGAATAAGGTTGATAACCCCTTCTCTAGATGGTGGTGTGGGGAATCCAGACAAAACTGGCGATAGGCCGCACACTGGTACCGGGATTGTTCTGAACCAGATCTAGCACAGTCACCTCATTGTATTGCGTTCTTACATTCCTGTGTGTCCACATTCCGCGGTCGGACAATCTCTGTGGTGCAAGAGTGCAAAGAAGGCATGACGGAGTTTGCCTCCTGTGGTAATGTTGAATGTGCAATAGCTAAGCGGTTCGTCCTTTACAAATAGCGGCCCCATATGTTCAGATGCATATCAGCGAGCTCAGTGTTCGTGTAATGTTCAATCCTACTACAACCCTGTCGCAGGCAAAATGAAGCTTCATAGTGAGCATGACTGCAAAAACAGCATGTTAGCATTGATGCTTCTTTTTACGTTGCGTCATGTATCGTATACAGCAGCCAAAGACTTCCCAGAATTTTGCTTTTTAAGAATGATAAACATGTTTTTCCTTTTATTTTTGTTGTTTTTTGTTTTTTGACCGTCGCTATCACTCTAGGAAAGCGTTTCCGTCCATGCATTCCTTTTGATTTCCCATCGTCTAGGTGTACTCTTATTTTTTCTGAATGTTTGTAACCACTTTACTGATAAACCCTGTTTTGAAATTATGGTCATGGCTGGTGTTGTTGAGTCACTGTTGCGAAATCTAGAGCCGATGAGGATCCTGCCAAGTAGTGGCTTATACGAGTCAAATCTGTCAAGACTCAAAATCCTCCACGTTCGTGTAGACTGGAGTGATTGTTTGGGTTTATGGTGAAACATTTGTTAAAATATAAAAGTAATTGTTAAAATATTTAAAGAACATTGACAATACGGAGATCTAGGAGAAAGGGATGGATCATGTAGACTGGAGGTTTCGATAAAGAGTTCCATCTAAAGTTATAATGAAAATCAAAATTAGGAGATTCGTTTCCAAAAAGCCCTTGTGTCTTTTGAGACTGCGAAAAAAATTTAAATAAACTCAAATCCCCACAACAACACACACACACACACACACACACACACACACACACACACACACACACACACACATATATATATATATATATATATATATATATATATATCTGTGTGTGTGTAATATCGTTGGCTGGTGTTATTGTATTTGTTTGTTTACACAGGGGGTTTCACAGAAAACATCTTCAGAGTAGATGTTCATCTTTTATTCTCACATGAAACATCAAAGGCGTTACTACAACACAATAAGCTCACGAACGCATAAAACACAATGGATAAAAGAGTTGCCTTCTTCAAGAAGACGAGCTGGAGACAAAAACAAACGGCGACATTTACATGGTGTAGGCAAGCAGACAAAGAGAGTGATCACACAATTTTTGTTTTTATACCCAGTATTGAAGATCGCATGACTATTTTGTAGTAAAAGCACTGATTGGTTAAAATGGGTGGGAAAGCTATTTTTGAAGTAATAATATTAGTCGATTACGATTAAGATTAGGGTGTTAGTTTTGAACCAAAGAATTAAAGCCTGTTTAAATGTTATTAAAAGGGTTAATTAAAAGGATGCTAGAGGGAATTATTACACGCACACACACGTGAACACACACACGCATACACACATGCATGCACACACACACACACACACACATATATATATAAATTGAATATAGCACACAATGCATGTATACAATTCACATTAATTTCTTTACAGAATCAAATGATTACAATTTTGATATTTTAGTGAATTTTTTTACCCTAAGGATTAAAAGTTTCTTATTGCTATAAGTAATTACTAGAAAACAAATGAAATTAGGTATATTTTAATTAAATTAATAGAAATATATATTCAGCTGTCATCCCCCATTAATAAAGTGCTTCTAAACGATTTGCAAGAAAAAAAAACGTACTGACTAAACGTGTACACTGACTAAAATTGAATTCTTTGAACTAATTTACATAACACTTACGTCTGTTTTATGTATGTTGATTTTTTTTCTCTCTTTCTTTTTTTATTGAAGAGATATATGAAAAATGCCATTGCTTTTGCATTGCGCACAAAATGAAAAAATGTAGTTTATCAAATTTTTAATTATATGATGCAGTAGATAAGCGCAATCAAACTCTAATTCAAGATTCGAGGGTCCATTTGTGATGCGTACAAAATAGCAAAGTGATTAATTAGTTCAAATTTTTAATTAAATCGTTGGCGAAAAGCAATAACTAAACTTCGGATAATTAAACTAATTTTTCGGATAATGCAATAGGGCAGTCCGAGTTTTCNGGTCATAGTTTTCCGTATTTTGTTCATTGCCAGAAGGGAAGTCTTTTCTTGTTAAGTGATTTTCGTTTGGTGTTAAGAGAAAAAAATGCATGAAAATACATAGTGTTTCGTCGGGACCGTTGTATTATTTCGTGTTGACCTTTCATTCGTTTTATGCGTTTTCGCGTTAAATGTATATTTCACTGTATTAATAGTCCTATAGCTGCTAAAAACCACACGTTACAGAGTCATTAAGACTTTATATCTGCGCTTCTCAAACGATGGAATGCGCCCCCATAGGGGGCGTACTAACCCTTGATGGGAGCGCGAGCATATTGAAAAGTCAAAAAAAACAAAAGATTATTTTAAAAAATTATTAATTTATTAAAAATAACCAAACAAAATACATTCTGACACAATAAAAATTAAAAAATAAAACATTTTCACTAATATAATACACATATAAATGTATCAGTACTGCACAATATATTTTAAAATTAATTTAACAATAATAAGTTCAGAACAAGTTTAATAATTACCAGTTAGCCCACGAGCTTGTCATATTTATACGTAAAATTATATGCAAAAATTGACACCTATCTATAAGATTTGTACGCTTTATTATTAATCAACTGCCGATTAAAAGTTCCGCAATTCGCTCCCCAATGTTCGCGTTTTGCATGTATGCGTGCATATGTGGTGTGTTGGGAAGTGGGGGAGAAAGGGAATATAAATAAGAAAAAGCTCTGAAATAAGTAAATTCTTCGTAAACACTGTCAGGGTTATTTTGCTGCATTCTAAGGCTTTCGTAATACTTTTATTTATAGCATTGAACAGAAAGGGTCGTTTTTTTAAAGACGTATATATAAGTCCAAGGCATTTTACACTCTGGCTGAGCTAGTCATTTATATACGCTTCCGGCGCTTAAAAAGTGAAAGTCTTATTGTCGCTTTAGCGCGTCAAAGTACCATATTATTAAATTTAATACATTGCTATTGTATGGAGGGGGCGCGATGGAAATAATGATTGAATATTTGGTCGCAAGTACTGAAGGTTTGAGAAGCATTGCATTATATAACTAGTGAACATTCTCATTATAAAAATAATCCAATGAACTTCATAAATACTCTACGATGGTTATTTTACTACTTGTAATTAGCTTCTAATTAGTTAGATCTTGTATAATTCAAAGAATACACTAAACGGTCTCTCTACATTTGTATAATCATGAACTGGTGAATTATTTCGCGCTTAACAGAAAGTTTCGGAAACTCATCCATAACAAGGATCCAAAATAGGCGAGAGAGTGAATGCAATGCTGGAGTTGAAAAGCCGGAATGCGGGTGAAGAGATATGACTTATATAATTCCTGCATTATTATGTCCTGCTCCCTTATTAGTTATTAGCTGTGAGAGAGACCGATAAAAGGCATTGTGCGAATAGTTAGAATTGCGAAAATGAATCTTGGAGTTTTCATAACTAGACAGAAAAGGGAAAACGTTTTAATTCAAATTAAGGATTCACACACACACACACACACACACACACACACTCATGGTTATTTATATTAAATCTATGATAATACAAAGTTAAATATTTGCTGGTGATTCTATAGCGAAATTAATTTATCTGTTTCAAAATAAATGTGAATGTATTTTAATAATTTAATGTCTAACTACAGCAAAATTACCTCTAATAATTAAAATCGTTATATTTAAATGAAACAAAATACTTAAAAAGGGTATTATTATGCAACTTTCTTCCTATATTTATTAATTTTCAAACGAAATGATCTTTCCGAATAATTGTCATCAGTCTCCTTATTTCTATGAAAGTAAATATAATTTATCCTGCTTTATTAAGCATAAAGTACATATATTTGTGTATGCGTGTGTGATATTTTTCTGTAAGTGTTCTTTTATGATTCTCACTTAACTGGAAGTTTTTGGAGAAAATCATGAGCCGTCTTGTTTTATCTAACCCAGCGTTTCTCAAATTATGGGGCGCACCCTCTAAGAGAGAGTAATATTTCTACGGGGAGCGAGCATATTAAAAAGTCGGAAACAAAAGATTACTTTAAAAATTTATTAATTTATTGAAAGTACACAAACAAAATACATTCTGACACAATAAAATATAAAAAAACACATTTGCACCGATATAATACGTTTATAAATGTATCAGTACTGCTCAATGTATTTGATAATTAATTTAACAGTACTAAGTTAAAAACAAGTTTAAAAATTACTAGTGTGATCTCATGTGGGCTTTTATCTATACAATTATTTACAAAAATTAATACTTATCTTGATAATTTGTTCGGTTTATATGGAACCAGGTCATCATGCACTTTGAAAAAATCAGTTTTTCAATTTTAGTTCTAAAAAATAGTGCATATTTTTCTGAATCTAAAAATGTATAAGATTTATATGCTTGTTGATAAAATAGCCCTAAAATATGAAAGATAAAAATGTAAACAATGACCATGCCCCTTTTGACATATTTTAAATGTGTAGTTTCTCCTGCGTTTGATCTATATAAACTTTTGATTTTTTTTCATTTTAATGATTAATAAATATATCTAAACTGGCTACATGTTCATATAGTGAACAAAATATGTTTTGGTACATAAAAAATGTCTAATTTCTTAAAAAATAGATTTATATGTCCAAAAAGAAAATTAAAATTTTCAAAATTTTAAGGTCTTAAGATTATTTCAAAGAAATTATGCAATTAATTCATTAAAAAAAACGGGTTAATTATGTTTGATACATTGATTTATATATATGTGTAAAATCTTTTGAATATTCAAAAAATATTTTTGTAAGAAATAGTACTTATGTACATGAAAATATGTATTAAAAAATCTCGAAAATTATGTTCATGTTAACTAAAACCAAGGCAGGGGAGGGGGGAACATATGAATTTAAAATTACCTTTGTAACTCTAGAAAATGATTAAGCATTATTATTAGGCATATAAAAATATGCATGCAAATTCTAATCAAGTGTATAATATTTGAAAATATTGTTTTTTTTGTTTTTTCACATTTTCCTCAAAAGCATATTTTTTTGCATTTGGGTACATTTTTAAAAGAAACTATTGCACTATATGATTCCAGATTTTTTATACTTCTATACAAGATGCATATGCATTTAGTGAACCTAATTTTTTGCTATTAAAATAGTGCCTAATTTTTTAAAAATGGTTTCATGCATAAATAAAGCAGAAAAAAAAACCCTCCAAATTTTAAAGTTTTATAATTTGTTTAAAGAAACTATACAAAAATTTTACTAAAAAAATGGGTTCATTGTATTTTGTGTATTGTTTTATATATGTGTAAAAAATATTTTTCATAAAAACAAGATACTTTTTTAAAAAATGGTACCTAAACATAAGTATATATTATGAGTTCTCAAAAATTATGTATTTCTTAAATTAAGTAGGGAAAAAAAGCTTTTGAACGAAAAAGTTATTTTTGTAGTTCTGCAGAATAATTAAATTATCTTTATTAAAAACATAAAAAGTCTAAGCTATCTAAATTTCAAACGATATATGTCTCATAAACAAAGGGCCTTAATTTTGGCATTTTACTCTTTCAAGCATGTTCTGGTTCCTTAATTATTTAAATGCCGTTTAAAAACTACGCAATACCTTCCCAATGTAATCCTTTTCACACGAAGTCAAATGTATGTAGTTGTATTTGGGAGGAAGAAAAGGAAATAAATAAACGAATCCTCTGAAATAAGTAAATCTGTCGTAAACGCTGTCGCGGTAATTTTATTGCAATCTAAGGCCTTCGGAATAATTTTATGGATAGAAGTTCATAGAAAAGGTCATACTTCGGAAAGACGTATATATACGTTTAAGTCAACTAACGCAATGATTCAACGAGACGTTTATCTATGCCGATAGCACCAAAGAGATTAAAGTCCAAAAAATGTAGGTTTAGCGTCAGAGTATAGTGTTATTGAATTAAATGCATTGTTAATGTATGGAGGGATGAGCTATGAAAATTATGATTGAATATTGGGTCGCAAATATTGAAAGTTTGAGAAACACTGCATTAAGGCAATAAGATACACATTTATATTACAACTATTTAAAAAGATAAACCTGTGTAACTTGTTGAAAAACAATTTGATTTTTAGTTCCTGTGCAAAACCTTTAATTATCTCTTTTGAAATAGATATCCCTTTGTGTAAGTTAAACAATAATAGTATTTACATAATTATGAAAGCAACTGTTATTGCTAAATTAAATAGCGTGAGAAGAGATACCTTAAAATCCGGCGTATAACGCGCACCTATACTTTCAAGCTGCAATTTTCAATTTTTAGGTATATTCGCCGTATAACGCGTACCCCCTTTTTTGCGAAGAAACTGCTATGTGCGTACAAAATGCTCGTATGCTTTGAAGTCCTTTATTTGAAGCATTACACCAAGTTTTACAAAAAAAAATACCATATTTCTAGAACTACAACCCTTTAAGTTCATAAGGAATGTCATTTCTTTTAAATCAATAGTATTTTGATGTATGTAGAAGTCTATTTTTTTCTGTCTCCATCTTTTTCATTTCTTATTTTTAAAGCTCTCATTTTTATACCCGGCGTGTAACGCGCACCCATAAATTTCGATCTTATTTTTTGTGTTAAAAGTGCTCGTTATACGCCGGATTTTACGGTATATTTTATAATAACACTTTTCATAGTCTTTTAATAATGGAAAATGATAGATTTCTTAGAGCATTTTACAGTTTATATTAATTTCACATTTTATTAATTTACTAAAATGAAATTTTAACTCAATTAAAAAGAAGAAAGTTATTTTCTAAAAAAGGTTACTATATTTAATTTTGGTGTTAAAAGTTTTCCTAAATGTCTACATTCAAAGTAAGTTTGAGTTGCTATTAAGCAGACTACGTCTAGTCTTCATGAATATTCAAAACTTTTTTTTTGTAGATTAGACACGATAATGATCAAAATTTTCCGAAGTGTATTTCAAATAAAAGTTTAACACTTACGAAAAACAGTTTCATTAATTCTCATTTGATAGAAAGAAAAGTAATCTTAAGATAAAGTAAGATTCAAAAAAGTGTTTATCCATTAACATTTTTTAATTTTAATAACTCTTTAGAATGTATTTGTATTTATAGACCCTTATAACTCGTTTGTATCTTTTTTTTTTGAATCTCTTATCTTTTAATTCCGGAACGAAGTCCTTTCAAAAGATAAGGCGTCTTAAATCTCCGTGGTATCCAAGACTTTTTATAATACAATCTTGCTTCATTTGATATATTTCCTAATTTTCCATACATATCCCTAAAGATTCACTCTTTTTATGTTGTCATTTCAATGTCGAACAGTGAAACACAAGAAACTTTTTTTCACTTGCATCTGTAGTACCTTGCAAGTGAATAGAAAATATATGACGAAAAATAGAGAAAAAGCGAATAATACATTATAGCGAACATTTTTGTGTGGGAAAATGGAAATTAATGTTTCACTATGAGGCAATACAAGATCTGTTGATGACAGAATCCACTATTTTGAGCCTTGGTCGAGTGACGAGGTGACACCCCAGCTGTCTCTCCCTCTCCGAGCTTCCATACCTCACCAAAGTGAAGATCTTGATCCTCGTTTCATTAGTAGCAGTGATATATATATATAAACCAGTAACAGCCTTCGGACTAAGGGGATCATTTTGGTCAAGCGGTAAGTCATTTGCTTACGGAGCAGAAAGTGCCGAGTTCTAATCCTCATTGGTAACCCTGGCTGAACTTTGAAAAAACGCAAACTTCAAGCAGCTGTCGTGGTGACATCTAATCCCCGCAAAAACAGTCAAAAAGCCGTCAAGTCCACATGACGCAACAAAGAAACCATCAGATCCACATGACGCACCAATCAAACCGTCAGACACATTGACGCAATAATCAAGCTGTCAGACACACTTGATGCAACAGCAACAACTCACTCGCTCGCCATAAAAACTACATCGTTCGTTCGCCTATACACAGACTCACTCGTGGATGAGTGTGTAGCGGTGCTATATACATAAGCCAGTAACAGCCTCCGGACTAAGGTGATTATTTTGGTCTAGCAGTAAGTTACGTGCTTATGGAACAGAAGGTGCCAATTTAAATTCTCAAATTTAATGCGTATCAGTCCTTCTACACGGTGGATCTTCATTGTCACTAGTGCTCAAACTCATGATACGCTGGTCACAAGACCTTACCGTGACCACTAGGTCACCCAAACCATCTGAGAACTTCAATATAGAAGTGAGTTTTAAGATGGTAAGTAGTCATATTATAATTTCTTCACTCCTATTTCTGAAGTAGTCAATGTTTGAAAATAGTCATCAATTCCGGTGCAGAGATGTTATGGTTTAATGATAAATAGCTCCATAAATTGAAATTGCCTTTACACATTATTAAGAATTCAATTATGAGACTTAAGCGTATGCAAACAAAAAAAAATGGTTTTATTTTAACATTTTCATTAACACTTTGCTTTTATTTATTGTGTTAACACTTTTTAGAAATTTTTTTATATTTTTATATTTATATCTTTTTCAAATTTTAAAATGAAAAAAAAAAAAAAAAAATTACATACGTAATGGCTACTTTGATATAAGTAAATGATTAGAAAATCGAAGAAAAATGATCATTTATTTCAGAAAAAAGGCAAAAGAACGGAGGATTTAGTACCCTCTTGAACCTCCTCTATAGCGCAAATGCTCAATGCGATACTATCGGGCATTGAAGCATACAAGTTCTATAAGATGTCTCCAGACATTTCGTTCCATATTTGCTGTAACCCTGACTCTAGTTTGTTCAAACTCGTGGGAAGCTCAATTCGCAGTCCCAAATGATCCCAGATATGCTCGATTGGAGATAAGTCTGGAAATCAGGCAGGCCAAGGAAGGGTAGCAACAATGCAGAGACAGTCTTGTTACACCCTTGCTGTGTGAGGCTGAAAAATGTCTTGTTGAAAAATGGCTCTTGAGAGCCGTTGCATGAGTGGCAACAAATGTGGTTGCAGGATGTCATAGACATACCTCGGGGTTGTCATGGTGCCAATGACCAATACAAGGGTTGACCATGCATTGTAGGCAATGGCACCCCATACGATCACACTAGTTGTGGGAGTGGTGTGTTGCTAAAAAGAAAAGGAAGGATTGAGACGTTCACCACGGGGTCTCCTCACAAGAACATGATTGTCATCACTGCTGAGAATGAATCAGAATTCGTCGCTAAAGACGACCTGGTTCCATTCCGCTGTAGTCCAGTTTCCTCGTACGCGACACCACTCCAAACGGAGGCATTGTTGGGTGGGTTTCAAGGGTAGCACTTGCAATGGGCAATGCGATCCCAAATGTCCTTCAGCCAGGCGCCTTCGTATGGTCCGTGAAGACACAGGGGCCCCTAGTGAAGGTGCTACCTGTGCCTGGATGACGGTCGATGAAGTAGTTGGCTGTACGCGTACATTTCTTACGATGTGGCGGTCTTCTAGACGACAGGTCTGTCAAGGGTGTTTTGAGCCTGGTCTTCGTGTAAATGACATCTCTCGGATTCACTGGTCCCAACACCTCCTCCCAACACAATCAGAGCGGCCTAATTGACGAGCTACTCGCCTAGCTGACCACCCAGCTTTTATTATGCCAATGATTCTCTCCCTCTTAAACTGCGCAGCTGCTCATATTGTCTTCTAAGACGGTGTAATGGTATGTCTACCTCAGCTCTTTCTTTGTAAGCCATTCAGCACACTCAAATAAGCTGTAGTTACCTGTTTTATACTCCACGGAGAACGACGTTTAACGCCCTCTACCGGCTATACGTAATGTGCAATCACGCTGCATTTCTAATAATTTACATATCTCTACGACACGTACCTTCATGCCAAGTTTCGTTAGGATCCCGCAATTATTTCTTGGTGAGCTTATTTTTTTGTCCATGAGTGTATGTGCCTAGAAGTAGTACCTTATACATATAAAGGAGAAAAAAAGACTCAATGTTTCACTCTCTCACTCATCACAATATGTCCGGAATTATTAGATCTACAGACGTGAAATTTGGTTCTCATGATCTTCTCATGGAGTAGAAATTCGCTAAGGACGGATTTTGCGACACTTGATTCAGAAGGGATGTTGCATGGGCTTAAGGAACGTTATATGTATATATTTCCTTTTCTGAGCTATTCAACGAACAAACTAGAAATTTGGTATAGGTACGTTTTTCTCATAGAGTAGATGTGCGTTACAAAAGACGTTTTGTGTAAATTGATGCCCAAGGGGAGTTTTAGATAAATATCCCCTCTTTTGAAGTTTTAGATTTAAAAACTTTAATTTTTTTTTTTATTCAAAGCTTTCATAGAGTAGAGGTGCACTACAAAAGGAGTGTTGCGAAAATTGACTAATATCTGGTATTTTAGGGGCTTGAGGAGAGTTATAGATAAATCATGTTTTTGTTCTAGTGGACCTATAAACTAGAAATTTGGAAGGCACGTTCCTTTCTAGGATTAGAGGTCATCTATCAAAGGGGTTTTACAAAAATGTGTTTTCAAGGGGAATTGCGAATAATTAAGCAGAGTAGTTATAGATAAATATGCCCGTTTTTGAACTATTACTCCTATAAACCGGCGTGTCCGCTGTGGGCTAGTGGTCAAGGTAACGAACTCGTGGCCATCGTTTTCTGAGTTCAAGCCTAGTACCACTGAAAACCCTCCGTGAAGAGGACAGATGCACGTTATATATATCGGGGCTCAAAACTCCTCCCGTTGGTATGGTGGGGAAGTTAAGGGAGGGGGTACCAGGGCAGGTGTCATCCTTGTTACTTGGCCATGGTTTAAAATAGTGAAGTCCGTCGCCAAAAGCCCTTGAGTAGGTAAATAAGGTGACTTTACAACTTACTCACTCACTCTATAAACTTGAAATTTAGTACGCACGTTCCTTTCAAGAATTAGAGGTACGCTACAAGATTTTTTGCGAAAATTGACTCTTAAGGGGCGTTGCGCGGACTTAAGAGGCGTTATAGATAAATATTCTTCTCCTTGAACTATTCGACCTATAAACATGAAATTTAGTAGTCACGTCCCTTTTGAAGTGAACGTGCCATCGGATGCCCCACAGCCTATTACAGGCTCACTACGAAAGTGGTCTTGCGAAATTGACCCTTTAAAGGAATTGTGAAGGCTAAAAGAGGAGCGTTATAGATAAAAAAAAATCATGTTTCTGAACTGTTAGATTCACATACTTGAAATTTGGTAAGAATTTTTTTTTTATTAATAGAGATCCGCTGAAAACTGATTTTACGGAGACCGATTTTTATGTGGGAAGCGATGACTTACTGGGCACACAGATAAAAAAATGTCCCGTTTTCAATTTACTAGGATTACGTTAGTAAAATTTGGTATGCATTTTTTTTCTATTTTTGTTGAATTGAAATTCTCTAAGAACGGGGGTTTAAAGGAAATCATTTCTCAAAGTGTACCTATGGGGTTTTTATGGTTAAAGAAATTTCCGTTTTTTAACTATCAGATTTAAACTTTAAATCTTTAAATATGGCATGCATGTTTATTTTGTTGAGTAGATATCCATTAAGAATGATTCTGTGGAAGTCCACTTTGGGGTTGGGGTTGCGGTAACATAAAGGATAATTCTAGCTCAATTTTTAGGAATTCATATCCAGTTCTTTTTAAACCAAGAGCAGAGGTTTATAATAATGTTTTTCATTACATTCAAACTGATGAACGGTATATATTCACACATCACCATAAACTATCTAGTGAAGCGGGTGGGTAAGAGCTAGCAATTTGATAAGACAGACGTCAAGAGAGAGGAATGCGGGATGTGATATGAGCCATAAGCAGTCCGACAAAATAAGTCTAATAATTTAGTTCATAACACATCACAGATTCACCATAGCGATTATTTTATCAAATCTTCCTATTTACTGCAGCATATTTAGCCAGATAATGTAGGATTGCTTGTATTCTTCTTACTTCTCCGTGTTAATCCATTTCCCAAAATCGAATAGTGTTTGTGTTATAATATTGAGAAATCTTCATGTTTTTACATTTTGTCATGCAATGTAGAAACTAAGAGCGGAACAGTTGTTTCATAAAAGGATGTATTTTTGTTTATAAGAAATAATTTCCTTTTAGCTAAAGTTACGGATTAATAATTTTTCTTTATCTAAAATTATATGCATGGATCTAAGATTTCCTTTGGAGTTAGTTATGAGTTTCATTCAAATTTGAAGGTTTATGTGTAAACCTTTTCATTACTTATATTGAACTTGGATGAAAACATTATGAAATATGTGTTATTGTAATTTTCAGAAAACAGTCCATTTTTATTGTACAATATAGTTTCCACATTTTCATCATGATTTAATTGATATCTTCAGCAAGTGATATTCGGATTCGTTCGGATAGGCATCGAGGCAGATGTCTCAATCAGCCTTTGACCTACTAAAATCTCTAGATCAGCGTTTCTCAAACTGTGGGGCGCGCCCCTTTAGAGGGGCGTGATCACTCTTCGAGGGAGGAGGGAGCATATGGAAGAATCGGAAACAAAAGATTACTTAAAAAATTATTAATTTACTGAAAATAAATAAACAAAATACGTCTGGACATAAAAAAATGAGATACACATTTAAACTGATAAGATTTGCACTTTTATAAATGTATCAGTACTGCACACAATTTTATAATGAATTTATCAATACTATGTTAAGAACAAATTTAATACTTACCAGTGAACCCATGGGCTTGTCATGTATAAAATTATACACGAAATTTTTTCACTTATCTTGATAATTTATACGGTTTATAACTAATCCCCTAACTCTCAAATAAAAATTACATGATTTGATACTCAATGCCACAGCGTTCCACATAGGCACTTGTATGTAATGTATTGGGTGGAGAGAAGAAAGGAATACATAAGCAAACCTCCTAAAATAAGTAAATCCTTCTTCAAGGTCCTTTTGTTGCATTCCAAAGCTTTCAGAATAATTTTATGGATAGCAGTACACAGGAAAAATTGTACTTCGGAAAGATGTATATATACGCAATTATAATGCTTTGGCTGATTGAGACGTTTATATACGCAGGTGGCACATGAGAGCTTAAAGTCGTATTTTAGCTTTAACGTCAAAGTATAGTAATATTGGATTCAATGCATTGTTATTGAATT
>BMAV01014228.1:0-14748 GCA_019973955.1 Trichonephila inaurata madagascariensis | reverse complement strand
AACATTAATTACATAAATAAAATGTAAAAAACAAGGTATTCACATAACTTTTGGTTGCCAAATCCAGGGTTTGGCTACAAAATTGTTAATATGTTGTGGTTTTTGTGGTTTTCTTAATACCAAGTTTACTAAAGCAGTAGTTAATCAAAAAGGATACAAAATTATATGAAGTGAACACTAGGCTTTTATATGTTATCAGGTATATTAAAAAAGAAGCATCTGCGAAAATATTTTGCGGAGTTATGAATTTGTCACCTCCACCAAAGGAGTTTTGCGAGTCCATGCATAAATTAAATAATCCAACATAGAAAGTAGCCAAAGCATATATGACGTTAGCTGCTGCCGAAACAATAATGCAGTAATAAATAATAATGGAGGTCCAAATGTACCGGTGGCTATCGATGGTACCTGGCAAAAAAAAGGAGCCATACTTCTGTAAATGGTATTGCTACGGCAGTTAGTGGGGACACTGTGAAAATTGTTGATGCTAAAATATTATCGAGGAAATGCTCATGTAATTTTAATGGCAATATACATTGCAATGAGTGTTCAGAAAATGACGTTGGAAATAATACGGGAATGGAAGTTGAAGGTGCACTTTTTGTATCTTCCATCGCTCAAAGGCATTGCACAATTTATGATATACACAATACTTGAACTATATGGGAACTCTAAAGCATGCACAAAGCAGTTTTAGAATCTAAACTTTAAAGATATGTCAACATTAAAAAATTAGAATGTGTTGGTCATGTTGAGAAAAGGTTGGGGACACAACTAAGAGTATTAAAATTAAAAGGCAAAGAGCTCGAGGACAAAAAATTTCTAGGATGGCGTAATATATTGACAGATGCAGAAATAGATAAATTGCAAAGATACTACATTTTGGCTATTCAAAACCACTCAGTAAACTTGTCAGCCATAAGGCAAGCTATTTAGGCTATATTTTTGATAAAATCTCCCCAGATTTGAATCTACGACTCGGTTTATGCCCCATGGGAGGTGACTTGTGGTGTAGATATAATATGTCCATACTGAAAGGTTACACATATAAGCATAAACACAACTTACCTATTGCAATTAGGAATTGCATAAAAAAAGTATTTAGAGTTCTCTAGTCTTGAACTTTTATCTAGATGTTTGTTTGATAAAACTCAAAATTTTAGTGAAAGCGTAAATAGTATTTGGTCTATAATTCCAAAAACTTTATTTGTGAACTTTAAAATCTGGAGTCCATGAGGCAATGTTTTTATAGGATCAAGGTGTTATTACTAAATTAAAAGTTTCAGATGTATTAAACATTCATCTCCTGGATTTTACAAATGTCGAGCGTTGCAAGATGTAGATCATGCGTGCATTAAGAAAGCAGAATAAGCAGTTTTACAATGAACCAAAGAAGCTAGAATTAAAAACAAGCAATTAAAATGTAGACAAGAAGATAATCTTGCAGATGACCTCAGCAATTCAAGTTATAGTTCTGGTATACATTAGTTAATAGTAAGTTTTTACTTTAAATTTCTATTTCTCAAAACTGTAAATTTCAACACAAAAGGAACATTTCTGAAAAAACTACTTATTTTATAGCATTGAAACTTTGCACATGTGTTAACACTATACAAATATTTTAACGAGAGATTTTGTCAAAAATTTTACTCAAAAAATATTTATGGATTAAAATGTACAAGAATTTTCACCGTTTTAAAAATTTTGACGTGTTACTCCACATATGAATTTTTTTTTAAAAAAACTAATCAAAATTTTAAATAAATGCTCCCATTAAAATAATAAAACCAATACAATAAATGCACACAAAAAAATTCATGACTGTACAACTTGCCAATTTTGTGAAAATGTTTCTTAAATTTGGTCATTTTTAACATTACAGAGATAGGAAAAATGCTGCGTGAAGTGACCCCCTTAAACTCCTTGGATGTGCCTGGCTTACCACCACACAATTTACGCCTAAAGGTTGGCTCCTTAGTAATCATGCTTCGAAACATAAACCAACCAAAACTGTGCAACGGTACGCGTTTGGTGGTTAGAAAATTGATGAACAATGTAATTTACTTGACGATACTGAAAGGAAAATTCAAAGGTGAGGAAGTTCTCATTCCGAGGATCCCGATGATCACAACCGATATGCCGTTTGAATTTAAAAGACTTCAATTTCCGATCCGTCTTGCATTTGTCATGACCATCAACAAATCACAAGGCCAATCCTTAAAAGTTTGTGGTTTGAATCTAGAACATCCATGTTTTTTTTCCCATGGTCAATTATATGTGGCATGTTCACGGGTCGGAAGACCATCTACGTTGTTTGTTTTTGCGCCTGATAATAAAACAAAAAATGTGTATCACAAGGTACTTAAGTGAAGAGCAACCTATGTACTAAAATACAGAAACAATAATGAATAATTAATGTAGGTACTTATTTTTTTTTC
Organism: Trichonephila inaurata madagascariensis; assembly: GCA_019973955.1. Taxonomy (NCBI): domain Eukaryota; kingdom Metazoa; phylum Arthropoda; class Arachnida; order Araneae; family Nephilidae; genus Trichonephila; species Trichonephila inaurata. The sequence continues at coordinate 12,310 of BMAV01014228.1, read as the reverse complement.
TGTATTTTCTAATAAAAAAAACTTAATAAATTCAAAAATCTGCTTATTTATTGCCTTTAAGGCGGAACAGAGTTCGCCGGGTCAGCTAGTACAACATAAAAAAACTACGATAAATTGAAAAGAGAAATAAATGGCCCTCGAAAGGGTTAATTTATGCAAATTTTCTACAATACCAATCTAACAAAGCTTCAAGAGAAAATTACAAGTTACTTCGAATATTAGGTGTATTTAAGATGACAAGAAAGTCGGTTTGGTTTTCCTTTTCCTTATCACCACATTTAAGGCAAGTGGATTCATCCCTTATGCCAATTGAGATGGCAAGTTTCATTTTGCATGCTTATATTAATGCCATTTAATTTAATATTACAATATTTGGTGAAAACAAAAACTTAACCTAGATTTAATTTGCTACAAAATATAAAAATATTGTGAAATATGAAAATATAATTATTGTCATTCGTCATTCTTGATGTTGTTTACTTTTGCGAGCGTTTGAATCTAGTTTAAATTGATTCACTCATTTTATAAAATATAAAAATGCATGCATGGATAAATGCATCTTCTTAAATGACAGGTCTTAATATAATACGATTAAACAAGGCTTTAAAAATATCTAGCGCTTTAGTATCATAAAAATAAACCAGGTAAGATAATTCAAGAATCTGTCAAGCTATTCTATATTTTTAACAGTCTAAAATTTGCATATTCAGATTATCTTACTTTATATTCAAATAAAATACTGTATAAAACATAGAATCAGTTGGCAAAATCGTCTAAAGCTTTTGAACCCTTTAGGAATATATTCTGCAACAATATTACATTCAGAGATGTTCTAAAAATCCTTTTTCAAATTATCATCACTCCATATAAGAAAAATGGAAAATAGATGTTATATGAATGGTGATACTGAGCCCCAATGCACTGACGTTATAAATTCAAGATGGCGAGTAATTTCATGAAATTCGCTTTCCACCAGAGCAAACTAACCCTAGAAATATGGCTTCCTTGCACTCTTTTACGATCTCTGGGAGTTGATGGAATCATCATTCGTTTCTCTTCGTTAAGTTTGCTATTCGAAAGCACCTAGTAAATAAGCACAGTTTTTCTCAGTAATATATTTTCTATTTGTGTTACATAAGCAATAAGAAAGGTGGTAATTTGGGCCTCCAAATTCATGGCAGGTGAAATATAAACCGAGATTTTTGAAACACTGTGCACTTTAAAACAATTTGCAATGTTGAAAAAAGTATTTCCAAAGTCTTAAAATAAGTTAAAATTAAAATTAAAGCTCAAATTGTTTAAATAATTATAATTCTTAGGATATCAAATATAGCTCAAAATCAATTTATTAAGCATAGGTTACTAAGACTCAAATTTGAATGATATTTTATTTTGATACAAATTGAAGGAAATTATAATATTTAAAATATATCATTATTTCAAGTTCCTATTAATTAATTTAATAAATTCTAATATTATGATGTCCAAATGATTTTTTTAGAAACATTAAAACTCTTATAAATCATTAAAATTATTTTAACCTATTTGCTAATAAACATTTTAAAGTATTAAATAAATAGGTTATATATACTCGTATATAATACAAAGTGTGGTTCACAGTCTTATAATAGGAGTAGTAGGATACAGATGTTTTTTTCTGTATACAGGAAATATTTTGTTTCAAAAATAGGCATGAAAAATACATAATAAATTAACATTTTTCTTTCCCAATTGTACACCTAAGACTGAAAAGGAGATGTGACAGATTTTAAAGATTTTATTTGAGAACCGAAATAGAGAGGTTCCTCTATTCAACATTTTTGGGAGTAAAGTAGTTATTGTTGCTAATGTCATCTGTTTGGCGGTGTCAAACTGAGGCCCACGAAATCCATCGTGACAAAGAGCTAAATTGTACACTTGTCGTTAACCGTACAGTTGATAGAATGATTTAACCTTTTTTCTCCAAAACTTTGAGGGAGAAATTCCTGGGGGTGGTCAGAGTCCTCCTACCTCTCTTCGCCTTCCTCCAACCTCACGAGAGGACTTACTGCTCCAGGAATATTAGAGTGTCCCTTCACCGCGCAGGCAATATACACTTACTCCATGCCTACTCCTCATTTCGTTCCTAGACCCTACGGCACAGCAGAGAGTCAGTAGCAACTACACCATCAAGACGGCTTGGTGTACTTCATACGCAGTATTATAGCCATTGTATCTATGAATTGAAGATCTAAACATAATAAATTTAGGACTTACAGGGTTTTGAAGTTCCACTTGATGGTTTAGTTGAAAAACAATGTGTGTGAGATTTCAAAAAGAAATTGTAAATGATGTGTTTAGAAAGTGAAATTTGTCGTCGGTGTGAGCTATTGCATGCCACCTAAGGAAATTGAAAGAGTGAATTCCCATGTATAATATTTACCAGAAAATAATAATAATAATTAAAATATGATTTTTTACACGTATACCAAGTTTAAGGCCATAAAAATTTAAAAATTAGAGAGAGTTATCTTAACTCACTAATTTCATTCATATTGTTTTGCAATCGTCTATCCTAAGACGTATAAGAATATACAAACTGTGACAATAAAGTTCGGTGAATAGTCCTGTAACATTAACTCAGATGAAATATTAACGAAAGTTATCTTAATGTCCTTCGAAATAGTCACGTCCCATAATTATGCACCACTGAGATCTGCTATACTTGTCTTGGAAAATTTAAAAGAAGTCTTCTTTTCAGATGGAGTTCAAAAGCCTCGACACCTTTCGTTGGATGTCAGGAATATTGCTAAATCTCTTTCTTTTCAAAGCGAGTTTGAGTCGTGAGAATAGGAAGAAATCTGGAGGATTGAGGTATGGCGAGAATGATGGATGTTCAATTTACACCATCTTCTTTTTTGACACGAACTATTTGATGATGATATTGGCTGTGTGAGGGCGAGCATTATCATGGACAAAAAACCATGGACCTTGTTGTGAGTACTGGTATCATACCTTGCATAGACGTTTTATGAAACGGGTCAAAATTTCAATATACCTTGCAGCATTCATCGTCCAGCTATCATGCGAACAGTTAATCGACGATCCTTCGTGATTAATTTACTTTCTCAAAGGTTTTGTCACTGACGGAGATCACCGATCTTTCGCTACGGGGGCAGTCAGAAACACTTTCCCGGCCTTCTCAAAAACTTGAGAGCCACTCCTACACACATTTCATGGACAGCGTTGATCTTCAAAAACGCGAACAATCATCGGATATGTTTCTTTTGGTGTCTTGCCAAGCTTAAAACAAAACTTTAAATTGGTCTCTTGTTAGATTATTTTCCTGTTCTCAGTTAAGAACCAACGCATTAAACAAGCACTTTGTAAAACAAGTCTTACACGGAACACAAACGACGCCCAACTGAACAACGGAGGGTGCAGTTGATCAACACCTGCCACTACGTATGTGCAGCATTTTGTTTTGCCAGTGTTGCGTGATTAGCCGTTCTGACTTCATTCACCGAATTTTATTCTCAGAGGTTTTATACAGCATTTAACAAATAGTGAATTTCTTGAATTGTGTGATTTAAATACCATGCAGAAACTCCTGGTAAACAGTAGTAGAAAATTACTTATAAGATGTATGATGTATAAAATGCTATTTTGATTATTACTCATTCACTGAAATAATTATTTTTAAATAAGTATTCATCACAAATATATTGTATAAAGACTCATTGGTAATGGAATATAAACATTTGTTTTTACTGCATAAATTTGCGAATTCGTTTATCGAACAAATATTTGTTTTTATAAATCATGTAATAATATCAATAATTTATATAGTAATAGTTAACAATAAATATTCAAAATTTATATCGATAACCGTACTCACATATTATATGTTAGTTGAAATATCATATTTATTCTCAACGTACTTTGATGTCTTTGATCTTTTATTCTGGAAAAAATATAAATCATTCAGTTTTGTTGTGATATTTATACAGTCACTCCAAGCCAAACTCGGACATCAAAGAAAATCTACTAATTAAGTAAAAAAAAAAAATTAAATAAAAATGATTAGCAAAATAATTAAATGCATTTTCAATAATATATTTTTATTGCAGTATTAAAAACAGATAACAAAACATATAAATTATTACATTGTAACCAGAGAAATTATCTTAAAAACCACAAAACAAAACAAAAATTAACGCACAATCCAAACTCGGGCGGGTAAGAAAATTTTTAAAACTAGTTAATACTTCAAATGAATTAATATTTTGTATGTAATCCTTTGTTTTTTATAACCATTTTAAGGCGTTTAGGCATAGATTGCACCAATTTTTCACAAAAATTAGACTGAATGTCCCATTCTTGCAATAATACTCTTTTCAACTCAGTTTTACTTGAAACAGCGTGTTCCCGGACTTTTTTGCTAAGATGATCCCACAAATTCTAGATGGGATTTATGTCTGGAATTTGGGGTGGTGTTTCCATGACGTGAGGACAATTATATAGGAGCCAGGAACGTACTCTATAAGCTTTATGCTTGGGATCATTAAAATCTCCAATTATTGCCAAGCGAAAGTTTTTGCACTTATAGTGGCAAATTTGTTTTTAAAATGTCAAGGTATACATTTTGATCCATTCTCCCTTCAATGAAATGCAAAGTTCCTGGGCCAGAAGCTGAAAATGATCCCCAGACCATTACTGATCCACCTCCATGCTTCAAAGTTGGTTTCAAGTTTTGTCAACGCAATTCCTCATTCGCTTTTCTCCAAACACATGGCTTGCCATCTGATTCAAATATATCGAATTTGCTCTCGTCACTGAATAATACTTGTTTCCAGTAAGAAAAATCCTTGTTTTTATACTCCTTTGCGAATTCACGTCTTACTTTTTGATTTCGTTTACTTATGAAAGGCTTTTGTATGGCTTTTCTTCCAGTGAGATTTTTTTTATGGAGCACATTTCTAATTGTTGATGGACTAGCTTTTTTCCCTAATTCATTTTCAGCAATAATAGCTAGCTTTGGAGCGCTAAGGAAGGGATTTACTTTCACTTTTTTCACTAAATATCACTCATCTGCTTCGGTGAAAATCTTGTTATGATCTTTTTTAGGCTTATTTTCCACCTGATTATTGGTTTTGTAGCGTTTTATGATGTCATGAACCGTGGAATGACTTCTTTTGACAATCTCCGATATTTCTCGTACAACTTTCCATCTTCAGTGTGCTTAATAATCAATTTCCTTATTTCTATGCTCGTTTGGCCCCTTTGCCTTGACATTTTCAATAAATTAAGATTTTTTCTGCAATAAATGAAAAAAACATCAAATCGAGAATTACGCTGAACAACTACAATGTTTTTCATGAAGTTGTCTACAATTTTCACTCAGGGTTGCAATTATTTGGCGCTTTATTGTCAGATGTCCAAGTTTGGCTTGCTCTCTCTTTCTTCCGCAATTTGATTTTTATCTCTAAATTTGTCATTATAATTTATGAATTAGCGTTATTTGGTTTGTTTTTAATAGAGCATTAAATTCACTATTAGAAAACCATCTTTACTTTTTTTGAATTCCCTTTAGTCAAAATATTTTTGCAAAACAAGATTTTTTTCTATAGTGTCCGAGTTTGGCTTGGAGCGACTGTAGCTCATATTTTATTAATTTCAATGCTTCGATTATAATGTAATATGAAAATACTATTTTGTTTTCTCATACTTCTTTTGAGTACTATTGTCTTCTAAACGATAGTTTGAATTATCTCTGCTCTTTACGAATCCTTGATTACGAATACAGATGGAAAAAATGAAAGGAATGAAAATATTTCACTGAATGCTCAGAAATAAAGGCATACATTAAAGCCAAAATATTTATGAAATATTTCCTTCCCCAATAATAATTCAGTAGAAGACAGCTGTCACAAATTTTTATTTTTATTATTATTTTTTATGGGGAAGGAATGTTCTATTCAGCATTCTAAAGAGAGATTCGAGTAAATATTATTCTTTGTTGCCCAACACGAAATGATAAATTTAATCGAGATCTTCTCTTCAGCTACTTCTTTTGAAAAATATGAATTATTCGAAAAAGCCATTACCAACCTCAGTAATGATGACGAATGATGTGTGCAGTAAATAAAGATGTTGCCAATTCATTTTTAATCTTTCTAATAGAAAGTGCTTAAATATACATATGTAAATTCTTACACTGCACTGAGAATAATGTTGTCTGCTTAAATAAATGAGAAAAAATCTAGACCCTTCTTTTTAAAACTTTAATTAAAATAGCATTTAAAACAATTGCCATCGATTAGATGATTTTCTTTTGATATAATAAAAAATATTTTCTGAGACGACTAGATTTAAATAAATATTTAATGTGTAAATTTAATATTTTAAATGAAGTGTCTGTAATAGAAAGGGATTCTTGAAAAGATTCCTTCTTTTTTATTTTTAACGTGCAAAAATGTACTGGGAAGAGATACGAGAAATTCACTGGGTGAATTACAAAGTTTGATAAGTTACTGATTATGAAGAAACAGTTTTTTTGTTAAAAAAATTATTTATCGTTATTATTCAACTGTGTATGAATAAAATGATATAATTGTAATAGTCAGAACATTTTTTAACATTATTTCAAGTCGGCCTCTTATAGTTGATGCAGGAATTTTGCTAAATAAATGGTGGCCTGGTAATTGCGGACGTGGTATTTGCGGACACATAACATATCGTGGTTTGAGCGGACACTCCGAAACGCATCGTAGTTTGAGCGGACACATCCCCTCCCATCTTAGAACAAATAAAGGGTGCAGATAGATAAGAAAATGTTGTGTTGTTGTTGTGACTAATGCCACCTGCCTGAAGAAGTCAGATCGAGGCCAGCGAAATTCATCGCGGCTAAGGGCCAGAATTTTTACGCCTGTCGTTAGCCTTAGCGTTGAGCACCATGCAAGTGACAGTATGATTTTGCTCGGTTCCACCTCAATTTAGAGGGAGAAAACCCTGGGGACGGCTAAGGGCCTCCCACCTCTCTTCCCCTTCCACCAACCACAAATAAGGAAATAAATACTTTTAAAAATCACAAATATAATTTAAAACATTATTTCAAGTAGCAAATTTCTTTAACGTGTGATAACGTTTTTTATTTATTTATTTATTTTACTGAAGTTTTCTGTTTTTACAGTCGATTATTGAATTAAAAGGATAAATTTAATTATTTATATTGATTTTTTAAGATATTATAGTGGGAATGCATTTTAAACATAGCGAAATGTAATAAAAATAAAAACTTTCAGAGAAATATTTAAAAATTAATAATAAGTAGCAGTATAATGAATAGTATGGACAAATTTCAGGGATTTGTATTTTAGAGTAAAATAAATATTAGAATGCTTGCAATTATCACAAAATTAATTAGTTTCATCAATATAAGTAAAGATAAATATTAGAAGAGTAAAATATATAAATCAGATATAAGTAAATAAAAGAGAAATAAATACTAACTAATCTTTATTATAAAGGCATAAATGACATTTACCATTGGATTTAGTCTCACCTAATTACAAAACTTAAAGATTTTAGACATTTTCTAAATTGTTTGATGTTTCGAATTCTTTTACAATGTTTTCATTTTTTTCATCCAGTTTTACACATGCTTTTTTTCCTTTTTTTATTCTAGGGGTCACCTAAATCTCTGGATTTTAAATTAAAAGACATTTTTTTTGTGTTTCTTCTTTTCGTATTTTAACTAATAAGTTCATCTTAGGCTGGTTTCTACCAGTGATTGCATTTAATTTGGAATTCCACCCTTCAACAGAATTTATCCTATGACGCTGTCAATATACATTTCATACTTTAATGGGCATATTTGAATTGCTCATCCACTGCTCGACAAAATAATCAACGAATGGGGTAAGTTTGTCAATGCTAAAAGCGTTTACACATACATCACCAAAGCATCATCTATGTGTTCCATTGGCAAGTAAGCTAATGCAGAAATCATTCTACAGACATTTCTAATATCTTCGTTCTCTTTATGTTCCTTTACTAGACCCATTTCTTATATTTTACGCCACAAACATGGATTAAAATGGAAGTTACAATCGGAAATAGTCTAAATGGGAAATTCTAATATACAACTTTTGATGACTCTACAACTTCATAATCCAATTTTATAATGTCCGGTTTCCACTTGGGGCACCACCGTTTCACTTCCTGAAACTTTGCAATGTAAGTTGTTTGTCTCTTACTAGGCAGAATTACAAAAAGCTTTGGATAAATGTTGGTCTCAGTTGCTTTACTCCTTAAGTCGACGTACATTGTACATATTTGAGAAAATTGTTTCGGACAACTTTTAAATTTTCCATCTAAGAAAAAGGTCTTTCTATTTTCGAAAAGGTACAGAGATTCTTCTCCAAATACTAAAATCCTGTTATCTTAGTCATTTCGAAAGTCTTAACCAGTGGTCTTCAAACTATATTCCACGGAACCCTGGGGTTCCATGAGGCATAACCAAGGGTTCCACGAGTCACAATAAAATATCTAAAGGAAACTTATAAATGTATATGCAAAATGGATTCATGTTCTGTATGAAGTTTCTATACCCACAAGAATTTAAAGCTTAACCCTGTCTTTAAGAAACTAAAAATTTTGTTTAATACACAACAATTTTATTTTGCAATACTTTTTAAACGTTTATTATAATTTAATAAAATAATATAAAAAGCTAAAAATCTTTATATGTACTACATACTGCATTGTTAATATTTTATTGTTTACTATCTGGGTTTTTTAATCGTTAGTTCAATGTCTTTCAAAACTAAATGCACATTTTTACATTTAGTGGGAAAAAACCTACAATAAAGGAGAAGGAACAACTTATTGATATATCAACAGATTCGATGTAAAAAATCTAAATTTAAGCAAGAACTGCTCCTAAATTTTATGTTGCAAATTCCTGTAAACTATACAAAATTTCTCACACAGTTATAAGCATTTTAATGCCGTCGGAGCAGTGGATGGACAATACAAATATATCCATTAAAGTATGGACAGTGTCATTGGACAAATTCTGTTGAAGGGTGGAATTCCAAATTAAATGCAATCACTGGCAGAAACCAGTTTAATGTCCATTTATTAGTTAAAATACGAAAAAAAGAAACTAAAAAAGTTTCTTATAATTTAGAATCAGAGAATTAGATGAATTCCTGGAATACAAAGGAAAAAGGCATGTGCAAAACTGGACGAAAGAATTGAAAACATCGTAAAAGAGTTCGAAACATCGAGTAATTAAGAAAAATGTCTAACCGGTTTTAACCCGGTGAGACTAATAGAATGGTAAATGACATTTATGCCTTTATAATAAAGGTTAGTTAGTATTTATTTACTTATATTTATTTCTCTTTTATTTACTTGTATCTCTTTTATATACTTTACTTCTAGTATTTATCTTTACTTACTTTAATTAAAATAATTAAAGTTATGGTAATTGCACACATTCTAATATTTATTTGACTGTAAAATACAAATCCCTGAAATTTGTCCATACCCTTCATTATACTGCTACTTACTATTAATTTTTAAATATTTCTCTAAAAGTTTTTATTTTTATTACGTTTTACTATGTTTAAAATGCATTCCCACTATAATATCTTAACAATTCAATATAAATAATTAAATTTGATTGGCAAAAATGAATTTATCCTTGTAATTAGATAATCGACAGTAAAAACAGAAAACTTCAGTAAAAAAAAAAAAAAAAAGAAAAACGTTGTCCCACGTGAAAGAGATTTTCTACTTGAAATACTGTTTTAAATTATTTTTGTGATTTTTAAAAGTATTTATTTCCTAATTTATCTGCACCCTTTATCTGTTCTAAGATGGGGGATGTGTTCGCTCAAACCACGAAATGTTATGTGTCCGCAAACACCACGTCCGCAACTACTGCAGCCGAATAAATATTCTAGAATTTGCTAAGAATTTTAACCCAGTAATTTCATTCGCTACACAAGTCTCTACAATTTAACTTTATTATTTCATTTTGCATATAACCTCATGTAAGGTAATTAGGGCTTTTTTGATTTTTTGATTTCTTGTTTTAATATAATTGTGACGTATTTCATGTATTGCCTTATAGTGTGGAAAAATAATTGAAAGCAGTGGTAACTAGCACTATTTGATAGCCTACTATCTTTCTCAACCCACAACTTGGACTCGAAAAGCTTGTTACTTACAAAAAAAAAAAGAAACTACGCATTTGATTAAGATTTCAATGCGAATCAAAATATATAATATGTAAATAGGAAAGATGATACTTGGATATATTCTCTTTTTCGTATTATTATCTTCTGCTTTTATTTAATAATTTATATAACCGTAATTTTTTAAACTTATATTCGTTAATCAATTTAATTTTTTCGCATTATAAGTTATGTTGCTAAAATTGGCATCGTTTTTGTAATGAATCTCGGTGTGAAAATTGTTAAGAGGAATGTTAGAATTCCATTTTTTGATATATGTTTTTGGCACATAATAGAAACAAACATTTGACTTTACCGATTGATTTAATTACTTTTTAGACTGGAAAGATATTTTTTTTAATGTTCTCACGTGTAATAATGTGTTCTTATTTATTAAGTATTAGTTTTAGTTAAAAGTTTATTTATTTCAAGTTGTTTATTTGTGGCATACTTTTAACTCTAGACCACTAAAACAAAAATGATAAATCGGCGAGGTGGATTTGTATTAATATATATACATTTTTTAAAGTTTTGTCAGATGTAATATTTTATTCAAGTAAATTAAAAAGTCGACTTATTTAAATGATTTCATATTGAAAAACATTGCTTTATCATAATAATTAGGGGAAAAATATATACTTCTGTTATAATTTCTATGCTTTAACTTTCGTTTATCTCATTTAGTACTTAGATCTCATTATTAGTATCTTTTTAGAGTAATAATTGGAATTTCGTCCAAATTGATGTCTCGAAGAGCATTTTATAATGAATATTCTTAAAATAAAAGCATTTGATTATTTTGAAATAGATTTTAAAATGTTTTAGATTAACATAACTTATTACTGTTTGAAAAAACGTAGAATGGAAGTGCTTCCATGCATGATTAATGAACTTTTGACATCCGGAAAACTTTTGAGGATATGAAATCAATCTCTTCTTGCGAGGCAATAAATGAAAAAAAAAAATACGGTATCAAAATCTCATCCATTGAGTATGTGAAAAAGTTCAGATGAAGATGTGATTTCGTACTTGAATACAAATGGAAACTGTAGGAATGGAAATGATGAATAACTAAGTAAAAAGGTGGACTCTATAAATGTGAAAAAAAATCATTTCTCTGAAGTGGCTAAGTAGTTTCAGAATAAGTTTACAGTTGGAACGAAAAAATTATATTCTGCGAGGTATTAAAAAGCAAGAAGCTTTAACATTAACAGAAATAATTCAAATTTCTTTAGATTTAAAGTAATGTATTGTTGAATATATGTCAGAATTTTTTTTTGAATTCATCATTCGAAATTGTTGTAAGCGTACCTTCGATGTTTTATGCCTCTAGAATTGCTGATAATCCTTCCTGCGGCTGAAGCATGAGCAGATCATGATATCTATTCCGCATCTAATTTACATAATACTTCGCATAAAGTTTTTCTTATAGCATCGGTTATTACCTTATTATACTTGTGTTAAAAATTAAGAGAATTTTCTGATTTTGTCTATTATCCCTACAACTACCGGGGAGATTTTAATGAAATTTAATACATACATTTGGTTGATATAATCAAAAAAAAAAACCATTCAACACCTACCAACGTAATACTAGGCGGAGTTGGGAGGTATTAAATAGCAGTTGCAAAATAGCATACACAAAAAATTCATTCATTGGAGGTATGGTCTCCTCCTACAGATATACAGGTCTAACATCATGAGTACAGTTTATTTTCTGTTTTGAAATGCTTTTTCTACTGCCAAAATACACTGGTATTCGTGATTAAAATAATGCTTGGATTTTGTTGATTATCTTTTGAACTACTCGACAACTTTTAATGAAATTTGGTATGTATATTCTGCTGATATAGTGCAAAAAATAACTATTCAACAGTTAAAATACACACACATGACCGTGTGTGACACTCATAGAAGTCAAAGGTTATTTAACAGCAGTTGCAAAATATCACAAAACAAATGGTCAATAGAAGGTATGATCTCCGCTTTCAGGTAAACAAGTCTTATATCGTGACTTTACACTGGAAATGAGGGAATTAATGAGTCCCTGTATCAATTAAGCCCACTTGTTGAGCAACCATGTT
>BMAV01014227.1:0-61835 GCA_019973955.1 Trichonephila inaurata madagascariensis | reverse complement strand
TTGCCTGTTCACCAACCTGCTTCCATGGGGCCCTTTTTAACGCCTCGAGTCCGACAACTGCTCATGCTGTCACTGGTTACATCTTAAAGGCGTCTCTAGTCCCAATACTGTCCATCCAAATCAACAGATTTGCTTGAATAACCCTATGACATGACCAATCATGCTTTTAAACTTTTCCAGCTACGCATCTCATATGTGCATAGTGCGCTTACCCTTGTCTCATTGTGTCGAAATTTTAATCATTTGCATATCTCTTACCAGACTACATACCTACCAAATTTTGTGATAGTAGTTCAATTTCTTCTGGGTGTTATTGTATAAGTATATGTTATTGCAAATCTGAACTTATATAACTTTAAGTTACTTAACACTATATATTAAAAAAAAGTAATTATTACATCTATTTTTAAATTAATATATATTTATTTTATATATCTTACTCATCAAAAAAGAAAGGAAAACAAGAAAATAGAATGTCAAAGAATTATCTGTATTTTCAATATTAAGAAAATATTTTTATACTAAAATTATTGAATTTTGAGGACATTTTATATAATTTAAAGCATACAAGTAATATTAAGGCGTTTTTCCATATGTATGAGAGCGTGAACTTGATGTGGAGCACATTTTCAGATAGAAAAAATGCCTCAATTTTTATAAAAATTTGTGACATTGTAACTCATGCATTTGTTTATAATATATAGTGTTTTTAAAATTTTATAAATAATTCGTTATTCCTTTTAACATGTGAAGGGATAACTCATTTAGCATTACGGTATAGTGAAAAACAATGCAAAACATATTTTATAAAAGGAAAAATCTGTCAACTCTGATAAAAATGAGTAGTATGATAAAATAAGCGGTTCTCTACAGGATAGTTTAGCCAGAATATACTATTAATGTTTGAGTACTTTTATATCTGAAAAAATATTCCGAATTCGACCCCTATTCTTTAACATTAGCCGAAGATAGCCTTAAACATACATTATTTTATAATTAGAGGTTGAAAGAGGTTATCGAAGATGTTTCTAGTGAACTAGGCGATGGGGGTTAAAAGTTGCACTTCTTGGATGAAACGCCCAGAACTCTATTGCTCTTGGCGAGTTAGGTTGGTATGGTGTGGTAGTTAGGAAGGGTGGGGGTGCCAGCTTCGGGTGTTGTCCACTTCACTTGACCATGGTTCAAAATTACATGGTCTGTCACCAAAAGCCCTTGTGTAGTGTGACGTTAATATTCACTCACTCACTCAATGAGTTAGGATCTAATAAAACCAGTTCAAGATTTATGACCACCATAAAATGTCTTAGAGATTAACTTGAAATTTTTTCAGAAATACTTTAAAAAAAGGGAGGACAAAAATTGAATCACAAAAGAAAAAGTTTGTTGTATAGAAAATGCACCTCACTATAGAGGTTATTTTACGAAGAAAATCGTGAAATGTTCGTTTCCAGGAAAAAGTTCGCTATATAGAAAAATTTGCAATGTAGAGGTTCGACTGTAATATTTGTGTGTGTGTGTGACAGAAAGTGTATTTTTTCACTTTGCAATGTGTAGTACCCCATCAACAGCAGTACAACTTTTATAAACTAAGATACATTGTAAAATAAATTTTTACAAAATGTGTTTTATATATCCATTTAACATCAATTAATATAATTTTATTAGCATGTATGATTTCAGTAACTAAGATAAAGGCTTAATGACATGCATGCCTATTTATTTAATTACAAGATTCAAAAAGTTCCTCAAATGGTTGTCTACATTCATGCAGTTGTTTATTGGAGGGGAAATAATATCTATTTTGGAGGTTGTCAGCACAATAAGGAAAACACACAGGCGTCTGGAATTAATTTCCAGTTCTGTAGGCATTAGCTGCAGATAATTTCCAACAAAGCAAATTTTTCTTTCGTCAGATTTTGAAATGTTATCTTTGAAGCTGCGTACAAACATCAAATTCTGCATTTTGCTCAAGAAATCACCTGAGACACTCAAGATGCTGAAGGAAGCATACAAAAATGATGCCATGAAAAAGAAATGACTGTGTACAAGTGGCATAAGCATTTTTTGTGAAGGTCACACAAACATCAAACATGATCTATGGACTGAGTGCCCCTTCCTTTTCTACCACAGGTGAGTGTTGAGCATGTTTGAGAAATCGTGTGTGGATAGATGAATAACGGTTGATGCTATTTCCTCTGAACTTGAAATTTCACTTGGGAGGGCTCACATGATTCTTCATGATGACTTGAAAATCCATTGTGATTGCACATGGTTCCAAAATTTTAACACCTGAACAAAAAGAAATGAAAATGAACATGTTCAGGGATTTGATTGGTGTGGCTGATGACAGCTTCTTGAAGCAAATCATGACAGACGATGAAACATGGTGTTTTCTTTATGACCCTGAAATAAAACATCAGTCAGGTGGATGGAAATCAAAAACATCACCAAAGAAGAAATTTCTCTTGAACAAAAGCCGAGAGAAAAATGTTGGAGGTGTTTTTCGATTACGAGGATGTAATTCACAGTGAATTTATTCCTCAAGGCCAGTTGATAATTAACTTTACCCTGAGATTCTTAAATGACTAGGAGATGCGATCTGAAAAATGGACAGCAAACAATTGGCTTCTTTTGCACAACAATATTCCACCACATTGCATTGTGATAGTGTTAAAGTACCTTGCCAGAAACGGTGTTACCACTGTGGAAGACCCCACTTATTCTCCCAACCTCGCACCAGCGGATTTTTACCTGTTTCCATGGCTGAAAATGAAATTGAAAGGACCCCATTTTGTAGATACGAATGAGGTGATTGAAAATGCAATGAAGCAACTGAAGGACCTCTCAAGAAGTGGATTCCAGGAGTGTTTTAAACGGTTACATGAATGCTGGGACAAGTATGTGGATGCACGAGGATATAGGACTTTAAAACCCAATAAGATTAAATTATTCTATTTTATAAATTGTAATTGACCTAATCCAGGAACTTTTTGACCCTACCTCATCTTTGAATTTTAATTTTCACTTTGCTTAATATAAATACTCAGCAATGTTTGTATGCTAATATTTTATCAAGCAGTGTTATGAACTATCAATATAATTAAATGAAAATATATAGTTGCATAACAACTTAACATTAAAAAAATTTATTAAATGGAATGAATTTCCTTTTATTTCGTGCTCAATTGAATAATTTACTTATAAACAAAATGTTGAGAATAGAAACATTTTTAACCATTATACTTTATTTAATTTTTCTAAATCTGAGACTTTACTTTTGGGTATATAGTCATTTAATTTTTCTGTTATATCAATTAATTTTCAAGAAGTGACTATTGTGGCAGATTTAGATCTTTGATGCTCATATTTTATAAACAAATGATTAAATTGATTTGTTTTAGTGCAATTATGCTTCAAATTTGTTGCAAGACATGGCATATTAATTTAAAAGTACTGAATTCTTCATGAAATTTTTTTATAATAGAATTGTTAGTTTTTAATTAAGTAGCACATAAAATGGGTCAATTTTCTACATAATGAATCATTTCAGTACAAGTGACAAATTTAAAATATTAACCTTTTTTGAAAAAATTAACTTTTTTTGAAATATGTTTATAGGTATGGAAGATGGTCACAGAATTACTTTTTCTGGTGAAGGTGATCAAGAACCTGGTTTAGAACCCGGTGATATTGTTATTGTTCTTGATGAAAAAGAACATGCACTTTTTAAAAGAAGAGGTAGTGACCTCATCATGAGAATGGAATTGACCTTAGTTGAAGCCTTGTGTGGATTCCAAAGAATAATTAGAACTCCAGATAATAGAGAGCTTGTTATTACATGCTTACCAGGTAATCATTTTGGTCACCAATCTTTCCGATAATCTTTCAAAGGACCATCAATGTTGTTTTGTCTGTCTAGTATATATGTCGTAGAGAAATGACAAAATTAGAAATTTGATTAAATCCCTAAGGGATATGATCATTTTGGGAGATGTTAAAATACTGTCTCTTCAAGGTTATTTCTCTGATGAAAGTAAGGGATTGAACTGATCCCTGAACTGTTTCAGTGTAAAAGTGACAGAATGATTATTGTTGACTAATCTCATAATGAACAAGGAAATGCTGGAACTTGACACTCCACATTCCAAATGCTCATACCTTTTCTTGAAATATTTAACCTGCATCAGCCTCACCTTATGACAAGTGAAATATTATTGAAGAGCTAAAATGTGTGCTGTTAAAATTAATTTTCAATTAAATGCTTGTGCTTCCAATCTAAGAATTATATGATGTGTGATCACTTACAGATTTATAGTTAATAGGAATATCAATTTAAAAAATGCGACCATGTAGATTATATTTTGGCTATAAAAATTTCACTATAGCTGTGGACTGAAACATAAGGTAATATTTAAAATACCTGGAACAATGTAGTCCTGATGTGAAGCTTGCACATTTGTATTTTCCTCCCTCAGTGTGTTATGAAAGTCCTTAAAAAAAGTGGGTAATGAGTAGGAAAGATTTGTATGTCTGTAGTAAGTGTTTCACTACAATTATTTTATACTCTTCTCATTTTTTTAATGGCAAATTTATAAATGAACAGCATATAGATGTAAAATTTTGCTTTTTTCTGTTAAAAAATACTGCAAAGGCTAATTATGATGTTGAAAACAGCTTGGTAAAAAAAAAAACACAATTTGAAGGGGGAAATGGGGGGCCGGCCAAATTGTGACACATTGAAAACAAACCTTGTCCTAGACATTTGCCAATTATACAGACAGATGTAAAGTATAAGAAAATTCATGAACTTGAGCTTGAAAACCTACAATAGACTGTTGCTCATATGGCAAAGATAACTGAATTGTCTTGGATCTCATTTTAATGGAATATTTGGGAATGAGGAATTCACCTTTAAATTTGGATCTTGAGATCTTACTGACAGCAAATATATATATAATTTTATAGGAGTAATGCTGACCCCTGCCTTAACTCCATAGTGAACCTGTGTTGTATGATATAAAAACTCTTATTTAGTAAATTTTTTGTATTTTAATGTAACCTAAACTCTCCCATTGGAGGTGACTTATTTATTTTATGAATCCCGGTAGGTTATCTGTACAACTTCTAATTCCTCTAAATTTATTTAAAAACAATATTTATAGTTTAATATTTTAACCAAAATAGTGATGAAAGGTAAAACCAGCTATACATGTTTATTTTCTATCAAATACGAATAAAATATTGTGATTGAAGTCAATAAATTATAATTTTACTACATTTATTAACCCTACAGATAAATTTATTTTCTATTGCCAAAAAAAAAAAATTGAACTGTCTATTTAAAAAAAAAGATCTATGCATATGCAAGAGCAATTGGATGGGTTATAGATATGAATATTTTCTGCTAGTTTATTTGGGATTTTTATTTAACTTTTGTATCACTAATAATATGTTTAACAAATTATTAGTTATTCACTTGCACTTTCAAAAGTGCTGAAAGCTTAGAATTTTGTATTTATGAGATTACAATTTCTGAATGATCTTTTCATTATCTATATACAGTTGAGGTGTAAATCTTAAGTTGTTTTTATGCATCACCAGGGAAAATAAAACTGAACTCATTTATCAAGATTGAAGCATTGCTTACTTACCCATAACCCTTTGAAAACCTTAAGTAAAAAACACCAAACTTTTATTTAATACTTTCTTTAATTACCTGCTTTCACACATGCTGTACACCAGTGATCCGCAACCCCCGGTCCGTGGATCAAATGGTGCCAGGCCGCCTAAAGAACATTAAACTATTGCCATTTTATTTAAAGTGGTGCATTTCTCTCGATTTGCACTACTTTCCATGGAAATCACTTTATATTCCACATTAAATAACTTTTATTCATTTTGGTGTAACTATTATTTTATTCTGAAGATATATTTAAATGTAACTAAATTAAAATTGCTAAATCAAAACAATCTAAAATATAAACAATCAATGTCCCACACCTCAGCGGCGCTGTAAAATTATCAAACGTTGACTGGTCCGCAGCTATAAAAAGGTTGCAGAGCACTGCTGTAGACTATTTTTCATTCTAGATTTTATGATTATCTACCAACATGTAGATAAACATAGAAAGATAGACCAGCTAGAATTAAATTTTCAGGGTAAAAGGTTTATTGTGTACAATTAGAATGCAATAGTAATTTTTTTAAAAAAAGTATGTATAATTGTATTATTCTTGTAACTTCTAAAGAATTCCATATCTCTAGAAGCATCAGGTATTAACATTATACTATCAAACACTTGATGTATTATAACAAATATAGAAGCATATGGATTTTTTTTAGTACAGTGGGGTTAAAATTGCAAATATTTTTGAAATTATACTTTAATTTTTTTATTATTTTTTTTTAAGAATGAAACTATTTTGTGAAATACTATATGTCTTAGTATTACTTTTAATCCTTTAAGAAAGTAAAAATATTAAAACATAAATACAAAATTCAAATGTGTTTAATATTTAAAATTTTTATTAAATTTATTTTCAAAGAAACACTAGTTGAAATGTGTTAGATCCTAATGCAAAACTTATTTGGAAAGTCAATTATTGTCCTAATAACCAATGAATTTATTAGTTCTGCCAAGGAATGTAGTTTTGTATGTCATACAAATGAAGACTCTAGTTTTAATTTTAACAGTTAAAATTTAATTTGTAATGGCTTGTTTATTGCAAATAACTAAAAAATAAAAAACAATGTAAATAATTGGATACCTACAAAAAAGTTCTAGGACAACTGTATTGTGAAAAAGCAGTGTTGCATGTACTAAAATATTAAGGCAAATAAATGGAAATGTAACCAGTTGTGGAATATGTAAATTTTAACATTATGGAGAAACAAAGAAGGCAAAGGAAGAAACAAATGTGCAAAAGTTGTTTACATACGGATAAAAATAACATGTTTTAACAGAAAATTGACATAATCTTGCAATATATAACAATATCTGCTTTATTTGGGGGAAATCTTCAGTGAGAAAGGAAAAAATCTTAATAATTTGAAATGTAGCAATTTTTAAAAGATGTTTTACATTAGATTTGATCAAGAGTTCATTTTTAGGTATAAGCTTAGATATTTTTTTTTTTCAAAGAGTTCTATCATTGTAGGAGAACAATCTTAACATTTTTAAATCTTTGAGGAATCCATATTTTTTCAGAAGGGTTCAATTTTTATATTCATTTAATTGAATTTGCTAAAATATTTCTGTTTGGCTTACTAAACTTACCTAGCTTAGTTAAACTTGACTATTCATATAAATTCTCTAAAAAAGCCCCTCTAAAATTAACTTTTGATAAAAACAGGAAATTCTGACATACTTAATCACTGATTTTAAAAAGACAAAAAGGGAGCAAAATATTTACGAATTGGCACTTAAAATTTGCATAAAAACTGTTAGATCGTTTTTATTACCATAAAAAAAAAATTCCAAAATTGAGGAGGATTACCACATTGCTGAGGTAATCTATAAAATAGAAATATGCAAGATGAGTATTGTGAGTGTAATGCTATAATTTAAAAGTCCTGAGTGTAGGCCTAATAGAAAGCTTTTTAAAATTTGATGTAGGCAAAGATCTTCCTCTTGTTTCGAATGTCAAATATGTATAAATTACCCTCACTTGGACAGACTCTTGTGTGGAGACTGATAAAATTAAAGAAGCAGAGGTTTTTTGTCTTTAAACCTGCTGAAAATACTGTAAATTAAAAGTTATTCATTGGTGGAAAAATACTTATCAATATTGTATAGTTATTATTAAAACATTTTTCAATCCTATTTTATTCAATTCCTACTATTTAGCTCACGCTCTCTATATATTTATCTTGTTCAAATTTTCAATTGTTAATAAAATACATTTTAAAGTGCTCAATTGAGCTGAAATTTTATATACACGATTATTTTGGATGACAATACAGTAACTCAGTTTTTATTAATAAAAATTAATTAAAACTAATTATTCAAAAAATTACAGCCACGTTGGCATCATTTTTGGCGACTTGTGTCAAAACTTTAAAAGATTTTTTCTCGCATTTTAAAGCACTCATTTGAGTTGAAATTTTCTATGCATGATTGTTTTGAGTGACAATATAATAATTTAATTAAAATTAATTGACTTAAACTAATTATTTAAAGAATTAAGATACAGTGTCACATTGGCTTTTGACTTGGGTCACAAAAAGATTTTTTTTTCTCATGTTTTAAAGCTTTCATTTGAACTGAAATTTTATATACATGATTGTTTTGGATGGCAATATGATACTTTAATGATAATTATTAGAAATTAATTACCACTCTATGTTGCAATTCTGTCATATATATATATATATTTATATTAATTGTAATTTTTGATAAAAAGTAACTATTAAATAAAAATATTCTTTGTTGTTTCTTAGTAAGAATTGACTTTAATTTTTTTTTTTTTATTACTTGTAAAGATAATTATTTCAACATTGAATTGAAATTAGATATCTTCATTTTATTTCAGGAGAAGTTATACATAATCAATCTTTAAAATGTATATTAAATGAAGGTATGCCTCAATATAAGAATCCTTTTGAGAAGGGCAAGCTTATAATTCAGTTTGTAGTTAATTTTCCTGATCAACTGTCAGAAACTGCTATTACACAAATAGAAGCTATTTTGCCTCCTAGACCTGAATATATTATTCCAGATAATGCTGATGAAGTAAGTATATTTTTCTTTTCTTTTTAGAATTAATATATGTGCATGTGCTTATTTCAGTTTTTTTTAATTGGAATTTATTTTTACTGAAACATCCTGTAAAATATATAATAATCTTATATATATATATACCGTAAAATCCGGCGTATAGCACGCACCTATACTTTCGAGCTGTATTTTTTAATTTTAAGATATATTCACCGTATAACGTGCACCCCCTCTTTTACGAAGAAACCTAGCAATACTTTTACATTTTGAAGTAATTTATTCGAGGTATTATCCCAAGATTTTGAAGAAATAATATACTTCTTAATAGTATACTATACAACCCTTTAATTTCATGAAGAATGTCATTTATTTTAAATAAACTGTATTTCGTTATGAAGAAGCCTAATTTTTTTTTAAGCTCGTCTCTTTTTTTTTTTAATTTTTAAAACTTGTTTTCATATCCGGCGTATAATGCGCACCCTTAAATTTCGTTCTTATTTTTTGTGTTAAAAGTGTGCGTTATACGCCGGATTTTACGGTATATATATACACTTTAAAATTGCAATAATCTTGAATTGTTGATGTGTTGAAATAAACCTAGTATATCAAATTACTTTAAGACTTGTTCCTGTTTGAGTTTATAAAAGAGGCAAATATCATAATAGTAATTTTGAAAACAATGTGATATTGTTAATTTTTTCCCATCTTCTGTCCCTTGTTCCAGATGTAAAGAATGTCATATTCTGCTTACATTGAATCTTCAAATGGGTCACTAATTGCAATTGTTGGAAAATATTGATGTTATAAAAACCACGAATTTCCAGACTCTTGTTACTGGATGTATTTTATACTGGTTGATAGAGCTAATCTATTTTTTTTGATATTTTTTTACACATCGAGATCATGAGTAAAAAATAAGCTTATTTTAGATGTCTGTTTCTCTTTTAAATTCAATTAAACAAGCCATAAAATTGTTATTTATCAAATGTAAACAGTTTTTCATTTTTAATCTTTGCCAAAAGTACAGAAACATTTGTTCATAGTTTATTAAAATACCATGATTTTTTATTGATACGTATATTTTTTGCTATTTCTTAGTAAAGAAAAAGTGTCTTGTATAATTTAAACAGTTAATGCTTTTCTTTTTTTACAGGCTCCATTATTAGATCTTACTCCAGACCAGGATTCCAGAAATCAACGATATAATAGACAAGCTTATGAAGAAGATGATGAACGTTATGGAGGGCCACGAGGTGTTCAATGTCAAACTAATTAGAATCTACTTTGAAATTTTGGATCAGTGATACATATACATACATGTGTATATATATATATTTATTTTCCTTCTCTTCTTCATTTGATTATAATCATTTTTGTAGCATCGGAAGAAGACTGTTTAATTGTGGTTTCCAAATTCTGTTCTGTATTTGCCTACTATTGCATAATTAAAATGTGAATACTTAAGGATTAAGGTTCTTTTCTTTCTCCTTAAAATCTCAAATTGCTTTTGTAAACTGAAATAAGTGACCTATACTAAAATAATTGGATTAGAGGCATACTTGTAAGCACATGATAAATGTATTACTCAATATTTTTTTAGGATTCGTAAAATGTATAGCAAGTAGTATTAGATTTTTGTAACTATATATGCATAGTTAATTTTAAAAATAATTTTAAAATAGTCTTAAAACTGGGGTTTAAACTAAGATTGATCATTTCTACCGACAGTGTATGGGGAGGTAATCATTTTACATTTGTTGTGATAGTTCTTGATGAAGAACAAATGTATATTTCAGTATATATGATTGCATTAAATATATCTTTTAATATTAACAATATTAGCTTATATTTGTTTCCAAATAGAACTGTAACATTTTGCAGTAAATGTAAAAGTTTCCCATTAAGTAATTTTTAATAAAGAATTTTTTTTAAATGTTCATTTTAAATTACCTATGTTTGGATTCTCTTGTAATAAGCGTCATTTTTAAAAATTTTTTTTTTATTTTAAGTTAGTTTTTTAGTTGCTATTTAATAATCACTTTTTGTTTGAAGGGCTATAATCAAAGGGAAAAATAATCAAACAACTGCTTTTCACACTATATAAAATAACTATTTATCTCCTTATAAAAAAATAATATATATGAACTAAACACCTGAATTCAAAAATTTTCATAAGCATGCATCTTTTTCTTATGATTTTAGGAAGGGTATTGAGTTAGTAATTTAAAAAAAATTGATTTTACTTACGGGATGAAGGACGCAAACGTGGGCGTACTGCCAGGGCCGGAGGGTTTTGTGTAGTTAAGCCTAAATCCATAAAAATACCGAAATATAAACGTTGTTCAATATTGTTCTGTATATTATATGAAAGATATATACTTTATTTACTTCAGCCACTTTATGTTTAAGTACCAGTTTTAAACATTTTATTGTCAGCGGTCTCTTTGTAAAAGTCGACCTTCTAAAAAAGTAAGAAAAAAGAAAATGCTGTCTACCAGATCTAATTATCCGTTAAAAATTAAACTGCAAACCCAAATCAAATGCTTTAGCGAAAATAAATCTCTCATCACTTAAACAAAAACCACATGTTCATTTAAAGAGCAGTCATAAAGCACTCATCTATTGCCAAGAAACTGAGCTTGCAAAACATTTCAAGTGCCTGCGCATGGGTAGTCATTTGGCTTGATGGTGTTTCATACTGGCTCATATTTGGGACGTTCGTCCCAAAGGGATTAAAAATCAAATTTAGGAATGTGAAATTTAATGTCATGTTGTAATTTTCTGAAAAATATCTGGAAATATTGTTATTACTTGGTGCTAAAAACTGGTGCTGAATATTCAAAAAAAAAAATTTAATTTAATGCAATAGTATTTAATAATCCTCATTATATATATATTTTTTCCCATTAAAACTTTTAATAATAATAAGCATATTGTTAGAATCCTGCAATTAAATCAATTTTGTATTAAAAATATTATACTTCTAGTATGTTCAGAATATTTCTAAAATTTAATGAAATTTGTTGAAATTGAAATGTCTAAAATTTAGATACTTTTGCTGTCAATTTTCTATACAAGTTAGCCGAGACATCTGTTTTCGTTTAAGGTACTTTCTCTAGTATTCAAACTCGGGATTATATTCTGGTTTATTTCTAATTAATGCTATCATTAGTCAGGAACAGTTAACTTCTTTTTTTTTCTTAGACTGTTTGTGATAGAGTAAAAATCCTTGGGTATTTTTATAAAAACAAAGCATTTTTTTTAAAAAAATTTATTAACTATTTTAAATCATTAATTTTTGTGAACACTCAGCAATACTATTGATGAAAAATACCTTTATGTAAGTTAATTTTCAGTATCCCCTATGATATAAGGTGAAAAAGCCTAACTATAAAATACTGTTATTTTCAGTTAAAAACTGGTTTTACTTTTATACATAATCTCTCTTGACTTCAACACACTTAGTCCAGCATTTCTCCAACATCAATATTCCTTCCCAAAAGTGAGAGTCTAGAAGGCTGTGAAAATATTCATCTATAGCCCCTTTTAATTTCATTGGATGCAAAATGCTTCCCAGACCATAATTTCTTCAAATTTGGGAACAGATGGAAATCTGAGGGTGCCAAATCAGGAGAATAGGTGGATAACCGAGCAAATCATACCCCAAATCCAACAGTTTTCCCACTACCAGCACACCCTTGTGTACAAGTGTTGCCTTGGGGAAAGATGATTTTCTTCGTCAGTGTAAAAGTAATATTTGCATGTAATTGTCTTGCCTTTTTCGAAGTAACAGGATCCCTTTCACATCCCAAAACATTCTGGCCATAAAATTGTTGTCACATGTAATTGACTTCGCTCTCTTTGAGGCTCAACTACCCACTTCCCCTCACTGTTTTGACCGCAATTTCATTTGAGGCCTGTAATGATGGACCCTTATCGTCCATGGTGACTAACTGCCATACAAAATCAGTCGGATCCCTAATCCCTATTTGAATCAGTCCAAACCTTGCATGGGAAAATCGTTCTGCATTTGTTTTTGATTCTCATTCAGCAAATGCATCTTGCACAGAGCTTTCGCATCCCTAACTCTTTATGCAAAGATGTTTCATTCCCTTCGGATATCCCCACAGCCTTGGCTATCTTGCTTGCCTGTTGTGCGCTTTTTCTATGATTAGGTGTGGGTGTAGTTGCTGTGTTTGACCACCTTTCATGTGGGTCATCTTTGAGGGGCAGATGCTATTATGTTAAACTTCTTCCCACTTTATAACAATTGACATGGAAGGAGCTGTAAACTTTTATCAACTTGGGATGAATTTCCTTGGGGGTTAATCCATCCAAAATGGAAGAATTTTATGACCACACAGCATTAAAGTTTATCCATTTTAACGATAAACATGCAACACATATACTGCAAAAATTTGTGTAAACAAACTAGATGAAAAAACACATTGACACTTGTCATACAAACTAACGACGTGCACCTAGGCAGGAAACATAAATTTTTACGGATTGGAATGCCATCTGTGTCAGGCTAACTTTTCACCTTACCCGTGTAAACATACAAATTTGTTTCAAATGTTTATTCATTATAAGTATTAGATTTCCTTAAAATTAATTGTAATATCTATATTTTTGAAAAAAATATAGTAAGTACAGTAGCATTCTAGATTTAGTATAATATAGAAACATTTACTATATCTGTTATATCTTAATGTTGAGATATTCTGATGTTTAAAAATTGGGGTTAAAAAATCACATTTGTTTGATAAGTTGATCAGATTTAAATGTTGTATCCCATAAAAAGTTACGAAACAGTTGATTGTTACAAAAGAATTAAAATAAAAATATGTTAAGATTAAAATTTAAACATTTAATGATTAACTATCATTTTAAATTATCAGTTTCAGCAAACAACTACGTATACTTTTTAAAAATATTTGTATACATCTGAGCTTCTCTGTAAAGAAATAAAATGGCATGTAGAAGACATCTTTTTAAAATATTAGCTTCTGTAAAAAAAAAAAAGCTAAATTTAATTCTAATTTATTATTAAGCAAAAAATTTGAGTATTATATATATATATATTATCGTAGATCAACATATTTTGTGATAGTTCATATTTTCTATAAAATACTGGAACTTGAAAATTTGTTTATATATTTTTTTAATTTCCTAAAAGTAAAAAAATCACTGTGCCATATTTATTTGTATAAAAATTCTTTTATTGCAACTGCAAATAACAATGTTAAATAAAAATAATTAGATGCCATATAGAAGTTAGATGCCATATACAATTTGTGAAACAAGTAAATTTTGATCAAAATGTTTCATTTGAGTTATTTTATAATAAATCCATTGGGGATATGGAACTACACAGTATTATCACCCTGATAAAAAAAAGTCTTATAGTGTGAAAACATTAGAAACAAAAGTGTTGTCATGTGTTTTAATTTGGGATACACATATGAAATACTAGTGGAGGAACAGAAACATACAATACAAACAGAAGAATATACATTTATTACAAACTAGCTAGTACCCTGCCACGCGTTGCTGTGGCTCAGTCTGGTTAAAGAGAAAACATGTTTTCAGAATATTTAAACATTCGTAATGGAGGTATGATTTTTTATATAAAAAAATGTATAAATATGTTTACACAAATCTTTCCTTAACTGATATCATTTGTAATTTGTAAACCAAATACTTGTAGTTATTACATCTTATTTTTGTCCTTATGCTATGAACCTAAATTTATGTCGCCCATCTGGTATAGTGGTTAGCGAGGCTGACTACTGTGCCGTAGGGACTGGATTCGAATCCTGGAGAAGACATGGATGTTTGTAAATGTATAGTGCCTTCGTGACATGGGGCTACTCTAAATAGCCGTCGAGCCGCTAGTCCTCTCGTGAGGTTGGTGGAAGGGGAAGAGAGGCGGGAGGCCTCTGACCAACCCCAGAGTGTTCTCCCTCTAAATTGAGGTGGAACTGAGCCAAATCGTACTGTCATCTGTATGGTGCTCAAAGCTACGGCTAACGACAGGCATCACTTAGCCCTCTACCATGATGAATTTCGTGGGCCTCGATCTGGCCTTTGCCGATCAGGTGGCATTGGTAACAACAACCTAAATTTATTTACATTGTCTTCATAATGGAGACTTCAAGTTGGAAGATAAATTTTAAATGGCTCCACTCCGGCTTAATTGAGGGCAATGGGTTAGTTTTACAGAGCATATGGATATTTCTGTTAAATCAGAGGTATGTTCACAAATGCACATTTCTACAAACTGTCATTTGGGAGCATGAATCCCTGATATATAGGAAATGTTTTGATTCTGCAGTACTTATCTGGCAGGCAAAGTTTTTAATGGCTCTGGGGTAGCTGCCAAGTAGAGGCAGTTTTAATTTTCAAGGTACAAAACATTGCAATAAGGATACACTATATTCATTGTGCTGTTGAGAACATGCTGGCTCAACCTATAATCTTCCACTGGGTTGTAATGGAATGAAAGTGACTGTTATTGTGTAATTGCTCACCACAAAGTCATGTTTGAGACTGATGTGCTGTTTCCTATTGACATCATTCAGCCATTCAAAACCTATTGTATTCCTTTTGCTGAGAACAAAGCAGATCTGATGTTGCAAAACACGAATACTGTGCTCGCAAATGTGCATCCCCAAGTCTGGCTGCATGTTGCTCTGCTGCGCCCTCAGCATGTGTTTGTGCCATTCTTTGTTTTTCTCGTTTGCTGATGCCCGTTCTTCAGTTTGATGTGCGATTACACTCGTTGCACTACTTTTGCCATGCGAGTATGATATAAGTTTGATTTCCTGCAAGGTATTTTCATGTAGTGAAGCCAATTGACTGCACTTGATAAAAAAAAAAAGGTAAAACAAAAACATTAAATTTCAAAACATTAAAAAAAGGAAAAATCAGGAACAAAAAGAAAGGGGAAAAAATTAAAAATGCTAATGAAATATTTAACTTTACAAGTACATCAATTGACACAGCTCAACTCCAATGCAATGAGAGGCTGAAGATATTTTTAATCGAATATGCAAGGAAAATTAAAATAAGCTCACAGTTTTGCTTAGAAATCTAAACAAAGGGTAATGCGATAGCCATTAAAATTTTTTGCAATTTACAATTAAGTTAGCATTGGCTATTGAAACATTTATCAACAGTAAGCTCACACAAGGCCCCTTTCAAGGTGAAAGTTATTCAGGTGCATGATCCACCATTCTTGTATGGCCTCTTTTAATTTTGGCGATTTTAGGAAGAAAAACAGTAAAAAACTAATTTTTGAATATAAATAATTAGCATTAATTAATAAAAATTAGTAAATAATAACAAGCCTTAAATTTTTCACGTTACTATATAAGATTTTATAATCAATCAGAGAAAGAAAAAAATCAAGGGCTACTAGGATTTACTTATTATTAATACACTGGTTATCAACAAATTTAAGGGCTATATTTAAAATAGTGGCTTATATCTAGACACAGACTGCTTCTCACATGGACCATTACTGTAAAATCGCACATATAACACGCACCTATACTTCCAAGCAATTTTAAGTACTAAAAAAATAAAAATTATATATTAATTTAGTTTAGGATCACTGTGTGAAGAAAGATAAAATATAGATTGAAAAGATTTCCGTCAGTGCACTCCTTTGTGGAGATTTTGAAATCGCCAAACTTTTATAGCATACGGGTATTAATTTATATATAAAATTTATGCAAAAAATAAATATCGAGCTGAAAATAAACAATTGAAAAACTTGAAATACAATACTTCTAAGGTTAATTGACATAAAAAGAACTAAACTAGCTTCATTAATATGAAAAGCATAATTTGAAAAAATAATTACAATCCTACGACCACCTGCTTTTTCAACACGTATTTGAGCCATCTGTTTTGCTTGTTCGCTTATGCTTATTTCAATTTGACGTGGAATTACACCTCACTGATTTTGCGTGGTCAGTATGATGACCGAAGTTTGATTTTTTTCAAAGCAATTTTATGTACTGAAACCAATTGACTGCACTTAAAAAGGTTAAAACAAAAAACATATGACATTGCAAAACAGCTCTGGGTGGGGCCTTGTATCCAAATTCCTTTGGGGCCTTTCTTTGGATAAAATAAGCGGAAAATTTCAATCGGTACGCTACTCGCGTTTGTGGAGATCACGTGGCCAGTCTTGAGTTATCATCAAAACTGTAACTATATGGCAGAAAAATAAGTAGAGAGTGTAGTATAAGTAGGTCAAATATAATCTTCATCTTCGAGAAAGAAGAGAAATAAATTTAGCTTAAAATGATATAAAGAAACACGATGAAAATATAAGCAAAATCGTAAACATTCCGCGATAATGCTATCCAATTGTTGCCAAACCTACAGAACAAAATTAGAATTGTTAAAAGATTAATTTTAGAAAAATTGATTTATTAGAAAAATAATCCTAATTACGTATCAAAGAACGAAAAATGTATAAATATGACAATGAACAAACATAACTATAGTAAAAATATGTATTAATCACGGAAAAACTGCGTGTTAAGTATAAATTTTCGCATTCGGAGAGAATCGTGGCATCATATGACGTCATAACACCAAAAAATCATTTAAAAATTAAATTTTAAAAAATTTAGGGAGAATTACGAAATAATAAGTGCATAAGAACCCATCCGGAATCAAATGCAACGTTATGTCAAAATTTCAGAGGAAATTTTGGTCAAGTACTTTCGGAGATTAGCGAATTTGAACAAGCACACATTACATTTTTATTTATATAGATGATCCTAGCATATAACAGAAGAGGTGAGCTGCTTTCCATTACAGACAGAAATCCATTACAGGTGAAAGTCCGACCTCTCCTCTCTTTTCCCGAAGAAAATACATCCATGCCTTACTCGGGATTCTAACCCGAACCCACTCGGTTACAAGCCGAGGGTCATATCCACCATACTGGCTGGGCGACAAACAAAAGTGTTAAAACTCACTTTTCCATATAGTTTTTGAAACATTTGGTAGAAACGAATTTTTCAAATAACTTTCTTCTGTTTTTAGTTAAAGGCTTATTTTCATACAATAAAGAGCTCATTAAATGGCTACTTTTTTTCATTTCAAGGGATTTATTTATTTGACTGAAGCAATTCATTTTGTGCAAAGGAAGTTACTACCATAAAATCCGGCATATAACGCGCACCTTTTTCTTTTCTTTTTTTTTTTTTTTTGCGAATGTACGTGTGCAATGCTCTAATGTTTGGTCATTTATTCGGAGTATAGCCCAAACTTTTGTAAAAATAGTATATTTCTAAAACTACAACTCTTTTAAATGCATAAGGTATATCATTTCTTTTAAATAAACATGCAGAAGTCTAATTTTACGTAACATTATTATTTGCTGCAAAGGGTATATAATTTTATACCTCCCCGGTATTCCTTATAACCCGTGTGCATTATACGCCGTATTTTATGTTAGGTAATCTAGACCTTGAATAATGTTTTATTATACATTTAATGTTAGTTATTTAAGTCCTGTATTGTTTGCGAAATCTCTATAAATCATTAACTAATGCTTGTAGGAAAAAGAAAATACATATACCACTAAAGCTGCATTCACACCAAGGCAGTCAAGCGTCTAGCCAATCAGAGACTTCATTTTGCCCGAGAAGAGTGCTCTGATTTGTGGGCTGCTGACGTTGACTGCTGGTGTGATACTGGCACTAACTCGAAATAAATATATTTTGCGTCCCACTTTTGAAGACTGCTGGGTACAGACGATGCATAGAGTGGATAAGATAACTTAGACGGAGGAAAAAGGCAGCTTCTGTAAGTCAAAAGACCTGAGCACTAGAAGTAGAGCTTCATTTGCCTGTAGCTGGGATGTAACATCGAGCAGGCTTACCTGACTCATATTTTTAGGTGCCTGGGTTTGTCCTTCGATGACTTGCTAAGTCTTCCTATGCTTGTATACGACCTTTTGGGGGTGAATAAACTCATAGATCTCGTCTAGCAGAATCTAGACATGGAGATAAACAGCAACAAAATATATTTGCTATAATAAATATCGAACTGGTTTATGTACATTTCGTTATAGTTAATTTTGAAAAGGTTGACTTATTTTGAGGATTTATGAAATTTTTACGTAATATTAGTCCCACCTTAGACCTTCAGATCTTAAGAAATATTACAGTGTTTTTAACCCATCCCTCAAACTTAAGATCTAAGAACATTACAAATATTATAGTCAAAAAATATACTTAGTTAATTCTTGATTAGCAAAATATGTGTAAAGTAATTAAGCATGTTTTACTGCGAATTGAAGTACAGAAACGACCGAAGTGATGCCTTTTAACAGAACATCCTATTATCTTCTCTGGTGTTCTATACGTGGCTACGGGAGACTAGTGGTCATGGTCACAAACTTATGGCCGGCGTTGGTAAGTCTTGGTTTCAAGTCCTGATGTCACTGAAGACCCTCCATCTAGAGGAGTTGATGTGGTGTAGAAGCTCGGAAAGTGAGCTTAATCAGATGTCCTCCAAGATCCTTGACCATGGTTCAAAATTATGAGGTCCGTCGCCAATCGTCCTCCTATTACTTCAAATGCGATGCTAATAAACACTCACTGGTATTCTACATAAATTGTATATTTTATTAGCAGTGAAAAATACTAAACACAGCGTCTAAGTATTTTTAAAAAAACATTTTTTTTTTAAATCTACTTTCTTTAGTCGAGTTTCGCTTCAACAGCAACCTAAACCTTGAGTCTTAGAAAGTGAAGACAAAGGCTGGAGTGAATAGAATGAAAGTGTGAGGAACTAAATACCTTTTAATTTCATTTGTATTAATGTGGGTGTGAGAAAATTGTTTCGTGGATTTTTTTGTGATATATTAAACCAGGAACTCTTGGAAATTTGTGGCGAATAAAAGACTAGTTATGTTGTAGTTCTCTGTCTTTCAAGATTAAATATGAATGATTATCTTGTTTATCTAACATGTTATTTGAGGGGTAAGTAGGGACCTCAGTTGCTTTACGAATGTTAATGTTTCCCATGTACCAACATATTTTATATTATATGGGAATTATTGAATTTTAAGGATTTTAAAATTTGTTTTTGCCGCGTAAAAAACCCACTCCAACTACATATAAATTATAGCAGGTGAAGAAAATAGAGAGGTAAGCAAGCACTTTATTTTCTGAATACTTTTAAGAGTTCCGAGAAATTAGGGAGTGAACTATATGGAGTACGATTGTAGATTTATTTCCAGGTGTATATAGAGAAAATAGCTATTCCAAATAAGAGATTTATTTAAGGTATCCGACTACGTTCGGAACCGTGATTTTGCAAAAGCGTATAAATGGATAATATTTTATGATATTTGAGTGTCAAAAAGCAGATTAGAATACATATGTAAATCGTTTTTAAGTATAGTATTACAATAAAATTATTTAAGTACAGTATTGTGACAAAAAGACTAGGAGCATAGAATGACTACATTTTCGAAATATTCTCCTTATGTGAAAATGCTCTATTATAATAATATTTTGCCTGTAGACAGTTCAGACATCTGTTTTAGAGGCTCTCAACTAGGAGGCCACTGAAGGCATACCTGTAACTTAAATTAGGGGTTTATCCATGTTTTTACAACAGCAGAGGGAGAAATTTTACAGAAAAAACACCGATAGTGTTTCAAATATGGTTGTAACTCTGAAAATAATGTGAATTTTTCAAAAATCATAGTTGAGCCTCTGTACAGAGCTCTGGCTACAGGCCGAAATATTATTATTTTGGAAACATTTTTTATAAAAATAGAACATTTTAAAAAAGATTGACTACAAATTAATTTTTGGCCCAAAATATTTGTAATTAAATAAGGCACTTTGTCAAATGTCCTTAAAAAACAATTTTATACATGTTAATAACACTAAATATCATGAAAATATTTCCATTTATACCAAAATCACGGTTCCGGTTTTGTAGTCAGATACCTAGATCTATCCTAGGTATTTAGACCATGGAATAGGAGAATAAAAAGCCATAAAAAGATAATTTAAGAAAAAACATGTCTACAAAAATAACTTGTTGCTAACATAACCATTGTTTTATTATTAGCACCCTTTTAAAAGTTTCACTTGTATGTAACGGAATCTTTTTGAACTCAATTTTCACCCACTTTAAAAGGCCAGATTAATTCGAAATTTTACTCACTTGTCCAAGACCGATGGCAATACAATAATTTATTAATTTTGTTCCAATGCCTTGATCAGAAATCATCAGGACTAACGATTGCTCATTTTCAGATTCCATCCCGCATCTGGTGACTAATTCCAGATCCCATTTCCAAATCTGGCGACTAAATGATTAAGCTACAACTTAGTTCAATTAACTATAAAAGGGTGTTTTTTAGTTTTTTTAAAATGTAATTTATTTTGATCATTTTGTCTGTCTCACATAAAAAATTAAAGAAAAACTTTCCATTTAAGTATTTAACATTTTAAATTAAAAGAAATAGTAAGAACGCTTAGATAAGCATTATTCGGCCTTAATTATATCAAAAAGTATAAGATCGTGAAATATTTTATAAAGTTATACAATTTTTCTATAAAATATAAAAGCATCAGTACAATGCAAATACCTCTTATGTAGAGAGGGTTACATTATAAAAAACACGTAAATGAGAAAACTCCGAGGGATAATTTTTACGATAAAAATCTGTTGGTTAAGGGTGGGAGGCGTTTAACCCTTAAACCCTACTCTGCTTACGCCACTGAAAAGAATAAAGCAAATATATGCACGTACTTAAGCTACATCCGTTGAACTATCTCTCTCTATGTAAAAAAAAGTTTTTTATGATACTGAAATAAATTTATTTATGCATAAAGTTAGTAAAAATTGGTCGCGTAAAAAGTTATTTTTTTGAAGAAGAGCGTCAAGAACGATTTGCCTTCCAGTGCTTTCTCGGAAAAACCTGCTTACGTCATAGATCTTGGTGTTATAGATTTCTCCAGTAATATCCAGAAGCATCCATATGGTCGCCAAAAATGATGCCAACTTGGCTTTATCGCCAAATTTCCATTGAAACACCTTTATAATGTAAAGGACGGCGTTGCTGGCGAATGCTTTGCGTTGCGTTAAGATTTTTATCATAAAATAAATGCAACAGAAAGTAATACTAACATTAAACAACTGTATAGATATATACACTTTTTTGAGGTGAAACAATTACACAAGACGATACATTAATTGCACAAAATATGCTTTGTATATGAAAAGTTATATAATTTGTATAATGGTGTTTGGTTCCCCTTAAAGGACCAAATCCCCCCTCCCAAATTTTTTATACTTTTAAATTACTACATAAAATTTATACAACGCTACAAATGCTACAATCTGAAAAAGAAAGAAATTAGATCTATTTTATATTCACACAGATGATGAAACTAAGAGCTTGAACATGTTAATCTTTATGAAATTTATAAAAACCGGGTATCAACACATAATAAATAAGATAATTATATTGAAAACAATTAAGAATTGTAAATATTTTTAATTCACTTAACAGAATTTTTTGCACGGACGCGTGGAGTAGCGGCGGAAGTTTAAAAAACAAACAAGAAGGTAAATTACGCTATTGATGTACTTATATAAATGAACCATAATCGTTGTGGTTAAAAATGAAGAAATTAAATTTTGAAAATTTTGATTTCACCCCCGGTTTTAGGGAAATAAATTTGGGGTTAAAACAGTGGTCCTCCACCCGGTTGTGGTTATAGGCACCGGGTCGACCAAGAAACATTAAATTATTTTCGTTTTATTTGTTGAGGTGTATTTCTCTCGAGTCTGTGCGACTTTCTACGGAAATAAGTTTATGTTCATTTTGTGGTGTAACTGTATTTTATTCTAAAGGCATATTTGAATACAATTAAATTAAAACAATTGTCCCCCTCCCCAGCTGACAGGGGCAATTAAAGGGTTGGTTAGTACTGCATTAAAGGATACTACGAAAATTATAAAATCCAGGGAATTAAACTCGATTTTTTGCTGTATTATGTGAAGAATTATCCAGTCACTATAGAACCCTATTACATTACCGGGAGTTAGATGGTTATCGAAAGAAAAATCTTGAACCGTCTTTTTGAGTTAAAAAATGAAAAAAAGATCTTTTTTAAAACGAAAAAAAAAAATTTTCAAATTATGGGGTTAAAAAGGGAAATTACTCCCTTTGCCCCAAATTTACGGGCTGTTTTCCCACACACACACACACATTCTAAATGAAATAAATATATCCCTTCAACGATTGAATATACATATAGTAGCGTAATCTTATTAATGGCAGTTTGCTACCTCTTTTTTCACTTTTGACGCCAAGGGGTTAAACCCCGTCCCCCAGATGGGTTTTTCAAAACTAAAAATTCTTTACCTCGGGATGGCGTCTGAGATTGATTAAACGAAAACTCGATTTCTGGGGGTCGAAAAAAATCTTTTTTTAAATCGATATGTAGCACTTAATGGGGAAAAGTGAATCGATATTTCATCCTAAAAAACCCGACTTTAAAATTTTTTTTCCTTCATAAAAAACCATAAAAATTATTTGGTTGAATGTTTATTTTTTAAAACCTGAATTTTACGGTTTTGGGGTTTAAAGGGGTTAATTTACTGGCGGAAAAAAAAACTGTATTTATCATCACGTTCTCCCCAATAGCCATGAGGGTGTTAAGGTATCGTTGGATCATTTTTCCCTTTTGTGACCCCCTTTTTCGATTCCAGCAACATTGCAAGGGATGAGCGGAATTCGGATCCCAGTAGACATGACAGACTGCCCGTTTCTAAAAGCTTATATATTGGGCATACCCTTGGGAACTATGGCTATATAATCTATTTTCAAACTTTTAAGGTAACAGAGCACCTTCAAAAAAATTTTTTGAATTAACCTGAATTTTCCCTGAAATGAAATTTTTTTATGACCTAATGGGCCCAAAAATTTAAAAAAAATACCCAAAAAAAATTTTTGTTATTTAATATTTTTACTGTCAAAGGGAATTTTATAAAAAAAAAAAAGAAAAAAATAAGACTTTTACGCAAAACATGAAAATTTGGGAAAAAAAAAATAAATATATTGACATTTTTGTTTTATTGAATAATAAAAATAAAACCCTTACCCTGGGGGAAAATGGACTCTTATTTTTTGGGAAATAAACAAAATTACGGGGGGAAGTTATTGTGAAAAAACCCAAAAGGTTGACATTTTTTTAAAAGCTATTTTAAATTTTCCCTTTAAGTTTTAAAAAAAAAAATTTCTACACAACAAAAATCTTAAAAAAAGGTCTTTTCCCCTGTATAAGTTTTTTAAAAACATAAATATAAATTTTTTTTTTTTCAAGCATAATTTTTTTGGAATTTTGTGTTTTGCGGTAGAAAAAAAAAGGAAAAACTCATTTGAAAAACGACAAAAATAACTTTAAAAACCAAATCTGATTAAAAAGAAAAACACTTACCTTTTAAAAATACACCAGATATTAATCATTTTCCCTCTTTAGCTCCAAAACACTATTTTTTTTTTTTTTTTTTAAGTGCCAAAAATTTTTTCTGTGTTTTTTTTGTTTTGGGGTCCCGTTAGGGGTCGTTTTCCAATTCTGCTTAAAATTTTTTATATATTTTTTGAAAAAAATTTTTTTGAATTAACCTGAATTTTAAAGTAAACCCCTTATTTTTGGCCTTTAGGGGTCCCCAAAAATTAAAAAAACACAGAAAAGTTTTTTAAATTGTACTTTTTCGGTCGGGGGATTTTATAAAAAAAAAAGCAAAAAAAAGTTTTTTCCCAAAACTTTTATGGTTGAAAAAAAATATATTGACTTTTTGAAAATTTGGGAAAAATTTCCCATACAAACCTTATCTAGGGAATGACTCTTATTTTTTAAATTAAACCAAAAGCGGGAGGAAGTTATTGTGTTTCAGTTCTATACGTTGAAATTTTCTTTTAAAAACTAGTGATTTTTTCTTTTTTTTGTATTAAAAAAAAATTTTTAATCAACCAAAAACTTAAAAAGGATTTTCCCATAAAATATTTAAAAAAAAATAAAATAAAATTTTTTTTCATTTTAAAAACCCTTTTTTAGATATTGTGTTTTGCATTGAAAAAATATTTAAAAAAATTTATTTTGAAAAAAAACGGCAAAAAAAAACATTAAAATCATCTGATTACAAAAAAAAAACACTTTTTCTTTTTAAAAAGCACCAGATTTTAAAATTTTCCCATCTTTTACTTCTAAAAAAACCATTTTTTTTTTTTTAAAATGCTCTTAAAAAAATTTTTCCCGTGTTTTTTTTGTTTGGGGGGCTGCATTTTTGGATTGATTCACGGTTCTGGAATCTAAATGTTTATATCCCCGTAAGGGGGAAAAAACCCCCGGATTTTCTATATTCATCTTGTTAAAAACCTTTTTAAAACCCCTTAAAAAATTCATTAAATTTTTTAGCATCTTGTTTAAATTTTTTTGACAAACCCCAAAAACTTCCCCTTTTTACTTTTTGCCAAAAATATTCCATTAAAACACTCTTTTGGGATTTTGCGTGTCCCTTAAACCCAGCAATATCTGTTTGTACATAGTTCCCAAAAATAACTGGTTTAATTTTTTTTAAAACATCATTTTTATAAACCAGCATTTTTTTTGGGGGAAATTTTGTTTCCCTTTGCCCCCGCTGAAAATAACACCAAATTTCTTTCCCCATGGGGCATTAATCATCGGTTTCTTTCCCCTTGATGCCCGTGATATAAACCCAGCAATTTCATTTTTTCTGCATGGGGATTAAGTTAAAAATTCTGCGAACAACAATTCCCCCTAGTATTTTTAAGTCTGTCGATAAAATTATCAGTTAATTTGCCCTTTTTCCAGGGTCCCCTTTTGTTTTTAAAAATTTTGGGTTTTTTCAGGGGCGAGGCCCCCCTCTTTTTTTACATGGCCCAAAAAGCCTCAAACTTGGTCCCCGTTTTATTCCAAATTTCTTTAACCCCTCCTTAAAAACTTTTGAATTACCATCCCCCCAAAAATTGAGTGTATTGAAGTCTGCGGTTTTTTTTGATCGAAAAATATTCGGGGAAACCCCCAATTTTTATTTTTTTGAAGAGCCTGTGGGGAATTACCGGCATATGTGGTCGGCTTTTTCGACTTTTTATTCAAAGTTTCTTAAAAGTCTGAAGTCTCTTACATTTTGGGACAGTAGGACGACATAAACCCATTCTAACCAAAGTATCAACGTTCGAACCACAGCCATTCCCTAGATGTATAGCCTCTTCGCTGCCATTTGCCCCCAATTTTACCGATATGCCACATTTACAATATCGGGGGGGGAATTTTTTTTTTCTCCCCAATTTTTGGTTTGGCTTTTATCCCGGGGTTCCTCAGCTGCTTCTTGAACCCCCTTTTTAAAAAAAGCCCTGGTTTTTAAAAACAGGGGTTTTGGGTTTGTCGGGCAAATTTTGTTGGGCATAATTTAAAAAACCCCAAAACAACTTTTCCTATCTCCCATACCATATCAAACCTCGTATTTTTTGACAGGGTCAATTTTTCAACTTTTTTGATGGGAAACAAATCAAAAAAAAAGTCACAAGACTTACATTTTAAATGTAAAATGGGGGCACAATCCCTATCTGGAATCCTTTTAAATAGTTCTTTTTCAAAAAACATTTTTGGGCAGCAAAAATTGAGCAAAGGCTTTTACTAAGTTCAAGGTCCCAAAGATTCTGTTACCAAACCACAGGACCCCCGGTATTTCTTCTGCAGTTGGTAAAACTCCCAAAATTTTTTTTAAATTTGAAGGGGCTAGCTTTAAATTGGGGCTGCTGAAATGATGTTTCTTTTCGAAGTTTTTGTAAGCTTATTTCCCTAAAAATTTCCGCTTGCGCTTTCTGGGAATACTTTTAACCATTTTTATTAAAATAAAAAAAGAATAAAACAATCAAAAAAAACTTTTTTTCGCTGTCAGTTCTTTCAAAAGAAAATCAGACGCACATGTAAACAAAGTCAAAACAGCAAACTTGCTGCCAGTTTTCAACATAAAAAGGAAACATGTATTTCCAAATACTTTTTATATTTATTCTTAAATGCTCCATTTTAATTTCTGACTA
Organism: Trichonephila inaurata madagascariensis; assembly: GCA_019973955.1. NCBI lineage: Eukaryota > Metazoa > Arthropoda > Arachnida > Araneae > Nephilidae > Trichonephila > Trichonephila inaurata. The sequence continues at coordinate 34,986 of BMAV01014227.1, read as the reverse complement.
AATATTTGTATATTAATTATAATATTTCATGTCATATACCATGAAGAGAAATGTAAACAAACAACTCGGGGGCACTTCCGGTTAGCAGAAAACCATTTCCGGTCCGAAATTTATGAATAAGTAATATTTAGAAAGCTGTAACTCGGCTTCTAATTAAGATAGAAACAAAATTTCAACAGATTTACAAAGATAAAAGATTGAATTTTATTATAAGATCAAAAACAAAAATCGATATTTTGACCAAAAATTGAGTTTTAAAGGTGTTCTGTCACCTTAATGTAACAAATACATTTAGAAAATAAATGTCTTCTTTTATACCTGTTCTTTATACTCTCCTACTTCTTTTAAACTCTATTTTTTCCTTGAAATGGTAATACAAATAATTTTAACTGTCGAATTCCCTGATTCACTGATAAGAGATCGTTTATTATGGTATCTTTTTTATTTTTCATAAAATGGATTCACATATTTACATCATAAAATGCAGATTTGAAAAAAAAAATCGATTTTTTAGATTTCGATTTTTTTGTGAATTGATTCATCAGGTTACGATTCGAATCGATTTAAAAATCGATCTTTTTCGGAAAGAATTGCCATCCCTACTTCTCTCACCCCCTAAGGTAAAACAGACGTTGAGCCGATTCTTGAACTGTTTGATGTTTCCCCTCTTTTTCTTCTCCGACACCCAGAAGCGAATAGATTCAACAGATGGCATTTTCCTTACAGCGATCTAGAGAATAGACACACCTGTTTTGATGGCTGTCCATTCTTTCGTTCCCTCTCACGTGTGGCCGTGATACACTTGTATGGAAAGGAGTGTCAGCCTGTTGTAAGAAAGAAATGCCAAGGAGTCTTTTCTCAGTGTCGAAGTGACAAGTCGATTTATAGAACCTCATATATAGTTTACGAGCTGCGGCGACATAGATGATCTCAGCCAAGACAGACTTTTGTCCCGGAAGAACCAATGGCGATTCGGACCAAGACTAAAAGTGCTACTTGCCAATCAGAAATTATTGGGGGCGTGAAAGAGGCCCACCCAGGGGGTTTAAAGAAACGGTTCGGAAAATGACCGTGGGTTTCGGAGATTCCAACAAAAAATACTGAGGGGCAGTGGAACTAGCAATAGCTAGAGAACCAAGATCGGCGAGAAGCGGAAACCTGCGATAGGCAGCTAGGCATCGGTATAAAAAATTTGATAGGTGATAGAAATTCGGTGATTGAAAAGAAAAGGCTGCGGGGCAGCCGGAACCTGTTTAGGCGATCTACTAAAACTTTTCAGTTTCGCTAAAACTTTTCGACCTACTAAAACTTTTCGGCGACCTTTAAAACTTTTTGACTATTTCGGTAGAGTGTAAACATTACGATCCAGTTGCAGACCCGTGAGAATGAGCCCAGCAGTTGACGATACCCATTTTATGACAACTGGACTTTCACAAGATATACCAGGTGTATGCAAATGAAATGAGACGATTATTTTAAAAAGAAACACAATAAATTTACGAAAACTGTTAATATGTCTTTATTCGAAATAATATCCATCACTAACTACACATTTTCCATATCTTTCGGGCAATTTATGAATACCACGCCAAAAAAAATGATTGGTCTTTTGAGGTCAGCCAGTCATCAAGCCAAGATTTGACGTTTTCGTAAGAAGTGAAGCGCTAGTCAGCCAGTGCGTGTTCCAATGATGCAAGTAGGTGGTAATCGGAAGGAGCCAAATCTGGCGAATAAGCCGCATGCGCTAAGGCTCCCAGCCGAGTGCCTTAACGATGTCCTTGGTCGGTTTAGTACGGTGGCTAGGTGCGTTGTCATCAAGGAAAATCACTTTGTGTTGCCGTTTCTTGTATTGCTCGCGTTTTTCGAGTATAGCATCGTTCAAATTAAGTAATTGTTGCTTGTAGCGATCAGTATTAACGGTTTCGCCGGGTTTGAGAAGCTCATAATAGATTGGTCCCTCCTGATCCCAGAAAATACACAGCATTGTTTTGCGAACGAAGCGATTCGGCCTTGCGGTCGATTTGGACGGCTGTCCGGGGTCAACATATGATCAATTACGCTTGGGATTCTCAAAATAAATTCATTTTTCATCGCCAGTCACAATACAATGGAGATATGACTTGCGTTTGTAGCGGGCAAGCAACATTTCGCACACGATTTTTCGGTTTTCCTGTTGACGGTCCGTTAGCTCGTGTGGTACCCATCTACCGACCTTTAAGATCTTACCCATTGCTTTGAGACGACGGGAAACAGTGCACTGGTCAACATTTAATTGTTCTGCAAGGTATTCTTGCGTTTGGCCATCATCTTCATCCAGTAATGCTTGCAATTCAGCATCTTCAAATTTTTTTCCTGGTCTGCCACGCTCCTCGTTTCTCACATCGAAATCACCATTTTGAAACTTTTCAAACCACCTGTAGCACTGCGCTCGGCTCAGAGCATTGCCACCGTATACTTCTACAAGAATTTGATGCGATTCGGCAGTATTTTTCTTCAGATGGTAACAAAAAATTAATGCTGTCCGCAAATCATGGTCAGAAGGCATAAAAATCGACATTTTCAACACAGTAAAAAAAATACAATGCACGCTGAAACTCGTCCAAATGTAAACTGAACATGGGTATCATAGGTCAAACTATAAAAAAAATCACGTGTCATGGTTTCGTATTGTTTACATATATGCGTGGCGACATCTGTTAGCAATCGTCTCATTTGATATGCATACACCTGGTATTTTACAGATACAATAGAGCGTGTGGAAATTCTACGTTTTCTATTTATAAATAGAAAGTAATTTGTTCCTAAAGTTGTGTGATCCCTTTCGTATGTACCGCTGAAGACCCGCCATATAGAGGAGCGATGCACGATAAATCTGTCGAGAGCTCAAACGTCCTCCCATTGGTGTGGTGTGGAAGTTAGGAAAGGGGGTGCCAGCTGAGGTGTCGTCCTCGTCACTTGTTCATGGTTCAGAATTACGATGTTCGTCGCCAAAAGCCCTCGAGTAGCTGAATAGTATGACGTTATATTCACTCACTGTGATCCCTCTCGCTACCCAGGCATTAAGTAAACTTAGGGTCATGACGTCACTATATTATAAAAATCTTAAGAAAAAAAGTGAATGTCATAAATGTTAAAGTGAATAACGCTCTCTCTCAATGTCTTTAAAAACTAAACAGTTTTTCTAAGGAAAAATTAAATTTATTTGGAAGACAATGTTAAAAACTGTGTAATATCGAATTTTTTTAACACGCTTTTGTAAGTTTCACTTGTATGTAACGGAATCTTTGAACTCGATTTTTACCCACTTTAAGAGGTCAGATTAACTCGAAATTTTGCACACTTTTCGAAGGACCCATGACAATACAATAATTTCATAATTTTGTTCCTTTGTCCTGATCAGGATCATCAGGAATAACGATTTCCAGATTTGGCGACTAATTCATTACATCATTTCCAGATATGGCGACTAAAATATTGTTACAACCCTATAAAAGTGAAAACGTTTGCGTCAGTAATTTCTTGCCATAATATAAACAATTGTCTAGTTTTTCTGAAAACAGAAATAAAATAAATTATAGTTTAAAAAAAACTAAAAAAACATGCTTTTATGGTTAATCGAAATAAAAAGTAAAAAAATAATTCTTAATTTAAGAATAAAATGATTAACGAGAAAATTAATGTCATTGGGGTAAAAGCGTGGGGTGCTGTGTATTACATTTTTACACTAACTCAGCATTTCGGAAGAGAACTAGCAAGAAATTATAAGAATTGATATCGGGCACCTCACGCTTTTACCACAATGACATTAATTTTCTCGTTAATCATTTTATTCTTATATTAAGAATTTTTTTTTTTTTACTTTTAGTTCGATTAACCATAAAAGCGTGTTTTTTAGTTTTTTTAAACTATAATTTCAATTGAAAAAAAATACAGAAGAATATTTTTCCAGTAGAGAAAGCTAATCAGGAATTTATAAAAATCCACGTTTGAGTACTACAGTAAATCAAAAGAATTGTCAATAGAGATGGAACAACTTGTCAAAAGACTAGACGTTAAAATCTAAATTTAAGCAAGAACAGGCTACTAAATTTTAGGTTGCAAATGCATGCAGAATACTCGGAAGTTTCTCGCACAACTGTAAATATTTTAGTACCAATCGAAGATCAACATATTTCAGAGAAAAATCTTTCTCAACGAATGAGGATAGATAAAATATAAACACACAGAATATAAAGTGCAGCTACAGACAATTTCATCACAATTGGACTGACATTTTGTGTAAGAAACCGCAAGCACACCCTAATGACTAAATATAAAGCAAGGAAAGGTGACACCTGGAGTTCGAGTTAATGCTATTAATAAGTGAATTACAGTCGGACCTCTATATAAAGAACCTCTATATTGCGAATTTTTCTATATAGCGAACTTTTTCCTGGAATCTTGAACATTTCACGATTTTCTTCGTAAAATAACCTCTCTATAGCGAGGTGCATTTTCTATACAACGAACTTTTTCTGTTGTGGTTAAATTTTTGTTCTCCCGTTTTTTTTAAAGTATTTCTGAAAAAAATTTCAAGTTATCCTCTCTTTAACACATTATTTTATAGTGGTCATAAATCTTGAATTGGCTTTATTAGATCCTAACTTACCGAGAATAGAATTCTGGAAGTTTCATCCAAGAAGTGCAACCTTTAAACCCCCATTGCCCAGTTCACTAGAAACACCTTCGATATCCTTTTCACGCTCAGTGGAGTTGTCCCGTGTTCTAACTATAAAATAATATATATATATATGCTTTAAATTATAAAATGTCCTTAAAATTCATTAATTTTAGTATAAAATTATTTTCTTAATATTGAAACTACAGTGAATTCTTCAATATTCTTTCTTTTCTTGTTTTCCTTGCAGTTTTCTTTCTTTCTTTCTTTTTGATGGGTAAGATATATAAAACAAACATATATTAATTTTTTAAAAAAAGTGTGAATAATTTCTTTTTTTAATCTATAGTGTTTATGGGTTGCGTGGTAGATGCGGACTAGGTATTTGCGGGCACACATAACATTTCGTGGTTTGAGCGGACACATTTTTCCCCTCATCTTAGAACAGATAAAGGGTGCAGATAAATAAGGAAATAAATATATATATACTTTTAAAAGTCACAAATATAATTTAAAATAGTATTTTAAGTGGAAAATCTCTTTCACATGAGATAACGGGTTTTTCTCTTTTTTCCTTTTTTTTTACCGAAGTTTTTTGTTTTTACACTCGATTATCGAATTACAAGTATAAATACATTTTTACAAATCAAATTTAATGATTTATATTGAATTGTTATGATATTATAGTGTGAATGCATTTTAAACATAGCGAAATGTAATAAAAACTTTCAGAGAAATATTTAAAAATTAATTGTAAGTAACAGTATAATGAAGGGTATAGACAAATTTCAGAGATTTGTATTTTAGAGTCAAATAAATATTAGAACATGTGCAATTACCATAAAATTAATTAGTTTCATTAATGTAAGTAAAGATAAATATTAGAAAAGTAAAGTATATAAAATAGATACAAGTAAATAAAAGAAAAATAAATACAAGTAAATAAATACTAAGTAACCTTTATTATAAAGGTATAAATGTCATTTACCATTGGATTTAGTCTCACCTGGTACAAAACTTAAAGATTTTAGACATTTTTCTAAATTGACATTTTTCTAAAAAATTAAAGTTTCGAATTACGATTGTTTCAATTCTTTCATCCAGTTTTGCACATGCTATTTTTCCTTTGTATTCCAAGGTTCACCTACTTCTCTGGTTTTACATAAAAAGACGCTTTTTGTGTTTCTTCTTTTAGTATTTTAACTAATAAGTGGACATTAGACTGGTTTCTTCCAGTGATTGCATTTAATTTGGAATTCCACCTTTCAACAGAATTTGTCCTATGACACTGTCCAAATACATTCCATACTTTAATGGGCATATTTGTATTGTCCATCCACTGCTCGAATGGCATTAAAATGCTTATAACTGTGTGAGAAATATTGTGTAGTTTACATAAATTTACAACATAAAATTTAGGAGCAGTTCTTGCATAAATTTAGATTTTTTTTACATCGAATCTGTTTATATATCGGTAAGTTGTTCCTTCTCCTTTATTGTAGGTTTTTCCCCACAAAATGTAAAAATGTGCATTTAGTTTTGCAAGACATTGTTCTAACGATTAAAAAACCCGGATAGTAAACAATAAAATATTAACAATGCAGTAGGTAGTACATATAAAGATTTTTTTAGCGTTTTATATTCTTTTATTAAATTATAGTAAATGTTTAAAATGTATTGCAAAATAAAGTTATTGTGTATTAAACAAAATTTTTAGTTTCTTAAAGACAGTTTCTATACCCACAATTCTTGTGTGTATAGAAACTTCATACAGAACGTGAATCAATTTTGCATATACATTTATAAGTTTCTTTTAGATTTTTTTATTGTGACTCATGGAACCCCAAGGTTCCGCGGAATGTAGTTTGAAGACCACTGGCTTAGACTCTCAAAATGACCAAGATAACAGGATTTTAGTATTTGGAGAAGAATCTTTGTGCCTTTTTTAGAAAATAGAAAGACCTTTTTCTTAGATGAACATTTTAAAGTTGACCGAAACAATTTTCTCAAATATATACAATATACGTCGACTTAAGGAGTAAAGCAACTGAGACCAACGTTTATCCAGCGTTTTTTGTAATTCTGCCTGATAAAAGACAAACAACTTACATTGCAAAGTTCCAGGAAGTGAAACGTTGGTGCCCTAAGTGGAAGCCGGACATTATAAAATTGGATTTTGAAGCAGCAGAGCCATCAAAAGTTGTATGTTAGACTTTCCCATTCGACTATTTCCGGTTGTAACTTGCATTTTAATCCATGTTTGTGGCGTAAAATACAAGAAATGGGTCTAGTAAAGGAATATAAAGAGAACGAAGACATTAGAAATGTCTGTAGAATGATTTTTGAATTAGCTTACTTGCCAATGGAACACTTAGATGATGCTTGGAGAATTGTATGGGAAAACGCTTTTAGCATTGACAAACTTACTCCATCCATTGATTATTTTGTCGAGCAGTGGATGGACAGTACAAAAAGGCCCATTAAAGTATGGAGTGTATATGGACAGCGTCATAGGACAAATTCTGTTGAAGGGTGGAATTCCAAATTAAATGCAATCACTGGCAGAAACCAGACTAATGTCCACTTATTAGTTAAAATACTAAAAGAAGAAACACAAAAAGTGTCTTTTAATATAAAATCCAGAGAATCAGGTAACCCCTAAGAATAAAAAGGAATAAAACATATGTAAAACTGGATGAAAGAACCGAAAACATCGTAAAAGAATTCGAAACATCAAACAATTTAGAAAAATGTCTAAAATCTTTAAGTTTTGTAATTAGGTGAGACTAAATCCAATGGTAAATGGCATTTATGCCTTTATAATAAAGGTTTTAGTTAGTATTTATTTACTTGTAAACTACTACACTCAGAACCTACTACTTTACTACACTCAGAAAAAGCCCTTGCAACGCTAGGCTAAGCGGAAGGGAAACAAACCTTCCCGATGAAACAAAAAAGTGAAAGGAATTTCAAAAATGGGAATTTTAATGATATTAATATAGAAATCACGCTCACACCAGAAAGTGTTGACACAAAGAAGTGAAGGGGAATTTTCCATGGTCAAAATGTAATTCACTCAAAATAGCCCGTGCAACGCCAAGCCATGTGGCTAGCTATATTTTAAAACTTTTTTTAGCAAATTGGTACCTTTTCTACATTACCTAATGCTACCAAGTGAAGTTGAAACGGAATATTGTATTAATTCTTTAAAAAATTGATGGAACTTTGTAATTTTAAAAACTTTTGTTTTTGTGGTCTTTTTCAAACATAAAACTTTTTTAAAAAAATATTTTTCCGTTTCGGGGCGTTGGCGTCACTGGGAAACTGGCTTATACAAAGCCCTCCGTCCCATATCGAAAGTATCAGAGTCCTTAGAGGTTGATGACAGTAATTAAAAGTCCATTATTTTAAATACGAAACAGTCCATTAATGGCGCAAGCGACTGTTTGTTGTAGACAGTACAGGAGTCTCCTCCTGATTGGTTAGGTGGGCAGTGACGTCAGAGTTGGGCGTGAAATGTCTCTTTTCTCCCTGGTGTTTGTGGGCTGTCATGAATGATGGTTGAAGGTGCGTCTAGATGTCTGTTTGGTCGGCGTGTGTCAGTTGAAGTCCTCCTGATAGTATAGTGAGCGCTTGTCAGGAATGATGGATGAGTAGAAAAAGGACGATGCTATCTGCCATGGTGGAGCTGTCAGGCAGATGATGGATGATGCCTGGCAGTAGATCTGTTGAGATCGGTTGTGTGGAGAGGAAGCAACGGCATTGGTTCTTGGCAGTGAGTGAGAATCCTCTCTATTGGTTGGGCATGGGTTGAGTAGATTTAGAAAGGGAAGTTTGAATGTATAGAATTCGAGTAGATGAAAAAGTTAGTGATGAAAATTAAAATACAGGAGTCATTCGCCGAATGGTGGATGACTGGTAGAATAATTTATTCTTCCTCTTCGTTGAGGTACTCATCGAAGAGTGCTAAGATTGCCTTCTTTTTCTCGATTTGCTTTTAATGTTAGAGAAGGGGGGAATCTGAAATATTTATTAAACTTATTTGTTGGACAAGCATGGATAGGACCTGGATCGTTTGCTGGAGGGATCTGAGAAAGGAGATTTACAAATTGGTTTTGGCTATTCTTACCTGATGTTGGGTTAGGGGATTGATATGACTGTATTTTGGGCAGTCGGTTGATCGGTAGCTGGAACAGGTGTGTTGTGTGCGCCATCTTTGGGGCCGTAGAGGAGAGGTTGTTTTTGTGATATTAGCGTAAGAGGTGTTAAGCCTTACAATACTGTTAACGATGCTAGAGTAGTTAGTTTTAATTTCAGTACCTTTGCGGGGCTTGGGGAAAAGGGGGCATTTCGAGTAGTTGGCCATGTGGCCGTTTATCTGACCGTTGATGCAGAATAGTGAATCGATCCTTGATCACGTGTCTGGTGATCATTTCCACATTTAAGACATCTCGGGGTGAGATGGCAGCTGTCTGCAGTATGGTTGCATTTGAAGCACTGGGTCACCCCTTTGCAATCAAATCCTTCCATTATTATATTTAAATAACTTAATGTCTTAAGGGCAAATATATATATATATATATATATTTTAGCGTTAGAGAGGTTCCTGGGAAGTGAGATTAAAAATACTGGTTGGAGTTGTTTGGTGATATTGTCTGTCAGTTGCGTCACCCGATCGACGGTGAATCCCAGATCAATCAGGTCGTTAGTAATGCCTGTAGTTGAGGCGTCGTGAGGTAGTCCTTTAATGACCACTTTGATTGGCCGTTGTGTTTTAGGTGTGATTGTGTAATGTGGGAATTTAGCATTTTCTAGTAAAGTGTTGAGCTTGTGGCGCTGATCAAATGTGTCGGTGTAGAGTTTAATATATTGACCAGTTTTTTTACTTCTAATGTAGGGCATTTTAGTTGTTAAAAGTTTCATGTGTGTCCTAAAGTCGTCAGTTATTTTTAACATGGTGTGGGGTGGCAGATTTGTAGTGGTGGGGTTTGAGTTATGTGTAGGTTTGTTGTTCACGATGTTGGTGGCGTGTAGATGTGGGGGTGTAGCTGCAATCTGTTGTGTTTCTAGAGCTGTGTTTTCTAAGGGGTTGAATTTATTTACTAGTTCAATATTGAAATTAAGTTCCGGGTTGGAGTTCGATCTAGAGTTTTTAGATAATTTCCTTAGTCGGGGAGGTGAAACCGTATATGCTTTCTTTACGATTAACTGGTATTGGTTTGGGGAGAGGGGGGAAGTCCTGAGTGTAATTTTTAACGGGCGAGTTAGTAGGGGAAGCATGGAAAGTACAAGTAGGGTTACATGGGGGAAGAGAGGAAATCTCACTTACCAGGTGTTGCATATCCTTTTCGTAGACTGTTTGTAGCTGGAGTTGGTTGTCTATCAGGAAACTGTGATTTATTCCATAAGCCTTGATACCGTTGATCGCAGTGTTAGTAATATTGATGACAACAGTGAGTTGGTTGATTTCCTCGGTGAGTGCAAGTCGTCTTTTACAGGTCGAGTCTTGCGGCGTTCCAGGTCGGGAGCTGTGCCTTGAGGAAGGTAAAGAAATATCCTTTTTGTGGCAAAGTCCTGTGGTGTGCCGGGTCTTGAAGCTTGGGGTGATGCTGGAAATGAAAGGTCCCTGATATTCTCAAGTGGAGTTTTCAAGAGTTGGTGTTGGTAGTAATCCTTCATGGTTGGCAGATCTGGCAGGAGAAGTGTAACTATCTCTACCTTTCCGTTGTGAAATGTTCCGACCTTTTTTCCGAGCCATGTTCGAAGAGCAATGTTGTAAGAGATGTTCAACGCCGAACTGAAAAATAAACTTTTCAGTTGGCAGAAGTTGAAGCACGTGGTCCTCGGTAACGAGACTCGTAATTGGAGCGTGTATCAGATACGTCCGAACGCTATCGTGTCCCAAACCATTTTCTCTTCCGTTTCGGGGAGCCATAAAAAGGCAACGAAAAGAATCGCTAAATGCCAGTGATAATTAATTGTGGTGAAGCAACCACAGAATTCACGAGTGCTTAAGGTAATGATGAAATGTGCTTATTAATTTGTATTATTTTCTTTTTGAATCTCTTTTTATACAATGAATGTAAACAAATTTCTAGGCTTCCCCCGATAGTTTTTCTTTTTTTTTTATAATTACATATTTTTAATCGAATAATAAAACATCCAGAAATAAGCTGTCGAATCAATAGCTATCATTAAGAAATTTTCAATTCATGATTTAACGAAAATGAATATAAATTAATACTTTTTAAAAAAGAACTAAAAAAAAAAACAGCGTTGTTTTTTATAATTTATTACTAAATTACTTATTCAATACCAAAATCACACATTATATGTTCTCTTATGGATAAAACTTGATTAGTTTTGTAAATTTAAATCGAAAATAGAAATTTGAAGAAAGATTTCTCTCTGGGAAAAAAGTTTAATACTCGAAAATGCCCGTGCAACGCCGGGCTAAGCTGAGAAAAAAGAAACCTGTCAGTCAAGGAAGAGAAAATGAAGACATTTCAAAAAAGGGAGTTTTAATGGCATAAATATAGAAATCACACACATTAAGCATACACAGACACACAGAAGTGCTGGCCTTTATAAAGGGGAAATTTCCATCGGGAATGAAGCTACACTCTTGAAAAAACAACACCGTGCTAAGCGGAGGGGAAACAGACTCGTCCAGCGGGGCAAAGACGTAGAAGAAATTTCTAACATGGAAATTTTAAGGACAAAATATAGAAATCACACACAAACCAAGAAGTAATGAATGCAAAACGACAAGAGGTAATTTCCATTCGCAAAAAGTTATGCTCTTGAAAAAGTCCGTGCAGCTAGTCTACACTATTAAAATCCGTAGGTAAACAAACGTATCTATCTATCTATGGCGTCTATCTTCTCACGAACCGCACCACGTAGAAACTCGCTGAAGGAACTAAAATATTGGGAATGGTCCGAGGAAGCCGTTTTGACCATTTATATTCCGATATTGCAATTATTTGAAAATATATTAATTAGAAACATGAAAACGTATGATTAATTTAACCATTTATCCTATTACTGTGATCTAATTGTTGTCGTAAATTTGCTTTGTCAAACTTTATTACTCGTGTTCTGAGCGAAGATCAAAAAGTTTGCTTAAAAATTACGGTTTTTAAAAAAGTTTTTGTATTTTCCGTCTAATGGATTTTTTTCGAGGGTTTATTCTTTGCTGTTTATAACATTCAATTGTTTAAAACATTTAAACATCCAGAAATAAACAATCGTTTCAATAGCTAAAGGTAAGAATTTTTTTTATTCATTATTTACCGATAAATTGATTTAAATTAATAAACTATTTTAAAAACTAAAGCAGTATTGTTTTCCATTACTAAATTAAATAATTCAATACTAAATGATACATTGTTTTTGTGGATAAAACTAGATTAGATTTTAGAGACATTTTTAAGCTAACTGTATGTAACGATTAATTTATAAATGTACGTTCGAAATCAATTTTATTATTTTAGATTCAAAAGGTAATTATTGTTAAAAAAATAGTAAAAATTTTTAGGGTTTTTGTAATATATTATTTTAGAAACGTTTTCCTTTCGATTTAAATAAATATTTTATACTAACGAAAGCAAAATTGTTTTTTGTAAATCATTAATCGAAAATAGAAATTTTGTGAGGCACCAACCCATGGATGTCCCATTTCTACGTTATTTACGCCACCTGTGTGTGTGTATCTATAGGAAAGAACGGAGAATCACGCAAATCTGTCATCTTAATATTTGTTTCTCAAGAAATTTTGTTTTTGAAAAAAACCTAAACAAAAACGCCGGGGTAAGCGGAGGGGAAACAAACCCGTCCGACGGGAAAAAGGCATAGAATAAATTTCGGAAAAGGAAATTTTATGGACAAAATATATGTCACACACAAACTAAGAAGAACTAAATACGAGACCGTGTAACGCCGGGCCATGCAGCTAGCTAGTCATCATTAATTTTTTCTTTCAGTTTATCTATTGCACGTTATTTCACCCATAGTTCCCACAACAGAAACTTATTATTGTTATCACTTTTCTCTATTATAATTTTTATTTATATTTGCATTCATTCATATCTATTTACTCTTTTAGCAAGCTAATTTTCTCTTACATTGAAATATTTGTTTTTATTAAATTATTGTTTACTTTGAGGCCAAATTGCAAATTGTTTAAAATTATTTATAAATGTGAACAGTCATTTGAAAAAAATATTTTTAAATTTTGGTTATACTTCCATACAGGGTTTTACCCACCCTAAAAAAATTACAGTGTTTTAAAAGTTCTAAACAGTGATTTAAAAAAAAACATACACAATGAATTATGTTTTTTTATATTTAGGGTCAATTGAATTAGAATATGTATATAAAATTGTTTTAAGAATGTTATTTTAATTTAAAAAAAATGTTTAAATGTAATTTTATAGCAAAAACATGAAGAAAAAATGACATTTTCAAAACATTCTCCTTTCACGGAAAATACTTCTCTGTATATATATATATAGTTTTTCTATATATATATAAAAGTCAGGATTTCTCTAGAGCCTGAACTAAGATTTTTGAGACATTCGCGTTATTTTTAGAGTTACTATTAAAATAACAACCAGGTTTCTTTATAAAAATTTCTTTACTTTGTTGCATTAAAATATTAAAAAGTCCACTTCTAAATTATATATTCTAAGAAGTCCAGTTTAGATAGGGATTCTTGGGAGCTTTCCGAATCAAGTAACAAAAACTAAACACATTCGTATAATCAAGAATTACTTTGAAGATTGTGGAAATTTAGAGACCTATAGTAATAATGTTTACGATAAATTGTACACCTCGTCATACTGACATCAATAGGAATATTGTTAAATTTTCATATGCAAGAGTATATTATTTTAATTCTTGATTATATTGGAGCCCCGGCCCTGTAATGTAGATAAAATTCTCAATTTCGTATTTAAAAAGCAATAACTTAAGTAACAATAATTCTGAATATTTTAGAATATAAATATAAGATTGTGCTACTGTAAAAATATTTAGTAAATTTATAACGGGTACAACGACAAACAAATTTTTACTCGAAAGGGTAAAAATAACTTTTTCATATGAGGTTTCGGATATATTAGTATAGAAAAAGTTTTATGAATAAATTAGAACAATAATGGAAAAAAAGTAATCAGCAGCTCGGTTATTAATAGAAAAATTTAATTTTATTATTCTGAAGTTCAGAATTTAACATTAAAAAAAGTAATTTTTTATTTTTAGTATTACTAAAATTTATATAATGTAATGAAGTGTATATAAATCCATTGTACGTTATAATTTTTTTATTATTCAAATACTCTGAATAACTAATATAAGAAACAAAGAAAAAATTCCTTCTTACAATGGATATCACTTTTTATATTTAAAATTATTTTTATTACAAAAATTTTGTTATAACAAGCATAATTTTTGAAAGGCGAATTATAAGCGATCGTTACTTTTAGGCTGTCACGGAGAGTACGACAGAACACGTACATAATGACGTGGTCTCATGACGTAATCTAGGGTTTACAATTCTTTTTATTTGTCATACTCCCTTTTACATGGAAAAAAGCAGAATTAATGTTTCTGAAGTGATTAAAGTTATTATTCGTGTAGAAAACACTCTTTTTCGTAAAATAAAGTATTATTAATGTGTATGTAGACATCTTATGACGCAATTTTCTGCTAAAGGGATGTTTTAAAACTTTGCAAGTATATTTCATACATGTGGCGCCATCTGCATGTATTTTGTTATAGCTTGCCGAATATAGCATCAGAAAATTCTGGAAGCAAGAATATATGTATTTTTAAAACTTTCTAGACCAGGGATGGCGAGCCTTTACGGATCAACGTGCCGTTTTTTCTCAAGAAGTGTTTAATGAGGTATAGACGTGCCATCAAATAATTTTGATATGTGATATAATACTAACTACTGAAAACTCTTCATTTACTACGATAAAAATACTTTTGCACTGGATAGTTGTAAATCTTTTAATTATGCATGTAATTCAAATTAAAGTAAAATTAGTGCGACGTCTGTTGCAAATTGTATGACAAATAACTTATATTAGGATTGCAAAATGTTACTTTTAGTACAATGCATGCTGAATTGAAGTCATCTGCCAAATGGTTTCTAAGCAATTAGTTTTTTTTGCTGCGTACACTTTTTTGATAAGAGGATTTGCTACAAAATGCCGTTTTACAGACGATGTTCTGCATACCACTGTTCCAGAACATAAGACACACACCGCCTTTACTAATAATGCCATATTTCTAGATTCACCAAGTTTGAAATTCTCTGTTACATTCACTATCTTGCACTTTTTGTTCTTTTGCTGAACTATACAGTCATGTTAAATAACGGTTAAAAATCGTAATTATAACACAAATTTTAAAATACAGTTGTGTCAACGAAATTGACTATGCTATGCATAGACAAATTTTGCATCATAAGCAAATGTAGTCCAAGACGTAACTAAGGCAAGACAATAACAAACGAGTGTGCTCTCTCTCCCCACCGTCCCGCGATTGTGCTGCGTGCCATTGATGGCACGCGTGCCACTGGTTTGCATCCCTGTTCTAGACTATTTCAAGGTGGATTGATATGAGTAACTTATGTTCACAGCAAAAGTTTTACACCTAAATGTTATTTCATTGTGCTAGTTATTACGTTTTCAGTGCATTTGGAAGTCCCCCTTAAATTCTTGCTAGGTGATCTCTGTTTCCCTAAGTAATAATAAATATTTATAACGGTAAATATAGTTAAAAATTGTCATGCAGGCAAACAACTTGAGGAAAATTATAAAACCTTGTTTTTTTAATAAAGTCAAAAGAATAAGGGAAATTTTTTTTTCCAAGTGGTTATTAACACAATATGATTGTGAAAAGGGTGTAAAATATAAACTTTCACAGAAATTTTTTTAAAACATACAATGAAAACACATAATCATAAAGAGACAAGAGTTTTTAATGGATGAAAATGCTCGAAACTGCATGCTTGCAACAGTAGTAAGACAGCTTTTGAAGTATAACATAAAATATATAAACACATAAAAATTATACAAAATATTACAAACAAGAACAAAACAAAGAATAAAAATGAGATTTCTAAAAACAGAATTTTAATTTATTATGCCTTTGGGAAATTAATGAATAGACTTAAAATTGCAAATTCAAAATGTCACATTTAACTTAAGGAATACTTTTGATTCCTATACGATCCAGGAAATGAAGATCATAAAACAAAATTTAGGTTACATATATTATTGTTTTAACTTAACATGTGTTTTCCTTACTAAGTTTTTTTGCATTTCTATTGTTTTTGTCTTCATTTTCTCTTTTTGCAGCTGAATTTTTGCAGCTGAGTGCTGAAATTTTTGCATCTAACAAAGTGAAAAATTGCTCCCATGATTTTTTTCCAGCTTGACTAAGTTTCTGATCAATGGTTGCTGCAAGAAAAGTTTTGAAATTTTCTTTAAGAGTCTCACCAATCTTTTCTGATGTAATGCATGCTGCTAAACAGGCTGCTATACAATAAAACTTTTTTGACCATGACAAACTATAACTCAGATGAAGTCCAAGGTTGCCTGTAATAAATCTTTCTACTTGTTCTGCAGTCGCCATTTCCAGCAATAAATTAGCACTGCCTGTATCTCCAGTTTCATATAAGTGGCACACAAGGTGCTGCCATTGTTCTTGTGAGATTATGTATTTTTTAAAGTGAAGAGGACTATCCAACCATAATCTACTAAAAAAGCTTTGAAAATCACAGCCAGCACCTTTCTGTTGCATACTTCTTATTGCTATGTGCCAAAGTAAATCCTCAAAATCTGTAGGAGCCAGATAAGACCACAGAAGTCCTGCTAAATCATTAAAGTAAGGTTGCAAAGGCCACTCCAAAAAGCAACACAAAAGGTCATAGGAGCTTGTCTGAAGCACTTTCAATTGATTTATCTCACTCATTTGTAATAATAGAAAATGAAGAACTTCAAAATAATATTCTTTTGAAAATTCTACTCTTTTTACAATACTTTTTGTCAGTTTGAGCTCCTCTTTACTTTTTTCTTCGTCTGATAATTTTTGAAAAAAATACTGGGTTGCTGCTACGTTTCCACTATATGCAACATATTCCATTGCATCCACATAGATATTTTCATTCCTTGTTCTCAGTTCATGAAGATCGAACAATTCATTTTTCATTTCTGATCCCCAAAAGTAAATTAACACCCGATATGGTGCCATGGAATCTGCTCTAAACAAGATTTTCTTGTCATCTTCAGACATCTTCTCCCAGAGAATTGGAATGTCATCCTCTAAGCAATATATGCAAGCTATTTTATAGCGCAAAGTACAATCAATTTTATCATCTTTCACAAATGACATTGCAGTTCTTACTTTATCTATTGTTCCTTGATATGTCCAATGAATTTTAATTTCATTGTCAAAGAAATGATTGTCCTCACCTAAATATTTTTCTTGAAAATTGTTAAATTTTAATATTTCAAAGCCAATTGGGTGAATTGTTTCTTTAAGTGCATCTTCCAATGTTGTAGGTAACAAGAGTTTTTCTACCTTTCCTATTATTCGATCATATAAAATATCCCCTTTTTGAAACTTATCAGAATAAAGAAAGGAATGAAATCTGCCTGTTTTAATCAAAGTAACAATATCATCATGATTCCACAAAGAAACTGCTACTCTTCGTTTGGTCATTTCTTTAAGTGATGAAATTAAACTAAATTCCATGTTTTTCTCCAATATATACCTTTCCCTTCCAGAATAAACTAGCACAGTTAACTGTATAAATTTTTATACATCAATTCCAAATAAATGATGGCATGTATGATTATTCTTGCAAAATGGTTAATCCAGGAGTTACAGCAATATTTTACCTATAAGAGAAAAATTTGAAGCAATATATGAGACAGTATTAACATATATAAAAACAATTGTTCATACTAAGTATGTTCATGATAAAAATAAAATCAATCCATTATTTAAAAAGTAGTTTATAAGTGCAATAGTTTTGAAAAAAGGGGGAGGGGAAGAGTACACAAGATATTTTAAATAAATTCATTTTTCTTCAGCTGAAAATACGTGGATTTTAAAATTTATTAGTATTTATAATGAATTTGAGGAACATTAATATAAAACAATTTCAACTTAATTTTTTTCTCCTTAAAATTGTATAATATTATTTATGTACTAGCCATATAATTAAGCCCTTACAAAAAGTTGCAAACTTAGGCTGTCAGGATATCTATTTCTCAGAAAATTTAACTAAATTTTTTAATCATAGAGCACTTAACCTAAAACCCCAAAAGTATAAATTACAGTAGCTTAGAAAAAATTATTATAAAGATGTACTTAACATTTAATACAGTATATATAACACATATAAAATTGAATGCTACCTTTAGTTTCAACAAATCTTGTAGATGTTACAGATTTAAAAACTGGTTATTTAAAAACACAATTAAGTAAACTGTACTTTTATGTATGTAACATATTTTGTCTTTCAAATTTACTATCTTCAGAAGATAGAATTTGGTTTCAGAGCTTTAAAAATCTGTGAGAATGTACTTAAGATGGTGAATTAGGGTTGTTCATGACATTAGTCATAAAAGTACCGTCTGTTTGCATAAGAAATGAAAAGCAAATGTTTTGTAAAATGGGGAAATTTCTCTAATTTTTTAAAATTATTTTATTTACCTATATCATAACGCTATTGCTGTGAATGTGGAGTTTTGAGATTTGAGGGTGCAAGAAAAAAAAATTAAAACCTGTGAAAAACAAAACGCTAAACTTATGTTTCATTTAAAACATTTTTAACATCATATATGGACCTATTTTTAAGTAAGTTAACAAAATTATATTATTATAAAACAGAATATACTTTACAGTCAGATTTGAGAAAATTTAAGTAATATTGCAATAAAAGAGATGTTCTGGTGATGCGTTTTTATGTCGCTTTTATAAACCCCAGATCTTGTCACAGCATTTACGCTTAGGTGTGAGAAGGGAAGCTTTTTGGAAATTGTATCCAAGTCATTTATGGACTTTAGTCTTGAAGGGTAAATAGAATGCGTTTTGCTCTATCAGAAATTTCAAAAAATGGTACAAAAATTCACCCACCCACACACACAGACAATAGATTTTAATTTTACAATAAGATAATGGGTTCAGTCCTAGGAGAGCCCACACCCTTTTGGGATAATTATTTTTTGGGTTTGGGGATAATTGAGCCATCTTGGTAACCCCACTTTTATACACAGATATGGTAAATCTAACTATTTTAAACATTTTTCCGGCAGGCATTTTTAATTTCATTTGTTTTGGGGAATCAGGTGGGAATGGTTGCGGTGTGAAGGAATATCTTAGAATTTTTTTACTTTGTTGAATGTGAAAGGTTAGAAATAATTGATTGAATAGTGTATGAAGGAAAAGGATTGATTGCTTAGATTATGAATGTCCAAATTTAATGATGGGATGATGTAACATGGTCGAAAATAAAACGCCTTCTTCAAATTGCACCAGCCACGCCAAGGTATGTTCGACCATTCCCCTCAAGCAGAATAAAATGGCTGCACTCACACCATCATTCACTTAGCTTATGAGACCTCTCTTCAAGACTTTTTTAAAATCTGTTATGCTGTACCCTCCACTCGGAAAAGATCAGCAGTAAGAAAGTAAGTGCTGTTTTTATATTTTTTTAATCTTAATTCCTTATTTCTGTATTGATTACATATATTTTCAAATACGATCCGCCTTTTTCTCTCTGTACTCACTTCGTCGCCACTGTCAGTTTCGCATGGCCATCTCGTTCTGGCTTGGCGCTTTTTTCGTTTTGTCGCCAAGGGTGTGGGCTCTCCTAGGATTTTACCTAGATAATGTCTTAGTGCTTTCATCAACATGTTTAGAATTTAACCTCCCATAACAAAGGTTTGTGTATGCTACTGAGATAAGGATCATTAACCAATGATGTTTTTATAGTTTCATTCTCTCAATTTACCACACTTTTTGGTACCCATACCATTGGCTTGAAATGATCACCAAAATCTGAGGTATCAGCCTCCACAAATTTGCATTGTCCTAAAGTTTCACTTAAAGCGCTTTGATGCTTTTTGCCCCTTTTTTTCAATCTTCACTACTACTAATTTACATGTTTGTTTCTTGCAAGTCCAGCAATCCAAACATTCCCAATCCACACTTTTTTTGAAAGTTCATATAAGGTAACTCAAAGGAATTTGATTGGCTTTATTATAATAATTATCAATTGAAATCAAGCACTTCCACAATTTGAAATTCTTTGGCAAAAGCAGACAACACACCTGCTAATTTTTGAAAATGATAAAGTATAAAATACCATGAGATTGACAATCCTACAAACATTCATTCTTTTGTGAGCAACATTTCAAGCAAATTCTTAAAATATCGCAAACAACATTGTAACTTTTATAAACATATGTGATGTAAAAATATTCTTTAAAAAATGCAAAGAAAATTTCATAACAAGGACATTTCAATAAGAAAATTTCTCAGTAAAAACTCTACTTCTGTGTAAGTATCAACTATTTATAAAAATACATTAAGGTAGGAGCCAGTTCTATTAGTTTTGCCATCACAGACAAAAATGGAAAATGCCACCCCTCTCTCTAAGACAAAATATTATAATTAAGAAAGATAAATTGTTCATAATGAAACACACCAAAAAAACTTGAGTTATTCTTGCAAACAAAAAGGCAGCATAACAGTATATATAATTTAAGTTAAGTACAAAATAATTGGACATTAAGGGCATAATTACCTATTTTTATTTTAAGAGTCAAAAGCAAGAAAAGTAATCCACTTTCAGCATGCCAATGGGGGAAATTCACGACAGATTGGCGCCAAGTGTGTAATCGTGATACTTTTGGCAACAATTGCTTTGGTGTTTATTTATTACCATGGTATAACCTATATGCAAGTTGTTGACATTCTTTTAATTTAATTTTATCTAATTAAAAACAATGATAACATTGTATTTTTTGTATTATTCTAGTATATATATTTGTTAGGAAATAATCTTAACAACTCTTTTATATAATTTTTGTTTTATTTTAAGTTAATTATGTAACTAGGCAATGGGCTTGATTCATGGAGTCACATGATAAAAACAAACACGTGTTTTCCATTGAATTCAAAACAAACATTAAACTAATTGTACTTGTTCTATTTGTAAAACTCGGATAAAATTTCAAATTTCATATTTGGGTAAAGATGTTTAAATGTTAAAGAAAAAAATTTCTTCAAAAAGATTTTTTAAATTAAAAAAAGTTGTATTTTATGTTAATACTTTTAAATAAAATGCATTTTGTATACATATGTACTTTTTAAGAGAAAGTTTCTGCAAAGAGCAAAACTTGGCAACACCGGAGCGCGTGAACTGATTTGTTGGAAACACAAGATAGTTTTTATCATGTGACTATGACGTCACATGAATCAACCTCATTGTCTGCATCGACTAGTGTTAGCTGGTGGAAATAGTGGAACTGATTAAATTTCTAAGTAGTTTTATAACTTAAAAATAGTCTTAGCTTTATAACTCACGACATATTTATATAATTTAATATTTTAAACATATTAATTTATTTAAGATTAACTTTATGTATGCACTTTACTTAAGTGTCCATTGTTTTTTGTGGTAATGATTATCATAAAATTCTGACTGAACTACAAAAAACAAAAACATTAAACCTTTTTAAAGAGTTGTAAGAAATCCTATCATTCTTGCACCTTTTTTCATTTACTATTTTACTCTTATTTCTTAGATAAATTAAATACAAGAAAACTATATATGTTATATAATAATATAACTAAAGCATGTGGATTATTAAAAATTACTTAATTAGTGTAATCAGCACATAATTAGTCATAAGTAAAGTATGATTATTACAAATAGTGTAATAAATTAGTTACTGAAATGATTAAAGTAATTCAATTTTTTCTAAGCCAATTGTTATCTATTTCACTATATGATCTCTTTTGACTCAAAAATTTGGGTCTTAGGGCAAATTTCCGATTCTAAGACTTCTGTTTACATTTTCAGATAATCCTCATGAGTTAAATGTTAGGCCTAACGTGGCGGAAATGTAAACACTGTATTCTTGAGATAATGACTTTTTCATAAAAAATCCAGATGGCGACCGCACTTGAATATACGTACTATTCCTGTAATTTTTAAAAACAATAGTTATACTATTTTTAAAAAAATAATTATGTCATTATTTTAAGAATAAGTTGCAGATATCATGAAAAATTACAATTCCCAGAAATTAATTTTTATTTGTCGAAAACTTTAAATTTCATTGGAAATTAATTACAAGTGTACGAACACTTTAGTGGTCCACTAAACATTGGTCAATAAAAGCTGTATAGGGAAAGGTAGTCATGAATGACGAAAATTTTGCAAAATTCCATAAAAAAAAAGGCTGAAAAGTGTATAATAATTGCAAATATTTTTATCTAGCTACAAAGCTATATCCAACAAAATTTCTTTGTAGCTAGCCTAGAAGTCGATCGGGTCCGAGCAATGTTATTTCTTGATTCCAACTGAATTAAGCATACTCGTGATCATTGATGAGTCTGTTTTCATACTAAACAATATTTAATAGCCATTTAATTACATGTTAAGATTAAATAGAAAAACGTTTAGAGAATTAATACAATTAAACTTACCGAAAGAAATAACAAGAGCACACAGTTGCTCCAAGCGTTCGTTTTCATATTCATTCAATTCAGTTCAGTTCAATACAGGGATAACACTGTATACTTGGAAGATACTGACAAATAAAAGGAACTCTTAAGACCAGACAAATAATGCTCAATTTTGTTGGAGGCACTCAAGTCTATAATCTGCAAACTAGATGGGTTACTTTTATATTTTTGGCCCCATTTTGAAAATCGTTAAGTTCATCGTTGGCTTATTTGAACCTACACTAGCTAGAAAAAGTCTGCATTCACCCATAACAACTCATAAAGAGCAAAGGTAAAATTTTAAAAAAATATAATTTTTTTTCTAACAAAATTTTATGAATTTGTTTACTATTATTTAAATGTTGAGCATGCAAGAATT
The DNA here is from genome assembly GCA_019973955.1 of Trichonephila inaurata madagascariensis. Classification (NCBI taxonomy): domain Eukaryota; kingdom Metazoa; phylum Arthropoda; class Arachnida; order Araneae; family Nephilidae; genus Trichonephila; species Trichonephila inaurata. The sequence goes on along the minus strand of BMAV01014227.1, from coordinate 12,190 downwards.
AACTAGTTTTGAATTAAAACTAAGTAAGATAGCGGGTTTTTTGTAGCAAAGCACGCAAATAGTAGGCACAGAAAAAGTCTTATGTTCACCATTTGAATATTCATGATTCCTGGAATTTTTATCAACAGGCTTTCGCAGTAAAGTTTATGGCCCTAAATTCATTCTATTACGGAAAACTTTTTGATAATAGAAAAAATAGCATGATTTGCTATTTTTTATATAATATTCATATGAAATTTCATTTTTGCTGTTCTTGAAAATCTATTTCAAAATTATTATCAGGATTTCCTGGTTTTCAGCATTGTTTTATTTGTTTAGATTGTATGGAAATCTTTGAACAATGTTTCAACTTCATATATTGTATAAATTATATATTTCAGTAACAATTTCCTATTTTATATGTAATTCATTGTGTTGTAAAAATAAAATTTATATATATATATATATATATATATATATATATATATTCATCTCAAAGGATAAATCTTAATAATTAATCAAAACCTTTCATGTTAATTAACTCAGGAGTTAAGAGTTTTCTACAAGTTTGAATTGTATTTTGGGTCAGTATAGTATTAATAAATCATACTTTGTATGTACTAGTATTTTTTTAAAATTTATAAGTAATGCAATAAGTAAAAAATACATTTAAAACAAAGGATAATTTTATTGAATTTCTAAAAACGATTACACTTTTTCTAATGATATTTTCCTTTTCTATAAATTATAAACGAAAAGTTTTTAAAAAGTTTAGAATTAAAGATAAATTTTCTTAATTTGCAAATATTTTTTCAATGGTTTGGAATCATTACTATATTATAGAACAAATATTGGTGCTAATTTGATAACGGGGGTAACTGCGCCAAGTGGTTGTTTATGTTCGCCAACATGGGCGATAAAATTGCAATATGGTTGGCTTGAAATTTCTTTCGTTTGGTGATGTGGTTGCCATGGAGATGACGTTTAGCTTAGTTCATTCTAATTGGTTTTTTTTGCACACTGAATCGTGTTAATTTCAGACGATTTTAATTCTAAATACTTTATTCTTATTGGTTTCTTTTTTTGCGCCAAATTTTTGCATTTCGGACTTTTTTAATTCGAAATCTTTTATCTTTTTCGTTATCTGCGTTTGCTTTGCTCTGTTTTTATTTTTCCCCAGAAATGGACATTTCGCAGTAATTGGCGAGCCGGATTTTTTCCCGGACTATCTGGCTCTTTAATTTTTTGGTCCAAATGTGTACCCAATTCACACTTTTGGTCTACATTATTTTTAAAAAATGATTATCTTTTTCTCATTTTTTTACAAAATTTCTTTATTTCGAACGCGGCCCAATGCGAAAGTGGCCGCGTATGGGTTGCTCCGGAAAATCAAAAAATTGGGGGGCGTTTTTGCTGGGGAAATTCGCGCGGCGCAGTAAAAACACCGATTCAATTCTTTCCTTTCAGGAAGAAATTCCTATTTGACACCTTTTAATTTATGAATTTTTCCCGACGTTCCCGTTCGCTCAAATTCAAAGGGTTGGTATTTATTCGCAGGTGTGCCGATTGGCGCACTAGGGTCCGATGTGTTAATAGAACATATTGCCGTTAACACAGAAGCTTGGGGGTAAAACGGTTGAAATTGACGGGGAAAAAATTTGGGGAAAAGAAAATATAAAAGGGTCATTTCTTGGGGGGACAGGGGGTTTTGGGGGTGCAAAAAGAGGGGACGCTGCTTCCGGTTGCAGTTCACAAGGCGGCAGAAACACCCGGCCTTATTGAATTATGGATCGAACCAGGAACAACTGTTATATCAGACTGTTGAAAATTTTACAAAAAGGTTGAGCGAAAGGCATCATCACCTTACATTTAAACCCATTCGCTCGTTCGTTGATTCTGAGACCGGCGCTCATACAAAATATCGAAGTTACCTGGCCCCACTTCAAAGCTTCCTTGCCTGTATAATATAAAAGGAAGATTTAAATTATCCCCTTAAATGTTCAGGAAAATTTGGCTCTAAAAGAGGACCCATTCATTAAATTTCTTGACCTTGTTCGCAATTTTTGGGCGAAGGAGAATCGTTTCGGGGGGGAGTCGAGGAATCAATTCATAATCCTTTCGTAAATTTTTCGCCACTTGCATTCTTTTTTTTTTTTGATTTTTTAAAATTTTTTTTCATTATTACAACCAGTTAAAAAAATGCTTTTTTTACACTTCCATCAATTCCCTTTCTTTTTTATTATAGTCCTCATATTTTTTCCCTTTTTTGAAAAAAAAAAAAATCCTGGTATCATATCTCAGCTTTCGCCACATCCATAAAAGGTAATACACTAACTACCACATTTTTTATCAACATTATTCTTTGGTTTCATCTAAAATTTCGGGAATCATCAGTTCAAAAATTTTCCTCCCGATGACTGCGGGTGCCGCCATATTGGGTTCCCGTCCAGCTCAGCAAACCCTGCTTGGCGCAGTTACCCCCGTTATCAAATTGTTCCAACATGTGATCAATAACAATGTTACCATAATATATATACATTTGTTAAAAAAAAAATATCTTTCACTGGGGAATTTTTGTAATCAAAATTTCCATATAAACTATTTCACTACATTGGCTGTTTTTGGGAAAATACATTTCAGTATTTTTTAGGGGATATCAAGATTAATATGATATTCATTATTTTATTTTTTCAATTGTTTAGGGGGTTTACATGGGGGAAAATTTTAAATTTTAAAATAAATATTTCTCAACAATATTTTATAAAGAATTTATTATTTACTTATTTAAAAGCATGGCTTATCTTTATTCCTAGTTTTTATAGTAGGAATTTACAAGATTTGGGTTTTGTTGTTTTTTATACTCAGAATAACTGTATTTTTTAAAAAAATAATTCAATATTTTCCCAGTGAGTGATGAGTAAATTTGGGGTTTTATGGCGAAAGGCAATTTTGGCTATACCCCCAAACATATTTTAAACATTAAAGGTTTATAAAATTTCTTTTAAAAAATTTAAAATCCCCAAAAAAATTTAAAACTTTTTCAAAATTTAAAAAATTAGATTGGGGGGGAGAATTACCAAGTTTGATTTTGAAAAAAGTTTTTTTTTTGTGTCTCGTCGGATTAACATTAATTCCCCTTTTGAAAAAGTTTTCCATTTTTTAACGTAATCGGTTTCGATTCAATATCCTTCCACGTCGTCCTTTTCCCCTCATCCGTTGTATTCATCAGAAGCTGGTTTTCGGTCTTTTGGGGTCATTTTTATGTCTAAAACTGAATTAATTCTTTTTTTCTTTTTTTATCCCAATTTTTTTTTTTTTTTGAATTCAAATTCTCTATTAATGTAGAGCCAGAAGGGGTTAGTAGTGGGTTGGATAGAAGTGGACATGGATGATGAAACTTTAATTTGAACATTTGTTTGTGGTGGAAAGTGCATTTGGGATAGGAACAGGTGGCTGAGGTTCAGAGATGGTAACTTCTGTGGTGGATGGCCGAGTTGGGCTTCGTTGAAGATGATGTGGAAATAGGGTAGATATTGATATATTTGTTTTAGGGGTGGTTCAAGTAATTTTAAAGGCGGACATTTTATTTTTTTTTATATTTTCTCGTTTGAGTAGCATTATTTATGGTAAAGAGGGAGCTTGAGCGTATGGAGATAACGTGGGGCTATTAATTTACGTGCTTCGGGAAAAATATTTTTATTTTTTTTTCCTGTATTTGTTTCTCTTTTTCCCTTTAGGGGGATATTTTGGGAAACTGATGGATGAGGTTGTGAGCAGTTTTACATTTTGGTCTAGAATGCAATCTGTGGAAGCATGTCCGACGCAATCTAACAAATCAGTTGACCCGGCAGGGAAATTTTGGGGTGTCCAAACCTCGACACAAAACAGCGCAGAGGGTTCGGAATGTATGGACGGATTTTACAGTTCAGATATCCAGCTTTAATGCTTTTGGGTAGATTGAGGCTACTAAATTTGTTTGGTTGGTATAACTATTGTATCTTTTTTTATTGTGATTCTTCTGACCTGAATAACACCCTGATCAGAGAATCCATCCAGAATCTCTGCATCAGGGGTGGTCAACAGGTCAGGTTCGGAAATAACACCACGGCAAGAATTTAAAGTTTTGTGCGGACTTATCATTAGAGGAATTTTTAGAAACGATTTAGCAAGAAGAAAGGACTTAGTTTGAAGAGCAGAGTTTGTTTCAATAAGTAGATCCCCAGAACGCAATCGTTTTACTGATTTCGGTTCTCCGCCTATTCCTACGAGAGCTTTTTGTATTGCAAAGGGCGATTTCTTTAACATCTCATTGTTTTCAAGTGACAGTAATAAAAATCTGGCAGTCGTTGAAACTTTGTCAATGTTGAGAGTGGGTAATACGAGGCCTTTACCCGGGCACAGCAGCATTGGATCCATAAGAACGCGTATACAACTTCATCCTGGCGTGCCTCCACCCACCACGGAGTCCAACAAGGGAGGCAGTGTGCCGGTCATCTGGCCAAAAACCAGGCACGGCGCTTACCCAGAGTACACCAGAATATAATGCTACAGTCCAGGGCGAGGATCCAACGGGTAAACCCGACACCCTTATCTGCAGCACTAACCCTACAGCAGTGTCTCTTCGGGGACACCGAAGGAAGGTACTACCAACCGATTGACAGGAGCGGGCCACTCTGCCACCCGTCTACAGTGAAGCGTGGGCCAAAGGGAACGCAGAGGTATCCCTAGGCCATCAATCTCCTCCTACGGGAGAAGCGTGGACAAAGGGAACGCAAAGGATCCCCAGAACACCATTTTCCTCCTTACGGGACGCCGCACACGGCAAACATGCGGGTCGGAAAACCAACGTTGTTAGTTGAAAACAAATAAAGAAACATATTCAAAGTATTTAAAGAAATATACGAAAAAGAAACTAAATTAACGCAATAGAAAATCTAAATCATAATATGTTAGTAGTAAAACGTAAGTTTTTTCATCAGAAAACAAATTTGAACAAATGTTCATTTTTATTATAGGTCTGTGGTCTAGAGGGGAAAGGAAAAAAAGGAAATTTGAATGGCAAGAAGAAGGGCCGAAAATAGAGAAAGATCACTGGGGTACCCTGGGTTCGTAACCCCATTTTTTTAAAAGACAGAAAACCCCTTAGGAAGGGGAAAAAAGATCACTAGGGTCCCTTGGGGGGGAAAACCCCGAACTCACCAAAAGGAGGTGAGCCCCTAAGGGGTCAATATGTTCCAGATCTTTTTTTAACAAGGCATTTAAAATCACTGCTTTGAAATTTTCAATTCTACTTTTTTCAGTATCTGTTAAACCCAAAATTAGCATTCTTTTTGATTCAAGTTTGTTCTCTTTGCCATTTGTGACATCTGCTGACAAAGATATTTATTGTCAAGTTATAGAACATGAAAAATTATTGGAATTCATAAAAACCAATTCTTTCAAAAATATGTTTTGCTAGAAATTTTTTAAAATTTTAGCGAAGGCTCTAAAAATTAAATTTATTCCTGTATATTGTTATAATTCCAATGTTTATATAATTTTGTCGAGTTAAAATTCCTCCAAGAGAGGCTGCAAAGAAAGTTATTTAAATGAAAAGTTGTGAGGTGATTGTGGGAGGCACAGCAGATTGAGTAGTGTCAATGAATCTACTCTCTTATACTGCTAAAAAGTGTCAGTAGTACACATATAATTAAAGTCATTAATTTTGTAATGCTTGCTTCAATCCTTTGAACTCTATCAATGACAAATCCTTTATAAAAGATCGAGATTTAATTTTGTTATTGTATGTATATCTGAATAGATTTCTAGATATAAAATAAATAAATTTCAAAACATTTAGAGTAAATTTGTTTGGTCAACCTGGATAAAATAATCTAGACAAAGATAAATACAATAAACTAAGATTATATAATGTTAATTAACGGCCATTTTAACAGTAAAATGACATTTGAATTGTACATTTTTTATATGATTTGTAAAAAGCTTGAGTCTAAATATCCAGGCAGCATAGCAGGATGTTCTGTACATTTTATCTCCTTTTAAGTCTGCATTTGGCACAGATCAATCAGCTTATTTCACCCAACAGTTATGATCTGTCATGGCCTTGATCATAACTGTGAGGGTTGCAGATACATTTAAAAATATTGTTACATGCAACATTCTTCACATTTTTACTTGCACTGCAAATAATTGCATCATTTCAATGCTTATTTTGTAAATATTGTTTATAAATAAATAATGGTCCAGAGGGTGGTTTAGTAATCTGTAAATGTGCAGTAGTCATATTGGATTGTATGTACTTTCAAATCTCATTTGCACATTCCACAGTTTATATATACCTATACTATTAAAGAATTATTCATAGAATTTTTAACTCAAATAAATATACTGACAATTATTAAATTAATGACTAATGATGATTCAAATATATAAATTCAAATTGCTAAGTACTACAAATTGTTTTATAGAACTGAGACCATTGAATTTGAAAAACTTCTCACAATTGTACTTATTGGTAGTTAGTGTATCACTCAAAACTAATTAAACAGTTTTAATTTCTAAGAAACATATACATATGAAATGTACCTATAGTGAAATATTAATGTTTATACCTTTTATTGTCTGATTTCCTTAGTAATTACCAGCTCCAAATGTTTTAGTTTTTTTAAATGCTATCTCTATAATTTCTCATATAGAAGAGTATGAAAAATTCAAGAACATGGAATAAATGTAAACACAATTTAGGAAATGAATTTATAAGATTCAGTAACATGGGTATTTTTTGTTTATTTAAAAATTTTGACATCTTCTAATGTTTAACAAGAAGTTTATATCTTATACAATTATTGTACTCAATTTTTATATCTTACTGATAATATCTAAAAAAATTCTCTGGAAATCTTATGAATGGCTTTTTAAATTTACTTACAACCAAAAAAAGATTATTTTTTAAAAATATTTACAAAAAAGTATTAAATGTCATTAACCCAAACAGATAAAAAATGACTAATAAAAAGTCAAATTTTGCAGAATTTCTAATATTTTCACTACATTTAAACTGAAAATATCTCATTAGATTTATGACATAAAATCTTAATTTTTGAAGAGTAAACAAGGATTTTAAAAAATATTTGTTTCTTAAAAGTCTCTGTGAATTTTATTTGCTCTAATTTGTACACTATCAAAATTAATTTAATCAAATAAAATGTGAAATATATCACACGTAGGAACTAGAAAGCAAAAACAGGAAACTCTTCATTACATTTGTAGGTTATCTACAAAACCTTTCATAGTGTTTTTGATCCAGATTAAATGAACTATTGCGAGAATTTGGAAATTTCAGATCTTAAGAACTGGTAGAGTTACAAAATCCATGTCTATGCAATCAACTTTCTGAATTTACATTAAACAAATTACAATACTGAAATTATGTAATTTTTAGAAAGGATTTTTGAATAAAAGAAACAAATATACATATGGAAATGTTCAACATAACTATTTTTTGTAAAATATCTCCATACATTTTTTTTTTTCATGTCCTACAACATAATAAACCTTTTTTATAATAATATTTGTTCATCATAACTGTAAATATACATATTAAATAGTAAAAGATTATTATAATTATATATTTATTTTTAAACCAATTCCCAACTTCCTTACATTGAATTTTATTAATAGATATTTACATTGCATATATATTAATAACTACATCAAACTGAAGGGGATGGAACAAACAATAAAATTGACAAAAGGTTTTCTTTTTTTATTTTCATACTAATTATAAAATTTCTACATATATATTTGATTTTTTAACACACTGAACATACCAACACTTAATGCATATCTATTTGTACCGGTTATGTCTTTTGAGAAATTACTGTATGTGTTTAGTTTTAAATAATCCAGTTCCATTTCATGCAAAATTAAAACTTATTTGGAAAATGTAGAAATAAATCTAATCTATAATGATAAATCTTCTACAAATTGTGCAAATACCAATAAATGTACTGTATTTTCCTGTATATAATCCAAAGCTTTATCCTAAAGCCTTTTGAAAGTAAAATAAAAACATTGTATAACCCAAGACGCCAGTATAATCCGTGGCAGTTTTACGCAATAATCCAAAATATAAACTGCTGATAATGAGGTCATATAAGATAAAAATACACAATATAATTAAAATAAGAAGAAATTGTCCAGAAAAACAAAATTTATTATGAAATGTCTTTTAAATATGTATGATAATATTTTTAGATAATCTCAATAAAACAAAAATTTTTGCTACTGCCATCTATGTTTTGAGTTAAACAAAGCATTGACGCTGAAAAAATCTTTTAATTAGAAAAGTTAACAGCAAAAAAAGGTCGAGATTGCTTTCATTGTTTTTTTCTTTTAAAATCCATTTATTTCTTCCTCTAATTCTCTATGAGGTTTTCACGACGATTGGCTCTATAACATCGATCACAATTTTCGAAGTTGGTCTTTTTTTTCTCCACAAACAAATATTCGATTCATCAACGCTGAAAAACCTTACAGCTTTCCCGCAGGGCCTTTTATAGCTTTTAATTTGAAGTTTGTGTAACTTACACGCTTGCTTCAACATGATGAGAACTTTTCCTGGGGCATGATAGCTCTAGTCAAGAAAATTGGGAAATAAGATAGTAACTGTTTTTCCTTCCAAGGAACCAATTCGTTTTTTGAGTGTAATTGACAAAACCAGTTATGGCTGAAATACACAACCGAAGTCATGAAACCCATCTATTATTATTTATTATTTTTTCAAAACTTTAGTTAGCTTTTCTGATGGAGGAAAGTTTTTTTATGATAATCCAGGCGGCGTATAATACACACAACGAAATTTGAAGTTTTTAACACATAACAAAATTATATACAGGAAAATGTATATTTGTTATACATAGAAAAAAAAATTTCCCCGCATGGTTTTAAACCCACACAAACTCAAAAACATATGTATTAATAAATCCAAGCAAAATTTTACTTTTACTTATTTTGAAAAAAGAATTTGGATTCAAAAATGACTACTTTATTTTTTTTGTGGGGTTAAGGACTTTATATTCAATATATGGACTAAATCTTATTTATTAAAAAACAATTCTAATTTAAAATTTTAATGCTTTTTTATTACCATAATGGGAATTCAATTCTCAATAAATCATATTTTTACCTAAATAAAATAAAAAAAGGAAAATTTTATTTCTAATTTTTTAAAATGGTATTTTTTTATACTAGATAAACTTTAAAAGAGCTGAAAATTAAGAGATTTTTCCCTTTTTTGTATGAATGCTTCTCAAAATTTTTTTTTTTCCCCCCGTAATATTGTAAAATTATTAATAAAATGTTTTATAAATATATATTATATATATATATATATATATATATTGTTTTTTTATATGACAGATTAATCAGATTCTTTACTTCAATTTTAGATAATTAAATTTTGAAGTATCTCTTTAACTACTCTGAAGATGTGTAAAATAAGTAAAATTAATGTTAACTAAACATTATATGTACTCAATATAACAATTTAAAATAAACAAAAATTTTCTTTTTAAAATTTTTAATTCTTTAGAAGCCCTACACCTACCCAAAACCTTTTAAAGGGTTTTTTTGTTTACGGTATTGAAAACATTATTAAAAGTGGTCTTACCAAAATCATAAAAAAATGGTATGAAATTTTTACGCCAAAACACTTAGATTTTTACAGGAATTTTAAAAAAAGGATTTTTTTAAATATCCTTTTTTTTACTACAAAAACATTTCAAAAATAAGACACTAGAAAGAAAAATGAAAAAGGTTTAAAGACAAAATAATTGTGCAATAGTAGTACACCAGCATATTCATCTAAAAAACGTCATCACGGAATTTAGTCCATAAACTAATAAAAAAAAGAACTGATTGAACTATTAACAGACTATGTTAAAATACAGATATGAATAAAAGATCTTGGTTTTGGGAAAAAGTTTACACAGAACATCTTCAAAATTTCAAAAAAGCTATGGTTTTCATTACAACATATTTATGGAAAATGTTTGACATGCAAAAAAACACATAATAAAAAAAAAAATTGGGATGTTTAACGAAATAAAACAAACATTTACCAAACCCCTTTGTTTTGGTATCCAGCCAAACACTTTGGGACTATTCCAAAATTCTTTAAATTTCGGGAAAAATTTATGAAAGAAAAATTATTTTTTTTAAACGGAAAATTTATAAATAAATATTGATTGAAAAATTCATAATGCTATCTTAATTTAGAATAAATTGAAAAAATTAGATTGATATTCTCCAGATTAAAAAAGCATGAATTTAAAAAAATATAAAATTTTTTTCCAATATTAAAAAATTTGAACCCCAAAAAAAGTGAAAATATACACTTTCAGACATTTCGGGGGCCCATTTATCAGTTCATGGAGCGAAGAACCATCCTCCATAAAGGAAAAATTCTAACATAATCAGGATACTGTGAATCCTTAGAAAGTTTCTCAAAAAAAAATTTTTTTTTTACCCCAAATTTTTTTTAGGTTATTTGAGTTTAAAATTTTTTATAAACATAAAAATTTTAATGAAAATGCTTAATTTATTAGATCTATTTAACATAGTTTATATTGCAAAATCAAAATAAAAGCTAAAAAAAGGTTTGGGGAAAATTTTCATTTAATTTTAAATCACAATCATAAAACGTTTTACAACATATTTCATTTAAATTTTTTAGCCAACAGATTAAATTACATTAAAATTTTAATTCATACAAAACAGTACTGGGTAATTTTAATTCTACGCAGTAATTACACTTCAACACAAAAATAAGAATTAAAATATTCCAAAAAAAAACAAAAATAGGTTATTTTGGTGATTTGTCGAATCGGCCGCCCGCGCCCAAATATTTTTTTGCCCGATAAATGCGCAAATCGGGAAACCTTCTGAATTTGTTCTCCAGTGAAGAAGAGTTTTGGACAAAATTGATTTTTCAATTTTGGAGAAGCGGCCGATTCGACAATTTCACCAGGATTTTTTTTAAAGGCTCCAGAGGATAAAAATATTAAGGATTTAAAAAGGAATATTTGATTCAAATGTAAACGAACTAATTGGGGTGAAAACTTAAGTGAAAGATCAACAAATTTAATTCTTGTTACCCTTTATTCAGAATCGGCTATAATCTGAATAAATCTAAATTCGGTGCCGATTAAAACATTCATTTTTATTTTACAAATAGAGATAAATAGTTCCATTATCACATTCTAGAATTTCCTTGTTTTGATATAATATTCAGCCTTTAATAGTAATAAAATGTTTTTGAAATCATTTTCCAAGTTTTGAATATTTATATAATATTTTTAAATATTTATTAACTATCATGGGGAAAACACCTAATAAAATGGAACACTTAAGAATTTAATATCTCATCATTATCTAAAACCAACAAAAAATACCCTTTTATTTTTTACATTGATACTTAAATTACTTCAATTATAATTTTTTGTCAATAATTGTTATTGGAAACAATTCAAAAAAATTTAGTCTTCAATTTCATTAAAAATTTTTGGGTTTATTTGTCGAATCGGCCGCTTTTTGCCCAAGGTTTTTCGCCAAATCGATAATTCGCAAATCGGTAACCCCTTTTGAAATTTTTTCTTCAGTGAAAGAAGGTTTTCCCCCGTGCTTTTTTTTAAAATTTTGGGGGAGAAGCGGCCGTTTGACAATTTCACCAAAATTTTTCATCTATCGATTTGGCGAGAAAAAACCCCGGGGGGAAGCGGCCGATTCGACAAATCAACCTTTTTTTTAAATTTAAAATAGTTTTTAAAAAAACAAGGATTTTGAAATAATATAAATACAATCAATCGAAAAATACTTCATATTATTGTTTGAAAACGGTCCCAAAATTATGGGCCAAGGTTTCTTAAACAAGACTCCCCGGAATGTTTGTAAAAAATACATAAGATTATTTCGATTTACTAAAAAAATGGAATCATTTTAATACTAACCGAATGAAATGCTTATTAAAAAACAAGATTTGGCCTTTTTTTTTTCGTTAAAGCATTCTAATGGCCGGGAAAGCGGTACATTTTTCTTAGATACCAAATTTGTGTGTATCTTTCTCATGCTGCATTCAAATACGGAACAGAAAGTTCCAAGTTTGCTGGGCTACCATTTTAAATTGATAAAAAAATTTTTTAAAAAATAAAAA
>BMAV01014226.1:66857-89542 GCA_019973955.1 Trichonephila inaurata madagascariensis | reverse complement strand
TTTTATGTACAAAATTGTTGTTGTTACTTGTGCCACTTGACCGACAGTAACATCAGATTAAGGTCCACGAAATTCATCCTAGCGCGAAGGGCTAGATTTTTTAAACCTATCGTTTGACTTAGCTTTGAGTAACATGCAGGGGATAGGGCAGTTTTGCTCGGTTTCACCCTAATTTTGAGGGAGAACACCGTGGGGATGATCAAAGTCCTCCCACCTCTCTTTTTCCACCAACATCCCCATTCCGCGAAGGCACTATACATTTACAAACATCTATGCCTTCTCCGGGATTCGAACCCAGACCCTTTGGCACCGCAGTTCAGCGTCACTAACCACTATACCAAATTAGAGTCATGTACAAAATGCATTTGATTCATTTGAAAAAAATAATCTATGGGCTGTGAGTCAGGAATAATAGCCGTCTTCAAAATGTAATGGTGGAGATGGACTTCGAAATAAAATGAACAGTTAAAATGCAGATGAATTTTGTGTCCAGTATCAAAATAACCTTTCTATCTCCGTACAGCATTTTTGGTTATCCTCTAAAATTCTTATAAATAGGAAACGTTTTGGTAAGAAACAACTGGAAGATCAATCACATCCAGAAAACTGTTAAATGAAAGTGACGGCACCACCATAAACCTAAACTCATTCTTTATTGACAAATATTTGCTTGCGTGCCAAGACAATCAACGAGAAATGGATCATGATGAAAAATATATTTCGCATACGACGATATGTTAAATTCGGCATAGAAGACTGAATATGAATTTTCTAGCATACACATGGCAGCCAACTACCCCAGTCACATTATTTGAATGTTGCACTCGAGGAGCTTTAACGTATACATGTAAATACTTATTTCTTGTAACACGTTATGCTTACGGATGATGGATTTTTTCCAGTGTTTGGAAAGTTAATGGAGAGTACAAAGTAAAAAAAAAATATATTGTTTTGTTTTTGAAATAACGAAAATTAGCATACGACTAAGTTTAATGCATAATCGTATAATTGACATTTTTTTTTTTTTTTTGCTGATACTATAGAAATAACGGAAATTTATTTAAATATGTTTCAAAATTTTGTAGTCCTTCAAGTTTGTTTTTTGTATTCGAATGGTTTTTGCAGGAAGAAGAATGTTCCGGCAGGTGCAGTGGGCACCGCCTGGTGGTGATTAAGAATATTAAGCGGAACGCGGGAGTTGGGGTTTTAGTGTGTGTAAGAGACATGAAAAGAGCGAGAGCGTCGAGCTACGGTGCCCATTGCAGTGTTCGGACGTAAACATCGAGCAAACAAGAGTGAAAATAAAAGGGGATTTGTCAACAATCTCGTCTTGTTCAATTCCTACTATTAGTTCTCACTCTCTATATATTTATTTATTTATTTATTGTCATGGGGAATTTTCAATCGTTAATAAAATGCATTTTAAAGCGCTCAATTGAGCTGAAATTTTATATACATGATTATTTTGGATGACAATACAGTAATTTAACTATGCTTAATAAAATTAATTAATTAAAACTAATTATTTGAAGAATTACAAATGCAGCCCCGTTGGCATCATTTTTGGCAACTTAGCGCCCATTTTGGCGACTTGTGTGAAAACTTGAAAATGTGTTTTTCGCACGTTTTAAAGCATTCAGTTAAACTGAAATTTTCCATAGACGATTGTTTTGAGTAACAATACGATATTTTAATTGTAATTAATTAAAAAAAAATTGACTGAAACTAATAATTTAATGAATTACAGATACAGCCACATTACAATACTTCAATGATAATCAATAACAATTAATTGCCACTTAATATTGTGATTATGTCATATATAGGTTCATATTTATGTCAATAATAACTGTTTAATAAAAATTAGCTAAAATAAAATTTTTCTTTGTTGATTTAAGTAGATATTGACTTATTTTTTTATATGTAATATTCCTCTCGCTTACCGTATATTTGGTGATTTTTGTGAAAGTGACGGAAACGAGTAACAAAAAGTGACGTAAGTGCGCGCTATTTGATTTGATCAATGAGCAAGCGTGATGGTATGCCTTCGCTACCCTCGCATCGGGGTCCAACTTGCTTGATGGTGTCTTTTTACTACCCTCGCATTGGGTCCAAATGTAGTAAATGTTTTTGTTTTTTTTAAATATTGTTAAAGTTAGCCTTTCAAAAGATTCCACTTCTTATTTAGGATAAACAATTACATATTTCCTGCATTTTTAACTTTTACCATATACCGAGAGAGAAGATGTGTGTGTGTGTGTGGTGTGTGTGTATATGTGTGGTGTATGTGTGTGGTTATGGTCTTTTAAAAACAAACTATCACTCGCTTCCCATGAATTAGAGTAGTGATTTCAACGTTAACTTCAGTTTGCCAGAAGCTGAGCGGCTCATAGCATTTTTGACTGATGAACTAAAGCTCGAAATGAATACAAATCGAAATATTTCGACAACTAACAGTGGTACTGTTATTGACGCTGTTTTTCAAAGGTTTTTAAATATTTTGAAATCCCAAGTACATGTGTCATATTTTACTTATCTCATAAGTCTATTATGTCCACTCTTCCCCAAATATAACAAGAATAAATATTTTTGATTAAAAATTACATTACTTCTAAATAAACATTTCATTAAAGATATAATTATTCGATATAAAATTATTTCGAATCATACTAGATTCAAATCTCAATTCATTCTCACTCAATTCAATCACACTTGATTCAATCACACTCAAAATCATGGGAAGCGAGTGATTGTTTTTAAAAAACCAGAACCACACACACACACATCTTCGGTACATGGCAAAAGTACAAAATATAGGAAATCTTTAATTTTTTTAACCATTTGGTTTGGAATTGGAACGGTTTCATGTATATGTCGAACGAAATTCCTGTTTGTCCATTGTGAGCTATTGTATCCACTCTTCCCCAAATTGAACATGAATATATATTTTTGATAAAAAATTGCATTACTCCTTGTGTTAAATAAATAAAATTTCCATTAAAGATATAATTATTCGATAGAAAATTATTTCCAATCACACTCGATTAATTATTTCAGGAGTTTACTATTGCGTATTTACCACGATAACATGTCAGATGTTACACATCTTACGCGACTACTGTAAAGCTTGTTTCTTTTACATATATATATATATATATATATATAATACTTGTTTTCTTAAAGCAACGAATAGGAACCACTCCCCAACAACAACAACAACAACAAAAAACTTCAAACTATGGGAATGTTTTACAAGAATAAGGCAGTATTTAAATATAGAACTTTCTAGCAGATGTCTTGAAGGAGTTCGTTCGTTGTTACCTTCCCCTCACGAGGTGGTTCTTACTGAGTCACATGATATCACAAAAAATTGCATTTGTGTTCAATGCTATAGCATAAGAATGTTTTAAATTAGTTTTTGTCCTCGATGCCTGTCCAGTTTAGACTCCACTGCCATAATGGTGACATTAAATAAATTTGATGTTTCAACCGTCATTGCGATTTTCATTTCATAAGCAATGCAATCAGTATCTGTTTTTCATATAATTTACTCATATTGTGTTTTAGTTACTCGAGAGCTATTGCTTTGCCTACATGCATAGCAAACCATAGCGCAAGATTTGAACTCAGTATATCGCTTTTTGGAATGTATATTCTTCGTATAAGTGAGTCCTATTTTAGTAATTCTGGTTACACTTTATCCTCAAATACTCGAATCACGGCATTTTAGAAAAAAATTAAACTCGTAAATCTTTTAAATATACAAACATGTATTCTTTGGATATTTTAAAATACATTCTTAAATAAAAACATATGTGTTGTAACATAGGTATTTGTCTTCTCAAAATAACATTTAAATCACTCCCGTTGAATAATTAATCCTTGAAGCACCCAATTACTTATGGCCGGGTATCTAATGAAAAAGTCGGAAAACGTGAATTTTTACAGGGCGCGTAGATCAAACTGTATTTCAAATGAATAATAAATACTAGTATAAATTTTCGACTGTTTTTGAGAGGAAACCAAGTCGGTGGAGTTTCCTTTCAAGAGATACGTTAGGGTAAAATGAACAATTATTGATCCCTTGTTTGATATTTCAATATTAAGTAGGGCATGAAAAGATTAAAATTATTCAAATTATTGTTGTCACTCTCTGATCCAGGGATACAAAAAACCGAAGACATCTAGCAAAAAGTAAGCACACAGATTCCTGTCTATTACTACTGCGAAAACTGCATTTCGAATTATATCCAGTGGTTGAAAGACACATCAAGTATCTCAATGGTATGATGTAATGTACGAACAACTCTGATGATTCCGTGCCTCTGTCGTTGGTAGAGGAGCAATTACCTCAACAAAATTTTTTTTTTTGAATATATAGAGCAGGGGGGTTCGGACTTTTCTGAATACAGGCTACTAATAATGAATTTAACACTTTATCTACCGCAATCTGATTTACTGCAGATTTTTTCATGCACTATTTTTTTTTGGATCACTGCATTGAAAATTAAGGGATATACATAAACAAAATACTCAAATTTGGGAAATTAAAATCCAGAGGTGAGCTAATTAATTCATTAAAGATATTCAACTGTAAAATTCATTTTATACACTACTTACTTAAAATAAAGAATCAAATCGTTTTCTAAGGTCTTCATTAAGAGACAAAAAAGAAATAAGAAAAAATTTGACATTAACTTTATTTTCCGGAAAAAAAATGATAATCTTCCCAATCCGCTGAAAACGCCGTCAGCTGAAAATGCAATTTCTGCTATAAAACTATTCGCCTTCCTCGCTAAACTACTCATAATAGAGCCTGTGATGCCATATATCTTGGTAGAGTAGATTTCAAAGAATATTCCTGCTAAGTATCTTAAGGTATCAGACTGGGTTCAGAGACAATTTTCTAAAATATAACTTAAACAATCATTTAATTTGTCATTTTTTTAATTAAGTATGTTGCAAAACTATGAAAATACAGCCAACAGAATTTTTTGAAAGCTTATGTTTTAAAATATTGAGAAATTTCTACCAAAATATTACAAAAAATTGTTCTTTTGGAATTAACTCTAAAAAGATATGTATCACAAAAATAAATAAAATGTTTGCAGAAATACAATTCTTTAACGTTTAACTATGCTTTATACTAAAAAAGCTCAAATTCTTCTGTAAAATTACGAAATGCAGGTGTTTGAGATGAAAAAACCCAGAATTTTCTTAAAAAAAACTTTTGTTTCATATAAAATTACATAAAAATATCTTAATTGAAAAATTACCCTTAGCTTTTAGCAGAAACCATTCATTATAATATAAATAACAAACTCAAAAAATTCCATAAGAATATTTTATTTAATTGGTGAAATACCACTCATACCGTTAACCATTATGTTCAAAAATAACATTCTTCACAAAATGCAAAATAAGGTTTTATGTTAGCAATAAAACTTTTTAATGATTTAGGAAGGTCTTAAAACTCTCCAGATTTGTATGTTGTGCCTTCCTGAATCTCATACTTCAAACGTTTACAGTTTCGAAGGGCCTTTCTTTTTTTAAGAGACAGTTTCTTATCTGGTTTAAAATGTCTCGTAGAATCAACAATTCTCGTTTGGTCGAGGTACTAAAAATATCCTTTCTTTTCAGAACATAATTTCATTCCTGATTTTTGAAACAGAGGTAATAGACCAGCAAACCCAGAATTAAAAAGTTTTATTGCCATATAATTCCTTTAACACACTGTTTGTTACTCAACAATGTTGTCTTTCAGGATTATATTCCACACGACATTGTTAAAACTTTCATTGCAGTTCTGAGCTTTCCCGTGAAGACATTTTCTTAGGAGATTTTAATCGCAAAGTCCCTTATAAGTCTTTTTTTATAGAATTAATGACTGAATTTGGAAGATCCATTGATATTTCTATCGACGTTTCTCCAACAAATACTGTTCTCTGGAAATCTCTTCTCTATTTTCGTCTCATTTATTTTGTTTTCGGCATGACAACTTTAGTTTAATTAAAAATAACTATAATTTTATATAAAAGTACTAATAAAATAGTTAAAAGGAGATCTAATTTTGAACACAAATGATAAAAAGATAGCAACTCGTTTAAATCAAAACTAACATTGCAATCAGTTAACTGTTGCCTATTTTAAAGCAAAATATATAGGTCTTAGTAAAAGCGGTTACCTCAAATTATCTTGGTGGTCCACCGGTCAATCACGATCGACTTAATGCCCATCCCTGGTTTAGAATGATAGGGATAACTAATACATGATTTGAGAATGTGGTTGCTTATCCGCATGTGTGATCACTAATAAATGCATTTTTACACATCAATAATTACTTTCTATGTAAAATAAAATTTTAAAAAGTACTTAGAGCTGTACCATCTAATCTACTTAATTTCTATACGATATCTCTAATGGATTTGCATACATTTTTCATGTACAGTAGACCCAACAAAGCTTTGAATTTAGACACAAATATTCCTACATGTTTTATCAAGGTTAAAATTTTCAAAATTTTTTTTCACAATTACGTTACTTTATTTCTGCAGATAAAAATTTCCTCCAGTGTGTGTGTGGTATCTATTAAGATGCTACAAAAAGTTCAAGTTTTTATGTTTTAGTGCCTGCGCGCCATTTTATGCATGCTAAATATGATATTTCATTTTTGGCTCTGATGGATCATGTTTGGTCGACTAAAGACTTCAATCATTTAATAATTTTATTACTCCCGATAAAATATTGGCTGATTTTCTTGTGTAATATTATGTCACGTATACAAAAAAATGAATTGTAGTTAACTATGACGGAATAATTATTTCGTTGCACACAGTTTATTCTTTTTTTTATCCTTTGTATCGTGTTTTAATTGTTTAATTCACTAATATTTCATTGTAAGCTCTCGTCAGAAGAAATTGTTTTCAAAAGTTTCTCTAATATATATATATATATATATATATTGTTTCTCAAACATGCCGGTATTTCCTTACAAACTCAACACTCAAAAGAAATCTGGAATAATCCTCCAAAAACTAAAGGCTCATAAGAATGTCCGTAGGGGGGGGGGGGGCAAGGCATAGCTCCTTGACACCTGATCCCCATTTTATACTTCCCACCGAATCAGCCAGCTGCCAAAAAATGCCTCAAATAAAATGATGGATGGTATCCTGTGTAGCTACTGAAAAATATAAGAACTGAAATCAAATACCAAAAACTAATATCATTCTTGTAAAAATTGCGTGCAGTTGTAAACCTATATCTATTCAAATCTGCATCGGATTAATTTTGGAATATAAAATTCAAAAATTTAATGATGTCATGTCTTGTTTGGAATCTCACTGTACAATATGTCAATATCTATGGGTTAAATTTATTCCAATATAGTATAGAGCAAGGGTGGCGAACCTTCATAGATCAACGTGCTATTTTTTATAAACAATTGTTTAATGAGATATAGGCGTGCCGTCAAATAATTTTGACTTGTGATTATTGGGAAAATAATACAACTAAATACACTAAGAACACAACTCGATTTACTACAAACAATTACCTTTTGAACTGCATAGTTGAAAATGTTTTAGTTATACGTGTAATTCAAATTAAAGTAACATTAGTGTGACTTCTGTTGCTGCAGATTGGATGACAAATAACTTATATTATGATTGTAAAGTGTTACTTTTAGTAGAATGCATGCTGAATTGGAGTCATCTGCCAAAGGGTTTCTAAGTTATAAATCATTTTTGCTAAGGTTCACTTTCTTGACAAGATGATTTGTGATTTGTTTCGAAATGCGGTTTCTTAGACGATGTTCCGCATACCACTGTTCCAGAACATAAAACATGTGTACCTCTTTATCGCTTTTACTAATCATACTGTATTTCTTGATTAATCAAGTTTGAAATTCTATTACGCTTACTATCTTGCACTTTTTGTTCTGAACTATCCATGTTGAATAACAGTTAAAAATCGTAAGTATAATACAAGTAAACTTTAAAATACAGTTGTGTCAACGAAATTCACTATGCTATGGGTAGATAAAATTTGCATCATAAGCAATTGTAGTCTACAACGTACCTAAAGCAAGACAATAACAAACGATTGTGTGTGCACCCCGCTACCCCGTGACCGATCACTCGCATTTATTCGTAATACTTCATAATGAACTTTGCAATTCTTAAATAAAATACAAATCATTTTGATCGCTGGCGTGCCCTAAATATTGTGTCACGTGTCATGACTGGCACGCGCGCTAATGGTTCGCCATCCCTTGTATAGAGTATGGGTGGGACTAAACTTGCTTAACACATGACAGAAAGAGTGTTACTGATTGAGAGGATGTTGATATTACTAAGTCTGCTAATTATCAAGTGTTATAACAAGCTCAATAAAACATTTTAATATAGTTTCTGTGTATATATGCAAACACTAAATATATATATAATACAATTAACAGAATACTTCAACAAAACCAACGTTGATATGATACCTAATCATTATTGATTATTATAAAAATTGTGATTAATACCTGAAGTGTAATTAATACCTTTATGACAGTGCTTCTCAAACTTTCAATTTTTGGACCCAATTTTCAATCATAAATTTCATCGCGCCCCCTCCCCGATTATTGAATGGAATAACACACATCACACAAAAACTACCACATATACCCTTTATTATAAATTACGCAAGTTATCAAGATACGGATTAAGTTGTGTCCATGCTACTTTTAAGTAACAGATATTTTAAGTAAGTTACTTTTTAGTAATAAGAATAGTATAATGTTACATTTCCGTTTTAATTTTTAAATTGGAACATATTGCAATAAAAGTGCTACTTGTATTTTTATTATGTCAGAATATCTTTTGTTTTGCTTCCTTTCAGTAAATTAATATATATATATATATATATATATATATATTAATAATCTTTTATTTTCAACTTTTTGATATGTTCGCTCTCCCCACCTAGGTTTATCACACTCCACAGGTGAGAAGCGCTGAGGATTATATTAAAATAAATATTATTATTATTACATGTTATTAATATTATAAGGTAACATTGATATCACTGATATTATCAGCATTTGTATGTATCATGTTAATATTCAAGTAGCTATGTTATTAAATAGCAAGTATAATATTTTCGATATGCCCGTGGAATGGCGTAGTTGGTTTCGCGCTGGATTTGTATGCCTATGTATGTGCGTTTCCACAGCGGCTCAACTCGGTGGATATTCATGATGCAAAAAAGTGACAGCATCTAGGTCGTACCATTATGCGGTGTGTTATAAATACTTTGAGGGTCTGTTAAACTTAAGTGTTCTCGACTAAATTAAATATCTAGTACGGTACGAACATTGTCAGAACATTCCATTCCATTCGAACACATCGCTGTACGAGCGTGATTGATTTAAGTTCTGTTAATCAAAGTACTCACTGCACATTTTGCTGTGGCATCCACATATGTGCTAATGAAGTCAGTGTAATAAGTATATCATTTGCGATTACCGAATAATTAGCACTCATGTGGCCGATCGGACTAGACCTAAGCAATCTTGGAGCGATTTAAAATTCACATATAAACAGTTTATTACATTCTGATGAGTAGTTCCGTATTAATCAGAGATAATGTTCGGATACTGTAAACCCGGACACCATGTATCTTTTATAACAGATTTTATGCTCTTGTGTTTTGAAAAAAATTTCATTGCTTATTGACTATCTGTATTAGAACACTCTCACATTTCACTGCTTCAATAATTTCTGCCTCCTTCTTCTGAATAGCTAATGATTCGTTTAATCCACAGCTTTGTCCAAAAGATACTTCACAGCGATAACAGTTTTGAATCCATGAATACAGTGTTTTGCTGAAATAGTTTCATGTTATTCACTTTGTAGAATATGTTTGATTGATCATAGGATATTATAACACCTTGATTTACATATCAGAAATCATTTGATTAATGTATTATTATATGTTGTCTAATTAAACTTGCATTCCACACATTATCTGTAAAAATAAATTACACTGAGTAGGTATTTCACCGAATGTTTTTATTTTTGATTATGTTGACAAATGTGGACATTAAAACAAATACGGTTAAAATTTGATAACATACTTTATTCAGTCCTTGTACCAATAATGCATATTTTGCATTAAATGTTCAAACATCTGCGAAAATATAGTGTGGAAAATTATGATTTTATTGAATCTCTAACCAAATACAATAATAAAAATAAAATTATACAGTTTTAGAAACTTTCAGAAAGTTAGTTTCCTTGTATAAAGTTTCTAGATATGAATAAAAATATTTCACTTATACATATTTGTTTGTATGAATCGTAAAATGCATATCGATATTTAAGTTTCTATATTTCCTTCAATTTATACATTAGTGTTTTAAGCCTTCCACTTTCTAATAGGCAATATTATATTTTGCAGAGTATTTTAATTTATTTTAGTAAGCATATTCTATCAAAGATCTGAATGAAAATATATACGCTAACAAAAATGAAAGAACATAAATGTGAATGTATTAAAAATTATGCGGATCAGTTTTGGATAATATTTTAGTTGCTTAGCGTATAATTGATACGCACATTGATGTGAATTTGAAAATTTAATTAATTTAGTTAACACAACTCTCCCACTGCATCTTCTATGGACATGTATTTTGTGAATGATGTTTAATATATATAATATCCAACAACCCGAAACATAATTAAAACATATGCTCTACGTTGTCCTCTTCGTCTTGAGTTTCTTTACGAATAATGCATTAAAAATGCAGAAAATGTATTCCTTTAATGAAAGCTGCTGTTATTATATAAGTTTCGAAATAATGCGTATGGAATATAATGTTCAAACAGAATTACACTATAGATATAAGGACATGAATAACATAACAGTAGAAAGATTCTAATTTTATTGAGTTAAATATCTATAGAAATAGCACATATATAAGGAAAAAATTCAAAGCAAGCACAAGTTAAGGCAGTGCTCCTCAAACTTTTAATATTTGCGACAGGATATTGAAACATAATTTTCATCGATCCTTCCTACATAGAATAAAAATTGAATTTTATAATATTATACTTTGACGCCCTAAAGCTACAATACGACTTTCACATATTAGGGGCCACCGGAGTACATAGACATCTCACTCAGCCAAAGTGTTAATTGTCCCGGACGTATATATACGTCTTTCCGAAGAAGGACCTTTTCCCTGTACTGTTATCCATGAAATTATTCCGAAGGCTTTGGAATGTAATAAAAGTTTTTTGACAGTGTTTGCAAAGGATTTACTTATTTCAGAATATTTGCTTATTTATTCTTACGGCATTGGAGATCCAATCACGTAGCTTTTAATCGGCATTTAAGGGATTAATTATAAACCGTACAAATTATCAAGATAAGTGTTAATTTTTGTTTGTAGTTCTATATGTGAAAAACCCATGGGGTCACTAGTAATTATTAAACGTTCTTAACTTGGTATTGTTAAATTATTTATAAAATACATTGCATAGAACTGATACAATTATAAGTGAATAATACGTATTTTATTTTTATTACATCCGAATGTATTTTGTTTGTTTATTTTAAGTCAATTAATAATATTATAATAATAATCTTCTTTTTTTTTTTTTCAAAGTTCTCGCGTCCCCCGTATAGATTTATTACGCCTTCCTAGGCGGCAGGTGCCGCAGTTTGAGAAACACTCGTTAAAAAATTTAATTGGTAAACTTGAACTCATTTAAAAACAAGTAAATAAGAGTATGTCTCATTTCTATGGCATATAATGATATAGAATAAAGTATCTATTACAACTTGCATGCTCATTAGTGAAATCTAAACAGTAACGCCCGTTATTTAGATAGGTTATGGTCATATATTGATGCTTAACACTTAGTAACGAATTTAATGTTGTTTTTAATATTAAAATGGCTTGATAAGTAAATGTGATGGATCAGTGTTTCTTTAAAAATATTGTCATACTGATTATTAAAATAATTCTTGTTTGACATAAGAAAATAAAAAAACACACACACACACTGCGTGTATAAAATAGGGATGATTTTTCACGTTTATTTCTTCATTATATGCACATTAATATATGTAATTGAAGACTTTCAAGCCCTGAGAAAGACTACTTTAAACCTCTTAGCTCATTAGCCCGTGTCTGACACTGGTGCCCGTTAGCGGCAAATTTGCACATGCCCGTCTCTTACAAAGGTGAACTTGTATCTCGCCTTATTTTATTTCTGAAGTTCGTCTGGGATCCCTCCTTGTAAAATTTGATTTACTGGATTATAAGTAAAATTATTTAAAAATGAAGAAATAAACAGTACACTATTTTAATATCGGTAAAGTTGGACCTTGTGCTGTAGCACATTCTTCATGGTATATCATACCTAACTGCGACTTCAGCCATTTTTATGTTTTTAATCATGGCAAATTCATTTAGTTTAGTTTCAATGTTTTGAAGTTCAAAATTAGCATGCCATCAAATTATTTAAACTTTGTTTGTGTAATGTATATATATTTTTATAAATTTAACCCATCCGCCTCGCTTCGCAATTGGGAAAAATCATTGCAGTACTCGTATATACACATTTTTTGTTAAAAAAAAAAGAAAAAAACCCTTGATAATTTTTTTAACAGTTTCTCCGAAAACACTCATTATTAAGGGGTTAAGTAATTTCAACATATTGTTTCTTTTATAAAATATGTTTCCCATTGTTCTCCTTTACCACAATGCTAAATGAGCTATCCTTTTACATGTTAAAAGGTAAAAGGTAAAGGTAAAGGTAAGGTTATTTATGGAATATTTTGAAATTCTTAAGATACTTTACCAGAAACAAATGTATGAGTTACAATGTTACAAATTTTCACGAAAATAGAGTCATTTATCTGTTCAAAAATGTGTTCCACGTTTAGATTAATTTCGCGTACATTTGTCGCAAACAGTCTTAAATGTGGAGAGAGTATCACTATTTAGAACTTGCAAATAAGGGATGTTTTAAATGCGTGGTGTACAGTTCGTGAGCATTAATATCTGTGAAATGTGACGTATTGGGTTGATGATAGCCAAGAATGCCTTTACGAAGACAAAAGTACATTTAACAATAGCTCACCGTGTTTGAACGACGTGGTGTAATAGGGCAAGAAGGTGGGCTTTCTTTCCGCGAAATTGCAGAAAGACTTGGCTGGAATGAAACCCCTGTGCGCGATTGTTCGGAACAGTGGTCAAGGGACGATACTGATCAAGAAGATTAGGTTCCAGGAGACCGCGGGAACTTACTGAGAGCAAAGACCACTGTATTAGGCGTATGGTTGTAGTGCATCGTGTTGCTTCTGTGGCAGAAATACTAGCGGCAGTTGGTAACACAGTGAACCAACGGTTAGAAACGGATCATTTCAAGGAAAGCTCCGAGCCAGTGTCCTATAGCGTGTATTCAACTGATTTCAAGCTTTTGCCGTTTGAGACGCCAATGGAGTCAAGTGAGAGCTCCTTTGGACTCCTGATTGGAGATCTGTTGTGTTTTCTGATGAAAGTATGCTCTGCCTTGGTGTCACTGACGGCCGCGAGTTGGTAAGAGGGCTAGGCGGACGCTTGTAACCAAACTGTCTGCGGGGTATAAACACTGGACCTACACCTGGAGTCATGATTTGGAGAGAATTTTTTTTGGCAGCAGGGGCACTATCGTGGTTATCCCAAACACAAAGAGTGCAAAAAGTACGCCAGTCTGGTAATTCAGCCTATAGTACTGTCATTCATGAACAGCATTCAAGGGGAGATAATCAAACAGGATATCTCTCGCTTTCACACCACTGTTGTAATGCAACGTGCTTTGCTAAATGTTACGATGTTACATTGGCCTACGAGATCACCAGATATGTCTCTAACTGAGCACGTATGGGAAATGGGTATGAGCAACTCCAGCATTATTCACAGTCAACACTGACCGTCCCAGTATTGACACAGCAAGTACAACAAGCATGAAACTCTATACCACGCAGTTATATACGGCACCTGTATGACATAATGCATGCATGCTTGCAGGCTTGAATTTAAAATTCTGGACGTTACAACGGCTATTAATGCAACGACATTTCAAATTTAAAATGCACTTTCTTGAGCTTAAAATAACCTGTAATCTTGAAACTTTAATCTTTTAAACATGTTAACTAGACAATTGTACTGTCCATTTTTCATTACAGAAGTTCTTTCTTAGTGTTGGGGTTTTTTACCATCAGTGTAATTAATGATATTTTTTTCTTAATTAACTTTAAAGTTATTGATTCAACAAACATGAAATCAGTTGATAGCTGGAATAATTTTTTTCTTTAAAATAGTTCAAAAGGATCTTTTCATGATTGCAAATTAGGATCATTAAATGCGTCATTCGATATAGTTCTATAACATTTGGTAAGATGTTGTTTCTTAAAAAAGGATCTAGCCCATTAGAAATTAATACGTGAAATTGAATCAACTGAAGTTATACAAGGGTTGGGGCATAAGCCATGGGAACTATTTTTGTTTATTATTATTTTTTTTTTGTAGATATGTGAACGGATTGCAAACGTATATGTGTCGTGTGGAGTTTTTCAGCCATAGTGTGTATGCAGAACAACATATGGCTCTGTGATAGCTGGTAGCAGCGCAGCTAGGGCTGTGAAATCAGTCAGTTGGTGGGTGTCGTGTGAGATGAAAGTGACCCGTTTTGAGCAGCCCGCTTATACCAAAATAGCCGTTCTCCGAGAGAGAAATGCGATAGAATGTGCCAGTGAATTTGATCTGACCCTGTGACTTTGATCTCATCTCCAAGATTAAGGAACCGATACGAGGTAGGCGGTTTGCAACATGAGAGGATATTGCTAATGCTGTGCGTCAGCAGGTGACCCGTTTCACTCATATTGCGGCAAATGCTGAGGCTGGTGGTATTCAGCGTCTCCCACATCGTTGGCAGCGTATGGTGATAGTAGCAGGGGACAACATTCAGAACATTTAGGTCCAGGTTTGTAATGACAACTTAATGTGTACTGTGTTGTCATATTATTTTGCACCGTGAAGGCCACATTGTCCTGTATATATATATATATATACTACAGTAATAAATTAGTGTATTATGATATTTCAGTGTTATTCTCATTGCCCACACATGTAGTTAACACCTTGTACTTCCGTTTGTATATGTCACATTTTAAAACCGGACGGGTATTTTCAAGAAAAAAAAATAGTTGTCATGACATTTGCTCCAACCCTCGTACAAAAGTTATTTTTTGTATACGTTTTGTGTCCAACATTTCCATTTCAACCGAGAAGTAACACAACATTCATTTTAGTTCCAACAAAATAAATGAAAGGGAGAAATAGCCAAGGGGTATTTCCTAAAATCAATTATTTGTCATTACTGGTTTTTTTTTTCTTCTCTTTTTTGAAGTACAACCCATGATTTGATTTCGAAATTTAATTTGTCCAGCCACAAACGTAAAATAACAAAAAAAAAAAAAAAAAAAAAATCTGCCGTATTTTGAGGAAACATACAAAACATTAAAAGAAAAAGACGTTTTTGTCTGTTATCTTTATGAAACAAATTTCTCTTCCACATTTCTCATATTAAAAGTATATATAATTTTAAATTCAGAATTTGTATTATAGGAGAGGAATGCGAGAGGGTCGAAGACAATATAAAAGAAAAAAAAATAAAGAAACGTATCGAATACTTTTTGCTTATTTCTTTACCCAAGCGTTATTATTGAGTTTATTGGTAAATATTAGTATCATGCTCACATTTCAAATTAATTTTTTTTTATTTCTTTTACTCTAAGTATTTTCCTTTTTCTAAACTATCACAAACAAACAACAATAATTATTTCTTTCCCACCTTTTTTGGCTAATATTCTTAATTTTTCCACGCATTCTTTTTCCTTGAGTTCTTTGATTTTAGTCATATCTATACAAATTTTTGTTAAAAAAATGCTCCTATGTCACACAATAAGGAATTAAAAGTACTCAACGTCTTAAAAAACCTGAAGTGTTTATCAGGATGAAAGCAAGAAGTATGTTTCTCCAAGAAATAAATTATTTCCCTTATTTCATTATTAAATATATGTATACTTAAAATTAGTTGATGATATATTTTAATGATCGTTCAGTGTTTTAGAAAATATTCATTTCATTATGCATTTTCGAAAAAAATAATAGTAAGTTTTGTAATAGGATTGTATCTAGAGACTATTAAGTTATAGCTTTTTGTGTGTGTGTGCAATCTTCTTATAATCATTTAATACAGTGTTTCTCAAACTGTGGGGTGCGCCCCCTGGGGGGCGCGATAACCTTACAAGGGGGGCACGAGCATATCGAAAATAAAAGATTTAAAAAATAATTAATTTACACACACACACACAGGAATGAATTAAAACAAAATACTTTCAGACATAGTAAAAAATGCACTTTTTCCCTGATATAATTTATAGGCGATATTAAGTCATCTCTCTCTCAAAAGTAAAAATTTCTTCAATACCTAATTAACTATCTTAGATCCCATAACCAAGTAAAAAATATTTTATTTGATTTGCTATAATCCCATGATGAGAGATTTTTTATTAAGTTTTCTTTTTAAATCTAACATACTACTCTTTCAGAGAAAAAACAAAACCCAGACCCAGAATCGAAAAAATTTAGGAACATAAAAAATTCATCACTGTGATTATTTTTGAAATACTGCACATTATAGCTGTAATCTGTTTTTGCTGATAATCTGTTTGACATTCTAAGTTATTGGTACAGTTAATTATGACCCATCTCTTAAATGTTTGTTTCTCATTCAAGGAAGTTGTAAGTAATGTATTTCTCTGTTGCACTCTTTCTTTTCCATGCAAAAGAGTTTTATGATATTTGGAAAACCACGGAGAGCACTTTGAAGGATTACTTGGCCAAGACTTATTTTTATGAGTATTCTCAAACATATAAAGTATAACGAAAAACGTTTTTTAGCAGTAACATACATAATGAATACACTTTTTACCCGGAAGTGGTCGCGCGGGATACACAGATCACGAAATAGTTAATTCTGGCAAAACTGTTTATTTGTTACCAAAGAAAATTGAAAACTCCTTGAAAGTAGGTAAATTTACTTTCTCTTGATTAAATTATTCACTGGAATCACGATTTGTATCGTGTACAATAAAATAATTATATATATATATATATATAAAGGATTGGAGTGACTCAATAACCCCGCTCGACCGTATCGAGTGCGCGCCTGCTCCCGGGTAAAATTCTTTTCGCTTTAAATATTAAAAATATTACAATTATTCTTCATCGGAATTTTATATTATTGTTCATTACTTATAACATCAATTATAAATGCTAATTCTGTGCTTAAAATTACAATTCGCTCAAATCTAATTATAATTTGAGCAATCATTTAAAAAAATCATTTTACATTTTTGTAAACATTGTCGCGCACTTGGCTTTACTCTCCTTATATAATTCAGCTATTATATCAATAATATTTTATTTTCTCATAAATGAACTCGTGCAAAGAGCGGGCACTTCAGCCGGTATACTTTTAATGTATCAGTGTGTGTGTGTTGCACAGAGTATTTTATAACTAATTAATTAATACTAAATTAAGTTTTTATAAGAAATGCTTATGATTAGAAATTGACTCTCTGAGTTCTTTTTCTATATTTAGCTGATATCTATACTTTTGTCTTCTAAGCCGCCACCGCATTTTGCAATATGTTCAATTTAAAAATTATAGAGAAAGTAAAAATATCATAATAATTATCCTATTACTTAATTTTTTTTTGCTTAAAAGTAACGTATACAAAATTTAATACTTATGTTATTAAATTGAATGGTTTATAGTTAAAAGATCGCTTATTGTAGCTTTAGTGTCAAAGTACAGTATTTTGGCATTCAGTATATTATTAATGTATAAGGGGGGCGCGATAAAAATTGTGATTGAAAAGGGGGCGCCAGTATTTAAAGTTTGAGAAGCACTGATTTAATAGTTCCTGTTTTTATTTGAAGGTTTTATACTTTGGAGACATTAAAAGAAAATTATTGTTCTTAAATATATGCAATGTTTGTTTGTTTTTTATACGTAATTAAGTAATTCTATGTAATAAAATAATATATTTATTTCCACACATATTACTTTTATTTGAACATCAAAGTTTTTAAAACAAGCGCATAATTACATTTAAGACATTAAAGTATGATTTTAAGATATGTTCTGTTTAAGAAATTTATTTTTGAAAAATAATTGTTTTAAAATAATATATATTTGAAAAAAATACTCGCTTTTTGCTAGAAGACTTATAATTTTAAAATTATTTTCATGAAATTTTAACCGGTCTATCCACGAATCTTCCGCTATTCCTCTGGTTTAAATTTATTCCTTTTAATTGTTAGTGGAGTTAGAAAAAATTCTCAGTGAAAAAGACGAGATTTCGGCACTTGTTTACTTCTATTTAAGCGTTGGCATTTAAGTACGCGATGATGGTCATTGGCTGATAGTTGATGATTTAAAGCTGAGATTGAATTGTGAATAAGATTACAACCGGATGGCATTTTGACATACATAGGAATCTAGAGCGCTCCAATACTCAGATAAGTGCTTTTACTTAGACGAGAGTTACATTAACCAGTTTTATCACAATTTATTTATTCTGTTCAAATTTGTGTAGAATAATATTTGCTATAGTTAGTTGAAACTAAACAAACTAAATATAACAAATTTTGAAAAAAAAATATTTTATACAAGAACTCTGACCCGTTCTCTAAATAGGACCCTGAGATAAAGGGGATAAAATTTACTCTTACATGTTTTTGTGTTCTCTTCAGTGATGAAAAGCTATTTCAGAGTGCAAAATTTTACTTTATTTGAATAATACTTTCTTGACAAAATATTTCATTTTTCACTTCAACTTCATTCTAATTTTAGAGGAAAGGTTCAAATCATGCCTAAAAAAGCGTTTTGTCACATTTACCACAGTATGTTTTTGATTTTCTTTTGTAGCCCTCTCTTTGACAATAACGTTGTTTTTCTAGCTTTAGTCAAAAAAATGACCAAAGCTATTATTACGGATGTCTTCTTTAGCATAACAAGGTACAGTCGAGATCCAAGGTCTACCTCTAATTTTTATCAGTTTTTTAGACTGACTGTTGTTACAGCTCTTCGGGACTCCTTCAAGTTTAGGGCTTCACCATTGTTGAGTGTTTTGAGAATTATCCAGGCTTTATCTTAACCATATCCTGTGAACGTATAAAAAGTAGCCAGCACTACTATAAAGTACAGCCAATCACACCGCCAATATGTTTGTTGTAAGAATTTACCAAATTTGGCATCTTCACGTTAACGTTAACATTGTGTCTAAAAACTCTCCTCCAAATTTCATAAAATGATTATTGAGTCTAACAAACAAAGGTTTTACTTTGAAGGTTCAAACCTAGACACGCTGAGTTACAGTTCCATTGTCCACAAACTATAAATAAGATTTCAACTTTTATTAGTGGTTTCCTCACATGGCATTTTTCACAAGGGTAATGCTAAGGTCTTCAGTATCGTGTTCACAGGTATTTGAATGATAACCAGCTAGAAGCAAAATCCATATAAAACACGTAATTCGTCAGTGGTAGTCAAGAAATAGTGTTCGTTTTTTTTACATCTACTACATATCGCATGGTTTCTTTTACAATGAGATCGTAAAATTCAACGGAATAAAACTGCTCAAAAAGCTCTGCTGGAGTTTTATCTTTCAATGCAGTTTCCATCTACTCGAGCAAGTCACTTGCAGTTGAGTCAGCCTGTGTTTCCTATTTTGTATAGTGCAATGATTTATTCTTTATCCAAAATGACAGATGTCTTCTAACTCATTTTGCTGCTTTTGTTGTTAAGATACTAGAGCTTGTGGGTGGTTCATACTGGAAACTGTCTCCCCTTCTAACCTCCAAAGACCCAGGAACATCGTTTACAATAATATCACTGGTATTTACTTCATTTTCATCTCCTTCATCTTCGTCAGTGTGTTCACTAGCATCTGGTTGTAACACATCAATTTCAACGCCACTCTCATCTGAATCTAAACTATTTAATTATTCTAAGGCTTCATCTAACTTCAGAAACCTTGGCACTGATATAACTATGCAGGGATGAAACACTAGAAAGGAAATTCCTTACTTTTTCTCTTAGTTATAAAGAGAGAAAAAACGCGTCAATTGAATGCTTATCGTCCCATTGTCCTATTTAGAGGACATTTATAAAATAATTTACTAAAACTTACCTAAGAGCAATATCACTGATCAAACTCTGAGATCATAACGAAAAAGTACTATCACATAAAAAATGCGCAGCCAAGTTTTCAAAGTAAACTTAAAAATAATTCTGAAACCCCAAATAGATGATACAAATTGCGTCCACAAATGCGAGGAATAAGCAAAATTTCCAGTGGAAAAAGGAGGGGGTGAAACGCACAATCCAAGCTGAAAGAAGCTAATACATATCCCTACATGTTCCAACTGTCAGACAACTGTCAGCAAACAAACAATGATTCCCGCATGATATTTTTCAGTTGTCCTCTAAATAGGATAGTGGAATAAAAATGGGTTAATCGTTTGCGATTGCTCTTCCGGGTTTAATGTTTAGTGCATTCCCTCCCTTTAAGTGTGTAGTGAGATTAAGTGAAGCCATTAATAAAAATTGTGTTTAGAGTGTTATGGTTGATCTTTGTTCGAACCCCGTGGCAAAATCTGTTTACACTTATTTTTGTATTTACTATTGTGTCTAGGAATAATTCATCTGTCAAGAAAGAAGCCCTTGTGAACGTCAACATGACTGTTATATAATCCAACTTCAATTCTATTATTCCAAGTATTAAAATTTTTATTAATATACAACATATTTCTTAAATAATATTAAATATATTAAAAATAGTTAACAGTATCTACTTTCTTATTAGCTATTATTTAAATGTTGTTGAAAACACTTACACCATGATGCATTCGCCCACTTATATATACAAGAAATAAAATTAAATATATGTACCGTAAAATCCTGCACCGCTGTATAACACGCACCTATATTTTGAAGTTGCAATTGTTAATTTTTGCGTGTAATCGCCGTATAACGCGCAACCCATTTTTTAAGAATAAATCTGAAATGGATATGCTCAATGCTCTAATGCTTTGAAATTATTTATTCGAGGTATTATTCCAAGTTTCAGAAAAAAAAATATTATACTTCTAGAACTACAACCCTTTAAGTTCATAAAAAATGTCATTCCTTTAAAAAAACATTATTTCAATATATGTAGAAGCCTAATTTTTTTTCTATGTCATCTCTTTTAAAAAAAATTTTTAAAGCTATCGTTTTATACTCAGCGACCCGTAAATTTTGATCTCATTTTTAGTATTAAAAGTGCGTGCTATTCGCCGGATTTTCCGGTATTTATATATAATGTGTGTGTGTCTGTGTTCCAAGATATTTGAATATATTTCATACATAATTTTTTAGCATACTTAAAAGGTTGTTTTACGTCTTCCTTAAAAAACGCGATTATGTTATGTTTGATTTTATGTTATATTACATTCAAATTAATCGTATATTCTTTTCTTTCCATATAAGTTATATATTCCTGATGGATTATTATTGTCATTGAATTTCACGTGAGTCATCAGAGTTTATTAGTTGTTTTCTTATTAGTTCTTATTTTTATACCCGGCGTATAACGCGCACCCGTTAATTTCGACCTTAATTTTTGTGTTAAAAGTGCGTGTTATACGCTGGATTTTACGGTATATAAATATTTCAAATTTTTCTATACTTTCTATTACATGATCCCTTTAATGAAGAATATTCATAAATTATACTATCCATATGCCTTCCTTTTAATAAATAGGAAATAAATTCATATAACATTTCAGACCTCTTAACTTTTTGAATAAATTAAAGTTTGAAACCAGATTTTTTTGTATTTATCTCTCTACAGTTACAATTCATAGTTATGAATATTACATTCAATAAAGAGGAGAGAGAGACAGAGCTGCGGGAAATAAATTTCTTATTCATGACAATTACGTCACGTCGGGTTCGAAGGATGTGTGCGCAGACTTTATATCAAATTACAAATTCTTTCACGTATGATTCCAATGAGTTCTCCCAGCAGTCAGTTAAAGCTACGGACACTATGAGCTAGAGTCGCATTTTCTAAAGTTTAGACAAACTCAACCTCATTAAAACTTCTCAGTTAGTAAATAATTAGGAATATGGGAATCAGTTGTTGGACAACTTCCGAGGAAACTTAATATTGTAGTAGTTTTGCTGTATTAAATGTAAAGTCTGAGCTGTTAGTGCTTAAAACGCAAGCATTGGATTATTCTAATTATTGTAAGATGCAAGTAAATAATTTTTATTTTTAGCAATGCTGAAGCATGTTTGGAAAATATGTTAAATCTTTAGAATTACTTAGCTCTTCAACTAAGAGGAAATAAATGTTTAAAGTAATTTTGACTTTGATGTTCCGGTATGCTGAACAACTTCACACATATCTTTAAATATCTCATGAATGGAATGCTTGATTTGAAGTAGGGTATACTTTAGAAAGAGAAATTATCTAGTAATGTATATATATATATGTAATATATATATATATATATATATATATATATA
>BMAV01014226.1:13344-66757 GCA_019973955.1 Trichonephila inaurata madagascariensis | reverse complement strand
TTTCATAACACTCTTATGCAATATGTTAGAAGGGATTCAATTATAGTTTTGGTATGAATTTCAGGAAATTATTAATTTTATTTTGATTTATTTGGTTGCATGTATTAAAAGAAATTTAGGAAGTATTGGCTTAATCAGCGTTTCTCAAACTGTGGGGCGTGCCCTCCTAGGGGGGGCGTGAGCAAATCGAAAAATCAAAACTAAAAGATTATTCAAAAAATTTATTAATTTACAGAAAAGAAGCAAAACACAATGCATTATGAAGCATTTACACTTATATAATATAAATGTATCATTACTGTACTATGCATTTAATAATTAATTTATCAACACTAAGCAAAGACTGGTTTAAAAGCTACTACTGACTTTCATGGACTTATCATATACAAAACGTAATACTTATCTTGATAAATTGTACAGTTTATAATTAAAATCGTAGTGTATCTTTAGCGTCATAGTGAATTTTATTACATTCTATACATTGCTATTGCACGGAGGGGGGTGCGATGAAAATTATGACTGAAAATTGGGTCGTAAACATTGAAAGTTTGAGAAACAATGGTCTAAATGTTTGTAATTAAAATACTACAGAATACCAATTTATATATATTACATAACGGAAATGGCATAGCTACCAATGGGCTACGCAGTGCCGTGAACCGGGGCCATCAATCTAAGGGGGGCACCCGGACTCTGACCACTAAGCAAGCCGGACTTGCGATAATGTTTCCCAAGTTTAAGATGCAAATATAAAAGGTTGAAACACAACTATAATCATGACAGCGAAGTTGAAAGTAATTTCAAATTTGTAGGGAATTATTCCCGTTTTTTGTATAATGCTGCGAACTTCATTTATAAAAAATTTATATTTTCATTTTT
Source organism: Trichonephila inaurata madagascariensis (assembly GCA_019973955.1). Lineage (NCBI taxonomy): Eukaryota > Metazoa > Arthropoda > Arachnida > Araneae > Nephilidae > Trichonephila > Trichonephila inaurata. The sequence continues at coordinate 65,878 of BMAV01014226.1, read as the reverse complement.
TTAAAAAAACTTTTCTGTAAGCTGTTACTTGAAAATAAATTTCAAGGTTGATCAAAAATCTTATATTACATGTTAAAAATATACACAAGAAGCTATTTTTATATTACATGTTTTAATCTACACATGGCTATTTTTAACATATCCGACTACGTTCGGAACCGTGATTTTGCAAAAGCACATAAATGGATAATATTTATGATATTTAGTGTCACTTAGATTAGAAAATGTATATAAAAATGTTTTAAGGATAGTTTTACAATAAACAATTATTTAAGTACAATATTTTTGACAAAAAATTAACATAGAATGATCCATTTTCAAAATATTCTCCTTTTGTGAAACATGCTTCTATTATAATAATATTTTGCCTGTAAATAGCTCAGACCTCTGTACAGAGGCTCAACTAAAATTTTTGAAATATGTAGCTTAGAAGTGGTTTTATCCATGTTTTACGACAACATAGGGGAAAAATTTTAAGAAAAAAACGCCGATAATTATTTCAATGGGTTGTAACTCTGAAAATAATAAGCATTTTTCAAAAATCATGGTTAAGTCTCTGTACAGAGGTCTGAGCGATATACAGGCAATATATTATTATAATAGAAGTATTTTTCACCAAAGGAGAATATTTTGAATAAAGCTTATCCTAAGTTAATTTTTTGCCGAAATATTGTATTTAAATATTTTTTTTTGTCAAAATGTCCTTAAAAAAATTTTATACATGTATTCTAATCTAAGTGACACTAAATATCATGAATATTATCCATTTATGCGCTTTTTTTAAAATCACAGTTTCGAACGTAGTCAGCTACCTTAACGAAAATATGATTCATAATAAACTAGTTTCCTGTTTTAATACTTCACAGACTACTCGTACCTGAAGTAGACTGATGTAATTTTGCCTGTACCCTTCTCTGCTCTTTTGCAGAAGTATTTTCTTAAATAAATATAATAATATTTTATTTTATTTTCTGATTAATGCTTATATTTTGTAACATTTCCTGCCTTGTTTCAGAGAACCGTTTTGTAGTTCTTAACCTTCTTGTTGGTAAGTTCAGTCCTTCAGAATAAATAAATAAACAGCCAGGAACTTCCCAACGACGTAGATCAGCGCTATGTTTTTCCTTACTTTTAATGTCATTAAAGGATAGAGCACATACGAATTGTAGTGCATAAATTAGAAAACTAAAATTATGGATAAAAAAAAGAAACCCAGCGTTGACGCCAAGCCAGGAAAGAAGTAGATTGAAAACAAAAATTATCCAAAATTGACAAATTTCTTACTCAACCTTCTACGAGTACTTGTGGTTTAAGTATATCTGCTAATATTGAGTTATAGATTATGTGATCACATCAGTGTTGCTGGAGAAGTCTACTGAAATATATTCGATAGTTATTGCAATAAAGATACCGTCGTTAATGATGCAAATTTACAGAAACGACTAAAAATCATTCAAGTGCAAAGTAAGTCAAACTTCAAGAAAATATGGTATAGATCTTTATTTTCAAGTAAAAAGGCAAAAGAGAATTTAGAAAAAAAAAGAAAGAAAGAAAAAAATGAAAGAAAAAAAAATATTTTGATGAATTCTGATCACGGATTTCTAAAACCAGAAAAATAAATTATTTATAATTATTATTTTCTATAAGTTACTAGACATAATATTAGCTCAATTAAATACACGTATTTTTGGTATGAGTGCAGTCTGTCAAATATTCAATTTTCTAAGACCAACATTTTTACTAGATGTAGATGAAGCAACTTTATTATAAAAGTGCTACAAATTCCACAATAAGTACTTTGATGTAATAGATCCAAATTTTTCCCTTAAATTTATTAATATATACCACCTACTTCTCCTGAAATTGGCATGGACTGTCAACAAAATAAGCATGGAAGCGTTTTTATCTTGCACAATTCCTGTAACTACTGCAGCCGCGAAAAAATTATTCGGCAAATTAAAAATTCTTTAAGAAATGTTGTGGCTCAAGCTTGTTTCCACATTTATAGATTACAGCAATTGGAAACAAAATCGCAACTAAGGATATTGAAACTTTTGAGAAAAATAAAGCTACAAAAAGATTGCAAACCAAGTTGTTAATTCCTTCTTAAGGGGACATGGTACGATTTATGCAAAAAATTTTAATTTAAGGATTTTAAAATTTTTTTTAGTGGCGTCCTATGTGTTTATACTATGTAAAACAGATTTTGTGCTCAAAATTTCGTAAAAAGTTAGTAATTTAATTTATTAAGGAAAAAACTTAAAATTTGTGAAGTAATTTTAAAATGCTACTCCTCCTACAAAAATTTACGTACATGCACAAAATTTGATTTACAAGTACATAAAACTATGTATAATAAAATTTAGTATGGATTTTGCAATATCAGGATTGATATTCGTAAAACACTTCTTTTTATGAACGCTTATTGAAAATTCCTCAAAAAAATGTATAAATTCTGAGTTAAATTATTTTTTAAAAAAACAAGTATTGCTTTGATTCGAAAATGCATACCAAATTTTGTTACATGTACTGTTAGCAATATGTAAAAAAAATGAAAGTATTAGGCCCAATAGAAAAAAAGCCTTAGCATTTTAAATGAAGACAAATTAGTTATTTTATCTTTCTGAGATAAATAAGTTTAAAGTTTTTATTTGCCATAGGAATATGAATACAAACTAACGTAAAAACTAGAATAATTCTGTATTTTTTAAGTTTAGAGCTTTCAAATTTTGTGAGGTTATAGAAAAGTGTATAAGAAATAATTTAGGCTGAAAAAATTAAATTTGATTTTTTGACCGATTTTTGTCAATCGAATCGTACTGTGTCCCCTTAATAAACCCAATCTTATTATAATAAATCTTTCATTCTTTGTCAACACCATTTTTTTTTTCCTTATACCTATGTTGTTATTTCTACTATTATTAGGAATTATTTATTTTTTTATTATCTTATACATTACTTTTTGACTCCCGGTTCCGGCAGCTCCTTGAATCTCCGCCACTGTCATGAAAGGGGCATGTTGTGGTGTCAAATCGAACATGGGTGATCACTAAAGCTCCCACAAGGAAACTCATACGCATACAGGTATATGTAGTTAGTATGTAGCTTTGCTTTCATATGTTCTTCAGAGTATGATAAAGAAATTATGTTAAAGTAGCTTTGTATATTTACTTTTTTAATGGATAAAAAACCCAACAAGCTAGGGCCCTTACTTTTTCCTTAATTGCACCAGGGCCTTTGAATACCTAGCTACGTCAATATATATCAACAACATGATATTTATGAGTGGATTTGTATTAGTTTTTCATATATGTATGGAATAGGTCTTTTATTCGACAGATGACGTTACATATGACATCACGAGTAAACTTACTCTCAATACACTTTAAATCTACTTACTGGACTGGAAATTTTTTCGGCTAGTTTACTTCCCGCCATCAAGATTCGAAGTTTATGAGATGTAAAAAAGCAACACGGCTTTTGTATCCCCTTAATCTATTTTCCATTTTTAAATCTGAGACGTTTTGCACCCCTCAGGGGGCTCACCTTCTTCTTTAGGTGGGCACAGGTGTCACAATCTCGAGGTACCCTAGTGATCTTAACTTTTCCCAAGGAGTTTACTGTCTTTGGTAAACACGGGTGTTACGACTCCAGGATACCCCAGTGATCCTTCTCTATTTTCGACCCTCCATCTTGTCATCCAATTTCTCCTTTTCTTCTTTTTCCTGTCCAGACCACAGACCTATGAATGCATGACGCAGTATAGCCAAAACTGGCTTTTGCGCCATAAAACACCAAACTCACTCACTCACTGAGACGTTTTGCCCGTTTTTCTGTCTTGAATGTTAATTTAAACTTATTTAAAATCGTCCATTTACTTTAGTCGTAATTCCAAACTACATGAGCTTACAGGAGAAAGGGCACGACTAAGGAAATTAATTTGGGGGCAAAACTTTGCGTAATAGTAGTACACCTTTAGGGTGTTCAAACCTCAATGTAATAACGCCAAATAGGCTGTCAGTTCGGAGAAAAAATTCTTCGAAATTCATGCTTAGCTTTTATACATTTAAGTTTTAATTACCTCCAGCGATGCAATGTCATAGGTGTAACGTACCTATTTTCCACGCGGGCAGATACGGTTCGAGTCACGTGATTGACTCTTGATGTTTCCTTTTTTTCCCAACTCATTTAATTATTTTTAAAATTAAATAAATTTACTTAGAAAAGGTTTATTAAATATTAAATGGTATTTTAGATAATTATTTTGTATTTTAAAAAAGTGAAATACTCTAAAGTGCAATGCAATTTTTTTTTTAAAAAATGAAAGCAATTCTACGAAACATAAAATAGGTATAATTCTAAACTGAGAGTTTTATTTCTAATTATAGTTTATATTTTTTATGTTTTCATAATCACAGTCACAATAATGAGCTATAATAAACTAAAAACAAATTAAAGCTATTCAAGTCAATGTAGATATTTAGAATCAAAGCTATGTGTAGTCCTTAAAAATAGTATGTGTGTTTTTCACAGGGATTGCTATGTATGTTAATTGAATTGTTAACACTTCCAATATTTAAGCTTCAGAAATCCTTAGTTGTTTTTTTAATACATTCGAAAAAGAAAAGATGTTGCAAGAAAGACGATCCAAAACAAGCCATGTGTAAGATGCAAGCCGAAAAAGGATTTTGTTTTAATTTTCTGATTCGTCGTCTGATCCATTCCATGCAGAAACATCTTCAGTAGTATTAGAAAGAAGCGAAATACAACTCCGCTCTATAAAACCTAGCGATCTCCTGAAGATGCACAGTGACGAATGACACTGCCAGAGAAATAAGTTAGGTAAACAAAAGATCTAATCTCTTTCCTGATATCTTATCCCTGTTCGCTACTGAATTAGAAAGTGGAGGGTGAATTTCTTCCCAGGAATGGTATTTCAAGCAAATTCATCACTATGATTAATGGAAATAATTGGAGTGGGGAGGCGTGTTTCACTAATTACAGGGAAAGTTTCTACTTGCGAGGAAAAGACACGAGTATAACTGTTGTTTATGATAAAGCGATTTTATTTTCTGTGGAATAAGAAATAATAAAAAAATAAGATAGTTTAGTTATGGTTGAAGAAAGACTATTTATTAAAAAATATAACATATGCAACGGTAGTTGGTTTGAATTCTTTTTACAAGTTAAATTATTTGAAGATAGAATCGGTGTATGTAATTTTTACCTTTGTTAAATTTAGTAGAGATACAACATCAAATTGTACGTAATATCATTTAAATACATTTTATTAATACCAAAATCTTTGGTTTTAAGATATCCGACTACATACGACAATTTTTTTTTAAATAATGGATATATGGAGAATTTTGTGGTTTTTAGATTTATTCCGTACGTTTTAAGGGAAAAAAGGCTAAAATTAAGAAGAGAAAAATTAATTATTACTACTAAAATGGGAAAAAATAGGTAAACATTGACAAAATTTACATAAACTGGGCCCACTCTGTACAAATAGAAAATGAACAAATTCTCAATTTTTCAATTTTGATGTATTACTTTGCTATTCCTTTTTGAAATGAGCTTAACGATAAGAAATATGTAATTTTTTGCAAAAACTAGTGCACTTTACCTTTGTTATTACATAAAATTGCTTAAAATGACAGTGATTACATTCACAAAAAGATCTGCAAATTTTGTAATAAAACAGTGATTGATAAATCTGAAGGTTAAAACACTTCTACTGTTATACAGAACATACACACAAAAAATTCAGCAAATTATTTCAAATTTTTTTGAGTGATCGCTGTCCCCGTTTGAGTTTTTCGAAAGAAAAAAAAAGCACATTTCAAATAAAACGCACTTTAAAGTTTGACATCTTATGTAAAGTTCTTGCATCTGCCTTTACTAAAACACCTGTAGTTTTGTTCTAGTGAATGGGAAATAAAACCCTTCGTGTTTTTATGAAGCTTATAAGATGGCCTATAAAATAAAATCATAAAGAAATTGTCAATTTTTCGAAAAAAATCATGATTTTAGGGTAGTTGGATACCTTAAGAAAGTTTTAATTTTCTATTAGTTCCATATTTTATTGTAATATCTTTAATATCATTGTTTTTTTTTATATTTTCCGATGCATGACCTAAAAAGTTCAATTTTACATTAACGAATGCTCCCCTTTATGGAAGAATTTGTAGGTGCATTGAGAATTTTTAAGAATTTCAAAGTTTACGAAAAGAAAGCAGTATTTCAGTAATCTGTATTCAGAGCAGTATATTTAGATAGTCAAAATACTGCTCTGAAAGGATATAGAGTGGTAACCTACATTATAAATATGTTTTTATCGAATTTTAAGTTGAGGTTGATGTCAAGAATAAAATTCTTATTCCAATTTTTATTGATGTTGAAATCACTAGACTTAAAAACATCATCAAATTTGGAAATAATGCGTGGGAGCGTTATGAACAATGTATTTGTATGAAAAAAAAATCATGCTTTTAGCAATATTAAGCCAAGTTGAGCCCCAATCAATTCAATCATTTTAATTGCTTTTCGAGTTATATTTGAAAGTACCTTGCTTAATCAATAATTATAAATGAAGATAAATCAAAGCAGGGTTGTATGTATTTTATAAAAGAAATAATTTTGAAATCATTACATTTTATGTTATTTCTCAGTTTCATCTTTCAATTTTAAGAATCTTCTAAAGAAACAAGATTTTCTTAAAAAAACAAAAAACAATGCGAATGTAATGACGTAAGACATTATCAAATCTCATTAAAGTTCCATATACTATATGTTCAACAACATTCAGATATTGCGTAAGAGAAATCGTGAGCTATAATACAAGATTCATTTTATTAACTCCTTAAGTGGTCAATTTCTTTTTGCCCAAAATGTACCCAAAAAGAGTATTTTTTTTCAATGGATATAACTAAGAAAAATGCTTACCATAATGCGAAAATGGACCAATGTTATTTTAATTTTCAAATTTAAAGTTAAGACTACTTTGTTTATATTGCAGTTGTGGAACAAATTCACTAAATGGTTGTTTTTCATAAGTATATTATGCATGCTATGAAGAATCTTTCATACATGTTTAAAAAAATTCACTGATTTTTACAAACAAACTTCATATCCATACCTCTTTTTCAAATTGTATTGGATTTTGTATTTGTGTACACACATATATATATATAGGGTAGTAACCTACACCTATCAATATTTAGAAATATTATCTTAAATTTTATAAAAAGAAACAATGAGATTTAGTTACTGATAACACTTTAAATCAAAGTAATTTTGTGAATTAATACAATTATCCAAGAAAATTTATTTATAGATATATTTCTATTTCTAATTAAATATATTTTTATCTTAGTTCATTATTTTATTTAAAATTCCTTTTATTTAGTTTATTTTTAAAAAAATATTTAAAAAAAAACAAAAAAAAAATTCAGAGCTTATTTTAATAGCAATATATCGATTAGTATATAATCATCCAAGTTTATTTACTTTGTAATATATTTCTATTTGATTTTATCTGTTCTTAATATTGTCCACTATCGTTTTTAAAACTTCCTTTATTTAGTTTATTTTTAAAAAAAATCTTAGTTGTTTGTTTATTTGCAAAATAAATATCCAGGTGGTGCCACGATTTTTCTTCTCGAATAGTCAATTCATTTCTTTTAAGCCATTTCGCGTTGGATGTTTACTGTGGAAGGTTTAATTTTCGGTCTTCAGTAATTATTTTACACGTGAGTTGTTTTTTTTTTTAAATTTTATTATTATTATTCCTCTCCTTGAGACATTTATTTTTGTTCTGTTTTCTTAGCTTCATTTTAATATATTATTAGGTTTTTCTTCCACGTGTTGTATTAGGCTTAATTTTTCAACTTGGTGCTTTTTTTTTCGCCTTATTATGTCGAAAGTTTCTGCTGTACGGGGAAGATCGGATCCGTCAAGCATTGCTAACCCTAATTCACTGGCCTAATTCAGCGACAGCTTTAGAAACCATAATAGGTCTCCAGTTTTGCCCAAAGACTTTTTTGTATCTACATTTGTTGTGTCTGGGGAATTCCAATTTCTTCCTGCTTTAGCACTGTAGGTTTTAGTACTTCTTCACTTTTTTTTTATATTTATATATATATATATATATATATATATATATATATATATGCACACACAATTCAAAGCAGGGTGTAATACTAAGACTTACATTACTTAAGCTTTACATGGGGACAGAGATAAAAAAAAAAGTACCGGCTTTTTTAATAATGTTTCCATTTTAATTTTTTCTTAAGCAACAAATTGCACATTACCATGCATATCCCTGTTCTTTCCCGAATATTTTCAAGGATCAAAATTCTTGCCTTCAATGAAATGTTATCACCTTCGTAACAGAGAATACACCGGGTGAGAGGCATTTCAGTACCATGGACTCATTGTACGTTTCTAAAAACAATAGCACTTGTAATATCATTAAAAGAATGAAAAATATGTACAAATAAAAGATAGAAGAAAATATTAGTGCCCGTAAAGTGCACGGGAAAAACAATAATGGCTAGCTTTCGATAGCCTATGCGGTGTATGGGCAAATCTGGTAAATGGTTAAAAGACTATTCAAATGTTTATCGAATTTAGATTTTTTCAATATCTTTATATTTTTTCTCTCTCTTTTTGTCACAGAATTCAATTTAATAATAACGGTTCGTTTAATTAAGTATTTTCTGATTAATGTAATGCGTGAAAGATTAAATTTATTTTTAATAATGCATCAATTTATATATTTCATTTGCTAAGAACTTTATCGAAGATTAAATGAACAGATATGAAAATTCTTTAAGTTGATCAGTTTGGGAAGATATTTTTCCACGACAGCTAGGAAAAATAATTATTTTTCCCTGGGAATGAAGCTAGTATGAAATAAGTTTATGGAACAAATACAGTAAAGTTCCTCCAAAAATAAAAATAATTTACGTTTCGCTTTCGCATTCGCTCTCATAATTTTATACAGTATTTAATAAAGCTGTAATGCAAAAAAAAGTATTGGGAGTAAAAACGTCAATACGTTCCATATATTTCTTTATTTAGGAAATCTAAACGATATACTATTGGAAAACATGATACCCCAATTGTAAAATCATTTTTTTTTTTTTGCATATTTTTGTATTGTTTTTATATTATCTGAGTGATAACGTTTCTTTAGTTACAATAGAAGATCTAGGAATCTTGAAGGACAAATAACAAATTTTTGGATACCAATAATTCTTGTAAATATAAAATTTTTTTATTAACCTCTTGATGTGCTCTTTATGATATACGTTGACGTTTAGCACTTCTTAAAATTAAATTTACTATCATTAATAAAAGGAACAAAGACTTTTAGTGAATTATTCACTGTCTAATCTTTCAAAAACGAAAATAATAACAAATCTTAGTGTTAAGTTGCATAATGCAACTAAATTTAGTTGCATGATAATAGTTATGATGAGCAGTTGGGAATAAAAAAATAGCATGTGCATTAGTATTCGACGGTCAGTGTTGTTGGATTATTTAAAATAAGTCGTTATTATTTGATAAAACAATAATATTAGGTATAATGAAAGTATTTCATTTTTTATAATTTGTAGAAATTTTCATGAAAAATTGCCAGTAGTTCTTTTAGAAGGATAAGAAATTTGCAAGAATTCACATACGTATTCAGAAATCATTCGAGATCATGTTTTAAATGTCATTTTGTAGAACTCGTTGATTCTTGTGAAATATAAAGAATTGGCGAATCCACAATATATGAAATCACTTATTTTACAATTATTATTTACTCTCCATTACCTCAAATCAAGGACACGGCATGTTTTTGTGCATATTTGTTTTTTCGCCCCCCTCCTTAATTTTACTTTTTAAATTCCTAGAAAATGAAAAAAAAAAAAAAAACCCAATAAAGCACTGAAATAATTCATTTTTTCTCCCTATAAGAAATTATCACTAAAGAGGTTAAAATATCTAATTAATTGTTTCTGTCATTTAGTTAGTGGTAAAAATTTTAAGTATTAACATTTGGTAGTGAATGGCAGTAAGGAATCTTTGAGTTACACTAATAACTTAAACTGTTTTCATACTAAATTCCCTCTAATTATATCGTGTATTTAAACAGTGCGACTATAATATTCATTCACTCACTCACCCTCTAATTATATAACCTAATAAGGAATCTTCCACAGAAATATTCCCTTCAAGGGGCTCACGTTCTTCAGGGGAATACGAGTGTTACAATCCCAAGGTGCCCTAGTAATCCTATCCTTTTCCCAAGGGGTTTACTGTCTTTGGTAAACACGGGTGCCACGAACCCGGGGTACCCTAGTGATTCTTCTCTACCTTTGACCCTCCTTCTAATCATTTAATTCATCCTTTCTTTCTTTTCTTGTCTAGATCCCAGATAAAAAAAAATTTTAAATATACAAAAAATTTTCTAAATTGCTTTGTTTTTGATTGGATTGTATCATTTTTTGTCACTCTAAAGCAGTTTCCTATTCATTTTGTAATGCATTTACTTGATTTCATTTTGATATTTAATTTGATTTTCTCTCTGATTTTGATATTTGTATTGTATTTTGCTAGCACCGTTGGTTTCCCAAGCCGCCTGTTTGCCGTGTGAGGAATCCCGTAAGGAGGAAAATGGTGTCCTGGGATAACTTTGCATTCCCTTTGGCCCACACTTCGCTGTAGACGGGATGCAGGAGTGAGCCCGTTCCAGTCAATCGGCTGGTGATACCTGTATTCGGTGTCCCCGGAAAGACACTGCTGTAGGGTTAGTGCTGCAGATAAGAGGTGTCGGGTTTACCCCTTGGATCCTCGCCCTGATGATGTAGCATTATATTCTGTGTGTACTCCAGGTAAGCGCCGTGCCTGGTTTTTGCCAGATGACCGGTACACTGCCTCCCTTGTTGGACTCCGTGGTGGGTCGAGGCACGCCAGGATTAAGTGGTTCTCCTGCCTATGTATCCGAATATGCTGTACCCGGGTAAATGTCTTGCATTACCCACATCAAAGAAATTTAAATTACAAAATTACATTACAAAGAAATTTAATCACATTTAAAAGAGATGCCATAAAATAATATGGCGTAAAATGCACACTTTTAACATGAAAAATAAGATCGAAATTAACGGGTGAGCGATACGCGGGGTATAAAAATGATAGATTTACAAGTAAAAAAAAGAAAAAGAGATGAACATAAAAAAATCTTAGACTTCTACAAAGATAGGAATACTGTTTACTAAAAACAAATATCATACCTTATGATCTTAAAGAGTTCTTTTGCTAGAAATATACTAATTTTTTCAAAATACTGGGATAATACCTAAAAAAAATGCCTTTAAAACATAATAGCATTGCTAACGTACATTGCAGGTTCCTTCGTAAAAAAAGGGATGCGCGTTATACGGTAAATGTTTCTTAAAATTAAATAATGCAGTTTAAAATATAGGTTCGCGTTATACGCCGGATTATACGGTACACGCTTACATAAGTTTTAGTGAAAAATTCTTAAAAATGCACATGTATTTGGAAAAGTACAAACAACTTGAAGACTTTTATTTTCATTTAATGAACAACTCAACCGTTTTCATGGGTTTATTTGAAACTCATGTTCATAAAACTCATGAGCTCACAATGTTTTTGATGAAAACTATCACATGCTCCAAGTTATAATGAACGGTATAATCAAAGTAACTTCTTAACTTCAAAAAATAAGATCGAAACATATGGAGGCACAAAATACGCTGGAAATATAAAAGAATAATTGAATTAAAAGTTACAAAAAAAAAAAACGAGCATAAGAAAATTAGACTTCTGCAAAGTTTATGTATGACTATATACACAGACTATGCAGTCTACTTAAAAGAAATGACATACTTTATAAATTTAAATTGCTGTGTGTAGTTCGAGAAGTATAAAATCTTTTTCAAACCCTTGTGATAATACTTCCACTTAAGGATTTCAAAACATAATAACATTTCACGAGTACATTTCAGGTTTTTTCATAAAAAGAGGGTATGAGCCATACGGCAAATATACCAGAAAATTCAAGAATGTAGCTCCAAAACATAGGTGCACGTTATACGCCGAAATATACGGTATATTAAAATAATTAAATAACAAAAATTTTATGTATTTTTAATGCATCGAAATATGCATATTTATGGAACATTGAAAAACCTTGATAAAAAAAGAAATTTTTGTATAGTCGTTACATAATTTACAATAAAGTCAAAAATACATCTTTTTGTATCTGAAGTAATATCGGTGGAAAAAGAAATAATACAAATACTTTGTGAATTTGAATAGTTATTTTTATTTTTATAACTTTGATCCACCAAAGAATGTTAGGAAGAGCTCCAAATTTAATGTTGAATAAACTTAACTCAGTGGCTTAACATTTCATAAGGGCCAAGGCCTACTGTGCCCATCTCAGTCTTTTGTGAACATCGGCTCTGAGGTGGTTGATCAGATGTTCTGGCCAGATGATCAGTGTGACGTGAAACCCCCAATGCTTAGGCGTCAAGCAAGCTTGCTACCCATTTGTAGATCCGCTGAAAGGATGAAAGGCTGAGTTTTCTTTGCCCACCCCAGAGTTTGAGCCCAGGACATGTGGAAAGAAAGGACAATATGCTACCACTCAGCCACTGGGCTTCAAAGAGGAACAAATGCAAGTACATTTTTCACGTAAAATATAAATATTTTATACCATTTCTTACTCCACATTGTCTTCGAATTGTACTAGGAAGAAAATCGATGAGGTTTGTATTATCTTCCTATTTGCTGAAAATATTCAATAATATTAACATCTGGTGACTAAGAGCATTAAGGTGTCCGAGCACGTTTGGAGTACTTTTTAATAGAATAACATTTTTAAAAAGTATAAATGCTTTTTATGACTCAATAATAGCAAATACTACTATTTAACTAACGTTGTTTAGAATAAATTACCTCAATTTTAAAAAAAAATCACACTTATAAGTGAAATTTTTGCACTATTTTTGAAAAACTTCATTGCAGTTAGAGAAAAAAGCCATGAGCACATGTATATTTAAAGCAAATTAGATGCATTTATCGAAAAAAAATGTAATAAAATTATAATGCTTTATTAAAATTTGAAAATTTTAGAGCCGATTGAGACATTAAAAGAAATTTTACATTCTTTATGAGACCATTATTTGAATAACAAGCCATTACTTAAAAAGTATTCATACAATAAGAATTATTTTAGTACATTCTCTTGAAAATAACATAAATATCAAGTTCAAAACGTTTTACAGGAATGCATTCGTAACACTTTGAGTTATCAGACTCACCATGATAGATTTTGAGTAATTTAAATGCCCACTTTTAGTAGATTCAAGACCCTCTTCCGGTTTTTCTAACTTTATAAAAAATTGATTGTAACTTGGCCACTAGGTAGCGTAGAAACAAAAGAAAGTATGTTTCGTTAAGATAAGATATAGCCCTGTTCAATAAAACAAACAAACAAAATATCGGTCTTGAACGAATTTAGTCATTTTCAACGTGTTCGGATAGTTTTAATAAACTGATTTGCTTCATCCCGTCATTCAGCGAACAAACTTATAATATATCTTGCTATATGATTACAACAGTTATTAGGGAAGATTGCCGGTACCACTAGATGAAAGGGATCTTGGAATAGAAGAATGAAATTGGTTTGCTGGTTATCGTATTCTTCAGAATGAGTATTGGTCCTGAGCTCTATGGCAAGAAATAGTACACACTTTCCAGATATTCACTTCCATACTTTATAGGTGAAGCCAAGAAATCCGTATTGAATATTTACTAGGGACTTCCCCTAAATATCTTTGAATGGTTGGAAAGCAAAGTGAAATGTAATTATTTAAACGACAAATTACATCTTTCTAATAATACAAGTTTATTCCAGTTATTCTTACTGTATTATACAATCTGTGTTTGTAAGTGTTTTCACAAATCATAGCTACTTACACTGAAACATATTTTACCCGGGTAAGGTGTATCACATTTTTTTTTTTTTTTTAATACCGAATAAATACTCATGTAAGTACTTTTCTCAGTTTTACACAATTTTTCTTTCTAAGAAATTTATACCGCTAATTTAAAATGAAATACCTGAAATAATTTTAACATGTCAGAACCTAAAACTATTTGCATTTTTGTTGCACTTTGTTGCTTGTAAAATTCTACGATATTTTTACAAATAAGGACATTAATGGTGATGTTTGATCTTATCAAAATTTCATTTTTATATCAAATAATGATTTTTTTAACAGAATAAAAGTAATCTCGTCACCACTACAAAATATAGTTTTAGGTTTATCATTTTATTTAATTTTTTTCAGTGTTAATTAGCACAAAAATAAATGGACAGTTCTTAAATCTTTGTAAATAAGTGGGCTAAATTTATTAGGTTACCTTGAAAATCATAAGCTTATTTATTGACAGCAACATAATGTGAAACCTTTAGGCATATTTTTATATTTTCTCTAATAATTGAAAAAAAAATTATATTCATTCTAAAATATCCTTAAAATGTATACTTTTCTCGTGGTTTTAAAAAAGTAGAAAATTGACCCGATAATTCGATTACAAGGATTTTGCAAAAAAAAAAAAAATTATAAAATATTTTTGATTATGTTATGTCTCATGAAATGCGGTTTTACACTAGAACGTTCATTGGTGTCGATTAGACACCAGAAGCCATTCAGTTTGCTCTCCTTTTCACATTTTTGCAGGAAATTTGACAAATAGTCTTACATTTTATTTAGTTTTCATTGGTAATTCCCAGTAAAAGTTTGTGGTTCTAGGTTAATTAGAACTAACTTAACATTTAAATATACCTAGAAAGTCCGCTGGTATCATTTCGATATCAAGGCAATATGCCATTATAAATAGCTGTTGTCCATCATTACTAATAGTAAAACAAACTTTCCTAACTCCTATGACATATTTACTTGACCTTGAATGTAGTGTTATTGGGTTAAAAGTGGAAACGAATAAATTTTTCTAAAATTGTTGTGCCTAAATCTGTCATTAAATAGCATTTGAATATTTACTCATAATTTGTTTTAAAAAAAATCCATTCTATTTTCGAACCATTTGCAGAGCAGACACTCTGAAACGATGGCTCGTAGAAAAATCCTAAGCCCTGATGAAATTGCGAATTTATTGCCGAAGGTTTCTGAGGTTGAATTGAATGGTGGTAAGCTGTGTGTGTGTCTTGCTCTAATTTAGATTCCGATAAAGACATAAGATTGAGTGAAAGTGGTTGCAAAGAATCTGAAGAAAGTGCAGATATAATTGATAATATTCCATTAAACCCTGATATATATACATCTAAGGATTTCACAAAATGGATTCCGCATAATAGTAATGTTTCTGGCAGATTTTCGACGAATTGTTTTGCGACATAGCAGTAGTCCAACAAGCTTCGTGAAACATAATGTCCGCGTCAGTATTTTTTTATTTGTAAGGTCATAATATATGATAATTACATGAATCAATATTAAAAATTCTTAAAACTAAACCCTACTGAACAGTAGTCTTGCAAATATTTATTTATTATAATTATTTTATGTATTTTATATCACAGTGTCGAAATGATACCGGTGGATGTTTAAGAGTAACCGAATTGTCAGACGTTCTGATGTTAATTATTTATATTAAATTATTTCTTTTATTAAGAACTAATGGAATACATGGAATCATAAAAGTTACTGAGTAAACATAAGGAAAATTGTATGAAATATATTTACTGTAATAATAACTATAAACGTTTCAATAAATATCACTTATATTTTTGTTTTAGCATCCTTTTCCCAAAATCTTTTAGCTGTATGGATACATTTTGGGATGAAAGCAAGTGGCATCCATTAAAATCGTATGTGTGTGTGTGTGATTAGTAATGATAAAAATAACACATCAAAATGAAAAAAATATATATATAAATAAAAGAAGACCAAAGGAGATTTATCAAAATTAAACAAAAAAATACCTTTCACAAATGTAGTTAATATGATCTTAAATTTATTTTAACTTGAAATAACCATGTTAATTTCTATATTAAAGCATTTAATTGAGTTTTAATCCTACACTGGGCACAATCTTAAGATGGAATATTTCAGCCACATAGATTATACCAAGCACCCTACGTATGTGTGCTTGTCAAAATGAAACCAATGACTCAACTGAGCACGTAATATGCTTAATAGCCTTCCAATACAATACACATAGATAATGCTTGCATACCCTGATAATGGAAGATATATCTTACGAGTTCATAATAAATGAAGACATTATTCCGTATTTACCAGACATTGCTTCATTGAGGATTACTGTGTAATACCCTATAGCAAGAACTAATGGTTTGTGCATACATTTCTCACACTAGTAGCTGTATTTCTCACACAGATTAAAATCATTGCCTCCTTAAGGACTACCACAAAAATGATGAGCATTGATTTATTCACTATCATATACACTGAAAAGAAAAAAATATTTAATTACTTTTTGTTTTAGTTATTAAGTAATTATTCCGAGTTAGAGAAATAGAAGTGAAAATATTCCTTAAATTATACGGATTACATTTTACGTGTTTTTATAATACAATTATATTTTTATGTTACAATTTCTGATAAAAATTGTTCACTAATCCTTCTAGAGTGAAACTATGTGGCTGCGGTAGTTTAGTGGTCAAGGTAACGGGCTCTTGGCCGGAGTATCATGAATTCAAGTCTAGTACCACTGAAGACCCGTAGTGTGTGTGGGAGAGGGGCGTGATGCACGTTAAATCTATCGATAACACAAACGTCCCACTGTTGATCTGTTGTGAAAGTTAGGAGAGGGATGTTCCAGCTCAGGTTTCGTCCTCTTCAATTGAACATGGTTTAAATTTACGAGGTCCGTGGCCCAAAACCATAGAGTAGCAGACTAGTGCTACCATAATATTCACTTACTCACTCATTTGACTGGAATTTATAATGGTAGTACTTAATGAATCAAACAATGTTTGAGCATGCATATTATTAATACAATAATATCATTTTAAATAACACAAAAAGAAGCATACATACAACACAGTATATCAGTTCCAAATACTGTTATTCATCAGATAATAATAAAAAAATCTATTAAAAATTTAAATAATAAATATTAATAAGTATTAAATTTTTCTTATGAACGGGTCACAGTTTATTAACGAGTAATAAATTACTTCTTATATTTCTTATTTGTACAATTTCAAACCACTCTTTTTATTGTAAGTAAGATTCTGATTGGTTTTATGTGTACGTTTAAGTGCATTCAAAAATGAGTTGGCTGGGCAAGGTCGATTAAGCCTTGCATCCTTTCAGTGGGTTGATGAATGAGAACCAAGCTTTCTTGGGGACTAAGCACTGGGGGTTTCTCTTTAGACTGACCATCCGATTGGAACTCGCTCATGCACCTCAGCGTCCAGTGGTCACATATACCGAGATGAGCACATTAGGCCTTGACCCTCATGGTCTGTTTCGCCACTGAGTTTAGTATAGTTTATAAGTACATTATATATGATTGTGCGTGTACATATTTATGAATATTTGACGATTATCCTTTAATGTCGGGTGTATCCTGTTATAATTGTTGAAATTACGTGTGGTACAGGATGCGCGTTACACATTTCCTGATCTGAATCTGACAAAACATAATTAAAATACTACTCAACGCATCAATCAGATGAATCAAGTAGAATATTTCATCTTGTTTTCCCCTATTTATTAACTGTTAACATTCTCAAATTTACTTTCTAGAGATGTATTTATTAAAAAAATATAAGTCGTCACAAATAAGTAATACGCTTTCATGAGAAAATCTAAAAACGACGTTCGTGCATACATAATTTATATTGAAAATAGTATTACTTATTTTATAAATAATAATTTGTCTTTCTGTTTATAATAATACATTTATTGTTCTGTAAGAAAAAAGAATACTTGAATCCTGCAGAAATAATAACAAACATCATTCAAACATTAAAGTAAAAGCTAATTTCTTTAAAAAAATTAATTAATTTTTATTTTGTTAAAATTTTATGACAATCATTGTATTTTAAAGATTGTATACTATACAGAAAAAAAATTACGTTTAGTGTTTGAAAACAAAAATCAAATACTGTATTTACTCGAATCTAAGACTCCAAGTGGCACCCCAATTCCTCAACAACTTTTTTATGAAAATGAAAAATAGTTTAAAATGAGTTATCAATCTCCTATTTTACGAAATTATAATAAATGTAAGCTGAGAGTTAAGAAGAAGTGAATAAAATTAGTCATTTTACTAATATTATAAACTTTTAAATTCTTACGTGAACCTGTGACTGCTCAAAATATTCAATCCAACATGCTTTTTCCCTGCCATTCTAAGCCGTAAACGTTTTCCAGCAGTGCTGCTTAGTTTACAAGTGTGGCTTGGATTCGAGTAAGTACAGTACTTAATTTAAGGCATTTTGTACGTTTCGCAATTTATAGCCACGTAAAAAAAAATTTTCTCTTATTAGAAAACAGAAAATATGTAAGAAAGAAAATCCATATATTATCTTTAATACGTACTTAAAAAAAAATTATGTTAAATTAAATACATATTTAACTGGATTTCCTATGAATTTTATTTGAAAATAGCTTTAAACAAACTTTACTTAACTTTTTCAAATTTTTCTTAGGTTGTTAGGAAAAATGTATTTGATTATTTAAAAACACATTAAGTGCATAAATATTAGGCATAAATTCAGCTGAATACGAGTTATTGAAAAAGTTACTCAAAAATGTCTAAATTAGTCAGTATATTTAAAAAAGAAATTAAAAAAATGAAGATCGAAGAGTTTGTATCATAAAAACGATGCATTTGTTGCTTAACTACTTTAGAATTCGTGATTAAAATAGCATTTTTTTGAAATAAATTTAAATAAAACGAAATTTAGAAACGCTTTTGCAAAAATTAAAACAAAAATCGAATTTTATTTATAAACTATTATTGTATTAATTTGTTTAAAAACGAGTTTACTATTTCATTATGCACAATCATTTCAATACTTAAAAAGTACAAAACTTATTTATTTTAAAGTGTTTAATATCAAACATTTCTTTTACAGAATAAATCGTTTGATTATATAATTTTTTGTTCATTTATTGTGAAACACTTGTAATAAAATTGTTTCTAATGTGACATATTTCTGGTTTTTAAACTATAAGGAACCGTAATAAGAATAGATAAATATTTTTTTTATGTATGGAATACCTATGAAGATTAATTACCATGTATAAACTTCGCCACTTACACATGAAAACTTAATTAACTGTATTACTGAATATTAATTACATTGAAGGATAATTAAATGTATTTTATTTCTGAAAGTTTATATAATGTAATATAGATACAAAACATTTACAGATATATCCAATAAAGCCTTTAAATCAGCAACCTAAGGCAAAAAGTATAAAAATAAAAATGTAAAATAAGAGGTGAAAGAAAAGTCTATTTAAAAATGAACTACAACTGTGACATGTTAGATGTCTTGAAACAATTCCATTGATTTTGTCTGGATCGATGCCAAGCAAGAAGACTGTAAACTTTCAGAACACATATAAGGTTTCAATTGATAAAACACTCGATGAAAAGAA
The DNA here is from genome assembly GCA_019973955.1 of Trichonephila inaurata madagascariensis. NCBI lineage: Eukaryota > Metazoa > Arthropoda > Arachnida > Araneae > Nephilidae > Trichonephila > Trichonephila inaurata. The sequence goes on along the minus strand of BMAV01014226.1, from coordinate 46,184 downwards.
GGTCATACATTTTTTCTGTCTACAGTCTCAAAGATTCAAGGTAGGTAGAATAAATTGACTAGAACTCTATGTCAAGATTTAGTCTGGTCTCATCTATTTTGATAGCAATAAAGGAAGTTAGACGAATAGAGGGAAGAGAAGGTGCTTAGAGAGTTATTCGGTATTTCTAAGGAAATCATAAATGATCAATAGGTATTACACTAAGTGAATCTTAACGATTACCAAGTTAAAAATGCACAACAAGTTATACTTTTAAGCATTAAAAAACCCATTTATGTATTATTTAACTGAATTAACTTAAGGTATGAGTTTGAAAACTAAATAAGCAAATTAACAATGTAGATATTTATATAATATCTCTATCCTTATATATTTCAAAATGAATATTTTAATGATAAATATGATATAGCGAATATTAGAAAAAAGTAGAAAAATAAATTTTCCAGAATGGTAAAAAATTACCAATATTATACTTTTAATAAGTAATCATTTTTCAATCAATAGAGCACCTTCACATAAAGGATATTGGAGTTTTTGAAAGGATGTATGCTATACAATCAAACTGGTGAAGTACAGAATGGCATATGAAACAATTACTCTTTTGTGTAATAATGAATAGATATTTATGTAATAAATAAACATTTATTGACATACAATATAATAAATAAATATTTATACTACATATATATTTATATGTATATAAATCGATGTTTGTATATAGGGCTTCACTTCACTCCAAATCGTTCAACCGATCACTATAAAAATAAGCGTGTACGTGTACTTTTTGTGGAGAAGTTTATTGTGCTTTCTTGCAGCTTCCCACCAGTTGGAGCTACAGCATATCAACTTCTGCATCGTTCAGTCAATCGCCAAGTTGCCAACATCGTTGTCAAAAAGGATGCAAACTAGGTACTATCGCCAACATTTCACTATGTTTCCATTGAATCAATATTATAATGTAAGGAATGGCGTTGCTTGCGAATATTACAATTTCAACATAAAATAAATACAAAAGAAAGTAATATTGAGGTATTACACATATCCGGATATAGCTTATTTGCGCTATTTAAGGCGTTCATTACATAAAAAAGTAACAATGTGTTATTTTTCTGAGCAGAGATCAACTTATGAAGGTGTTTTCAAAAATCAATCCACAAGGGAGCTAGGGGGGGGGGTTGCAAATAAAAAAAATATCAGCTATTAGACCTACAGACTAAAAATCTAACAAATATAATTTTTTATTCAGCTTAGATTTAATTTGCAATTCATGTAATATTGACTCGTTAAGAACTTCTTTATCCTTCAATTTGTATAGTTTAATTTTTCAATTCACCAGTGCGAAGAACTGGCATACCAGCCAGTTAACTCATAATAAATAAACGTTTTTTGAGATACAAGAATAACTTATAAAAAAAGTACAGCACATTTTTATTAATGTGTTAAATTAATTGTAATAAATCTTTTTCTGAAATTAGATTATTACGAAAATTAGTAGGATAGACTCGTTACATTTTTTCATGCTAAAGGATGATATGAAACAAGGGGATTGTAATTATTGCATTATGTATTGCTAATTGGAACTAAAATACTGGATTACAAAATAGCTTTATTGAAAATACAAAATTGTTTTTGTGGCATAAAAGCTTCTCTTTGAAATACTTCTAATGTTCTTTTTATACAAAAAGTACGAAGCTTATTATTATAAAGAAAAATAACTGTATCTTCATTTAAGAAAAAGTTTTTAGTTAAAACTACAAATTCAAAAGCAAAAAAAAAAAAAAAAAAAAGTATTATTATTTCTTTTTCCATGTAAATGAAACATTTTCTATGAAGCATTGTAGTTGATTAGAATGATTTTGTAATGCTTATAAAGTAAATTACAAAATAACGTTAATATTTTCATATTGATTGATATGTAAAATATTAGTAGAAAGTAAAAATAAAATCGATAATGTATGAAATTAATAAACACACATTTAAACAAATGCGTGCGTAGATAATTCACACATTTGATTTAATCTTAAATATTTACTAAATATACATGGAACGTCTTACAAAATTAAAACGTAAAATTCATTTTGAAAATTATTCAATTTGAAATATCAGAGTAAACAACACTAATACATTTCAACTGAAACAAAAGTGTAAGAAATACAGGCTTTCAAAATTAAGATCTCCCGTTCAGAAAAATGACCATCTTGCTTTAGACTTGAAGTAAGTTATGTACTTCAAAATCTCTATTTCTTTCCTTATCAAAGGAAGATGTTGTTTTCTTTATCGGTAGAAGTTGATGAATTGCAACCCTTTCTTAGATTTCTTTTAGTATTTTAAGAACGAACTAAGTAAATATTTCAATTCTGCCATTGGTAGGTTTAAATTATTAATTTATTTGCGTTTTCCCCCTTGCTTTCATGGAAGCTTCTCTAAAAAACAAGATTGTCAAAGTTAAGCAAAAAATAGAATTTAAGGTATCCGACTACGTTCGGAACCGTGATTTTATAAAAGCGTACACACGGATATTTTTTTTAGAATTTAGGGTTATTTGATTAGATTACACATATAAAGTGGTTTCAAGAATAATATTACAATAAAAAAATTATTTAAATGTCATATTTTAGCAAAATTGGAACATAGAATTACCTATTTTAAAAACATGATCTTTTTATCGAAAAGGATTTATATTATAATATTTAGCCTATATATAACTCAGACCTCTTCACAGTGCCCGAACTGGGAAGTTTGAAACATATAAATTAGAAGTGGATTGAATGATATTTGAATACATCAGAGTTTAGAAATGTTTACAAAAAAACACCGATAATTATTTCAATTGGTGATTGGTGAAAATAGCGTGAATTTTTAAAAAGTCCTAGTTCAGGCCCTCTGGAGAAGCCTTAACTGTGTATAAGCAAAATAGAATTATTATACAAGCATCTTTCATTAAAAGATAATGTTTTAAAATAAGTAATTCTAAGTTTTTTTTTTTTTTTTTTTTTTGCCGAAATATTGCATTCAAATTATTTGTCCTTATAATAATATTCTTAAAACAATTTTATACGTGTATTCTAATCTAAGTGACATTAAACATTAAAAAAAATATTCTTTTGCTTGCATTTGTAAAATCATGATTCTGAACGTAGTCGGATACCTTAAGACATAAATAACTTTTAAAATCAATGTCTTTCAGTCAACTTGTTTAATTTTTTTTTCTCTCGTGTATGCAATAAATTGCAATTGTTCATAAAATCAAGAATTACAAAACTTCAAATGATATGTTTGGATTGAAGAGTAAAACTGATAAAAAATCTATGTAATATTGGAAAAAAATTATGAAGATATATTTGATCTTAATTGATATTAGCAACGGTAAAATGTTATATTAGGTAGCTTTAAGTTTAACTTTCTCAAAGTAATCTGTTTTAATTGTTTGCATAGAAAAATTTTTTGATTCGTTTTAATAAATGGTACAGCCCCATGCAAAAAATTGTAATTAACAAAACAAATGCAGTGATATTTAAAATATATTACGTAAAACCTGATTAATACTTCAAAGGATGAAAATGAACTGTTAAAGAATATCTGAAGTAACTAAAAAAAATCTAGTCTTTGAACTGAATATAAATAAAATCTAATGCAGCTTTAAATATGTTTATATTAATATTTTACATCACATAAAATATAATTCAAATAAGTAGAAAGCATACTTCGGTTTAAAATACCTGTGAATGTTACTAAATCGGTTAAAATAATAAAAGTAATATTTCAAAATGCATCAAAAGATTTTGTTAATACTATTTTATCAATGCCCGTTCAATGAACTTCCATCATTTTTCTAAGTTAATTTTGAAGCTTTTCAAAGAATAAATAGGTAGTGAAAATTGCAGCAAAATCATAAAACTTTATTAACCGGGAGATAGTGTATTTTTTAATACATCAAAGGTGTTTACTTCCCTCAACTACTTGTGATATTTTTACGATGTAGTAATTTTGAAAGAACATTTAGAATTTCAGGGTTTTAAATTCATCGTGATTTGTTCAGCTAAGTTTTCTTTCTTGTTTTTGCTTAATGTCTTTCGCAAACATTAATAATTTCTTTCACAAATATATTTCAGAAATTAAGCAATTAATTTAATATATTATATAAAAAACAACTGAATTGAAACAGATGTATTAAAACCAGACTCACATATAACGGTTTTCAATATCTTTCTGGATTTTTAAAAGTTACATTAATTTAGAATCCAAATTTAGTCTATACAGACTCATTTTTCTTTTTTTCAAAATAAATAATTTCTGGTACAAAAAATATTAATCAGAAAATTTTATAATATTTATGCCATGCGGATTCGATCTAAAATCAGACATGATGTATACACACATATTAAAATTATTATTATTTTTTATTATTTTTTAATGAATAAATATTGTTACGAAATAATACTTATAGATAACACGAGGAACCCGCTAACTGCTCTCCAAAGTCCAAGAAATTGACAATTACAATAGTGGAGGCTTGATGCTTTTAGACAGGCATCATTTTGGATGGCCTCACACACCTCCATGTCTTTGAAAGAGACACTGTGTTTGCTGTGAGACACTGGGATAAGGTTTTGTAGTCCCTTGTTTGCCTTTTCACAGATGCAGTTGGCTCTGATGAATTTTTCGAAAGTGAAGCCAATCACTGAATGGACTGGCCAGTTAGACCTCAAGACCTAATCATGCCTGGAACGCTCTGGAAAGGGGAGTTGCAACTCTCCTCCGAGAACATACCAAGGTTCGGAAACATTCTTTCTGAAGGAGTGGGTTTTAATTGCCATATGAACTCATAAATTCTTATTTCAGGTGTAAAATCACGGTGTGTTAGGCTTCTTTATCTGGAAGAGGTGACCATACCTCCAATTAACGAATTTTTTTGTTGATTTTGTATACTGCAAATGCTGTTCCATACCTTCCGACTCTGATGAGTATAACGCACGGTCATGCGTGTGATTTTTAATTGTTAAATGTTCATTTATTTATTTTTTGCATTATATCAGCACTATAATTCATTAAAATATGTCCAACAGTTCTACAGTAATTTACAAAATCTAAAAATTCTAATAATTTTTAGCACCAGTGTGCAATACCATTTTTGTTACAATAAATAACAAATTAAACAAATAAATGATTTTAAATATTAAGTTTTTATTACTTATAAATTTATTTTTGTGTAATGAAAAAAACCTGACTTTATTTAAAAAAAAGAACACTTTTTTTTTCACATAAAATTACATTAAAAAATAAATTAAATGAAAAATTGCCCTTAGATTAAAAATAGCCCAACAAAGAATTCATTCTAATACAAAGAACAAATTAAAAAAAAATACATAAGCATATTTCAATTACTTAAAGAGATATTATTATCACAGTGAACAATTATGTACAAAAATAACATTATTCAGAAAATGCAAAATAAAGGTTATATTTGCAATAAAAACTTTTTAACATTTCATAAGGTATTAAAACTCTCCAGGTTTGTACGTGGTGTCTTAATTAATCTCATACATCTAACTTTTACAATTTTGACGGGACTTTTTTTTTTCTGAGACAATTTCTTATTTTGCTTAGAATGTTTTGATGAATCGACAATTTTCATATTGTCGAGGTACCAAATATATCCCTTCATTTCAGGCCCTAATTCCTATCCCAACATTTGAAGTAGATGTAATAGACCAGCAAACCTAGAATTATAAAAAGTATTACTGCAATATAAATCCCTAAGCGGAGTGTTTGTAGCTCAACAAATATTTTTTACAGGATTATGCCCCCAGAGACATTACTAAACATTCCATTGCATCTCAAAGTTTTCTCTTGAAGACATTTTCTTAGGAGATTTTGATCACAAAGTTCCATATAAGTCTTTTTTAATAGAATTAATACCTGAATTTGGAAGGTCCATTGATTTTTCTTTCAACGTATTTCCAAGAAATTCTGCTCTCTGGAAATCTTTTCTTTATTCGCGCCTGACAAATCTTGTTTTTAGCATGATCTTTAATTTAATGAAAAATAACTATAACGCTATTTAAATGTACCAATATAAAAGAACTAAAATACTCTTATTTTGAACGCATTTGATAAAAAGGTAGCGACTCGTTTAAATAAAGAAAAACAATGCAATCAGTTAACTATTGCCTATTTGAAAGCGAAATATATCTATTGAAACCTTTATAAAAAGGAAAATAAAGTTTACTAAAAATGAAAATAATTCATACAAATATTTTAAAAGAATAAAAATCGTATTTTGCTGGTGCAAATCAATCAAAAACTCACACTTTGGTTTTCTGATTTAAATTTCCGTTTTCGATTTGGGATTGCTAGGCTAAACACAGATTGCTGTAACTTTTTTTTTATATAATTGAGTAAGAGTTAAACGAATAATATTTTTGAAAGCTTATTAAACAGGATACTAAAATCGACTAAAATAAATTTCTTTTTGATGAACATGATGAATTTAAGCTAGTCGGATACCTTAAATCTTTCAAAATGATTTATAAATAAAAAAAAAATAATGCCATGTTTTAAAGTTGTTCCAGGTAGACGAATCAAGCTACATAATTATTCATGTATGTAAACCTGATCATTATCACAATATCATGTAGTTACTGTAAAACGCGCAACGATATCTACATCGATAATTTCATCCAAAGTAACAATTTTCTTGTAAACCAGAAACATTTCTAGTTTTTACATTTTCTGCTATTTGAGTTATTAATCATTCAATAGTTAATGCATAAAAACCAATAATTTATTTTAAATTCCAGAAAATATTGTTTGTAGGTTTGGAAATTACACTAAACAATATTTTAACACTTTTTAAAAACACGTCTTATATATTCCCCATCTGTGAAAGGCTCATGTTTGGCATCTACACAATCAGCACTTACGAAACTTCCTTCTGTTGCTTCAGGATTCATTCCGACAATAAAGTTTAACTTGTTTTTTATATTCATTAACAACTCTAATTATAACCACATTGCTTATCGAAAATATTAAATGTGGATTGATGTATAATTAGAAATTTGTTTGTACAAGCTTATTTTTGCTTATGGTACACGACGTTTTTGGGACATAATACTCACGCGCCGCGATATCTTTGAAGTGTGAATCCATATTTATTCCCCCAATTGTTTTGACAAATGTTAACATCAACCTATTTTTAACTGATACTTTGACTAAAAAATGTAGGTAGAAATTATCACAATAAATAAACAAATAAAATATAAGTTTTCACAATAAAACCAAGAACGTGTCATAAAGTTGAATGTATCGTATAGCTCACGCAGTGCATTAAACTAAATTCTTCTTTCGACTAAAATCATACCCTTAAACCCCATACACGAACCTATACTTGTGTATGGGCTCGAAACAAAATGAGAAAAATTTGTGAAGAGCAGAAAGGCGTTTAGCTTTACCTCATAACTTCATAGAAGTGTGTAGAATGCCACAGAGAATCAATTGTATCGTGTGCCAATGCTGGTACGTGTGTCATAGGATGTCGAAGGGTCAATTTAGCGTTATTATAATCAGGAATCTTCAAGCCTGCAGAATCATCTCCCAGTTCTATTCAGACACTTTTTTTTTTCAGGGAGAGCTAAGAAAACAAAATTTCGTAAAAATCGAAGTGCTAAATTTTAAAATATTTAGATTTCAAATGAAATGAAATTTCACTTCAGGAATTAAATAACATGAAAAAAAATCTCATATTATAAGGAATCAGATTGAATGATAGAAACTGATAAGAAGGGAAGAAAAAGAAATATCTATCATTTATCCAAAAGTTCAAATTCATGTGCATCAGTACTTTTTTAAAAATTTATGAATTGGGGAACAAACCATATTTTTCTTGTGTAAGTAAATATGTATTTCCCATTTGCAAGCATAACTTATAGTTTTTTAAAAAAATCTTTTAAAAATTTCAATTGCAGGTGAAAATGGATAATGCTTTTGATGATGAAACATAAGGTGAGTTTTTGGATTTAAATCTACTTGATAAGATGACTTCCTTACATTTTTCTTTTATACGAATACTAAGATTGGATTTTTATAAATTTAGAATCTGTTTTTTTAACTTTTTGGCACTATTAAATATTACAACAATTGAAAGAATTTTTTTCATTTCATTTCCCATAAAAATATTTATAAAAGTAAAAAGAATTCTGTGTTTGAAGAGATACGAGTATTATTATACTCCTTAGAAGTGTCTATTATAATTGAACTGAAAGTGTTGCAAAATGTCGCTAGCAATGAAGCTTTGAAAAATTTCCATACATACCATCCTACCTCTTCTTATCTTCTTACATACTTCCTTCAGAAATAATATTTAACGCTACACAGTACCCTACAAATTTGAAAAAGATTAAAAAACATGTTTTTGCATTTTCTTGGGGTCCATATATTTGTGCAGCTTACCAACAAATTTCAGATCTGTTAACAAATTAGTTTCTAAGGTATTTGAAATTTTCTGAGCTAAGGTTTCGGTTTCATTTTAAAGCGTTTCCCCCACTTAAATTGAAATAATTTAAAGTATTTTTGTGCACAATCAATTTTTTAGTGCAAAATGGTTATTAATTTCAATTTTCCTTACTAAAATTATTTTTGCTTGATTATGTTTTGATTTCTTATAATTACTTAATTAAGCTTGTTTTGAAGGCCAATTTTTGCTTTAAAAAATAGCTTATATAACTTAAAAGCTTTTTCATTAACTTTTTCGTGTTAAAAAAGGCACGACCAAAACTTTCTCAGGTTGTTATGATACGCAATGTTTGGAAAAGATGGAATACTACTGAAAATGATACATCGAAAAACGGCCCTTCACTGATACAGCAATAAGATTTTCGAATACAAGAATTCTGACTAAAAATATTGTAGATAAAACTGAATATTTCCATGATGGGCCGAATTGCATTTTAGTAAACGTATAGTAGTACTATATTATGGTATTTGAGTTCTTCTTGAGAGAGAATTTAAACAAGCTAAGCTTCCCCAATTTTAACCTAAGAAAATTACATTTATGTACAAACATGGTGATTTTTAGTTTAAGTTAGTATCAATACTACGCTGTACATAAATATTTTGCTTTTTTATAACTTTTGTGAAAGTATTTTGTTAAGATAAGACTGGATAATCTGTCGTCGTAACAAACCCTATCAACATTATTCAAAAATATTTTTTGAATTAAAAAAAATGTTTTCAGTTATAATTAAGTGAAATAGTGTTTTGATATAGAACATAAGTTCGAAAATAACATATTAAGAAATTAGATGTTTACGGGAATTATAAGTTTTTGTTTGATACATTTACAAACTTTAAAGGCGTTTTTGTCGGACTTTTAATTTTGAGGATGTAGGTGTTTTCTAATCCGTACAGTTTTTGTTTTCTGTTCAAGATAGAGTCTTGAGATTTTTAATAGATACTCCCAAACATGTGTTCTATAAAAGTTAGTATGGACTTACCTCTGAGATCTTTAGTTACTTTTTAAAAAACTCCTGAAGTTAATATATTAAAAAATCTCGTATTTTTCCCATGTTTAGCTAGAAAAATAATTATTAAAAATCAACAAGGGGACGTATTTTAAAATCCATGCTAATCTTTGTTTGCATTAACCTAAGGAATATAAATCACTTAAAAGGATTAAACAATTTAAAAACTTGAGTATTTTATAAGAGTTTGTAAAAAGACTTCAAAAATTATTATTTTTTTAAAAATTGTAAAATAATGGCTGGTCAAACAGACTTTTTGCTTTCAGAATCAACTTAATAATGTAATATAAAACATGAATTATTTTTACTCTTAGTGTCTCAAATAAACTTTTTGAAGAAGAGTGCTGTGTAGCCTTAAAAGGAAATTTGTTTCCTTTTCTGCCATTATAAAGAGATTGGCTATGCATTAAAATTTCTAGAATAAGTCTGCTCCTTTTATCCTTCTGGCTTAAAATATCCTTTAATATAAGCTTTGAAAAATTATAAAAAATTTCTCTTCTAATTTAGTGTTTCCATGTGTGATTGGCTCTAAGAGCTATATTCCTCTCTGCATTCTTCAAAAATGAATACATCTCACATAAAATCAAATAATTCCCCAGTACAAAACTAAAGAATTAAAATAATACACTCATTCATTTTATGTGTAGTCATTGATAAATACTAAATTATTAACATAAAAATATAAATATAAAGTTATGAATAAAATTTAGTTTGAAGCTTTTCTTTTAAAGGATTTAATATTTTTATGCTTTTTGCAAAAGAATAGATTCATAATGAAATCGCTTATTTTATATATTAATAATATATAGCCATATGTATATATAAGTGAATGAGAATTTCAATGTAATTGTATTAAACGGCATCTTACACACACAATAAGCTCTCTCTAGGCAAATGACAATCTATCATTATATATAGTGTTTTACACGTATTTCGGAAGAAAAATAAAATTTATGATGGGGTATTATTTTTCTAGTTTGAAAATAAATCAATATTAGATGAAAAATTGCATGATTTAATGTTGAAACAGAGCTGAGACTAAATTTACTGCTACTTTATCTTTTCAGACAATTTTTCACGTTAAGAGCTTTTGTTCAAATTCTTTTAGCAGAACAACATATCAGTGGAAGCTCCTTTGTGTTGATATAGTTGTAGTAGTATTATTTAACTCGGTATTTTAACTTAGTACATTTTAAAACTCTTTTTAAAAATTTGTTTTAAATCTCTAGAGGTACTTAAAACCCGTCTCTTTTGGCTACAAGGCAAAAGCATAAGAAATTTGATAAGAAAATGGTATGCATTTAACAAATGCATTATTCTATATTCCTTTTGGGAAAAAGAGAAAGAATACATTCGATGAGAAAGAATACATTCAATTTATAGTAGCTAAAAAGAACATGTTATTTTCATTCTTATTTCTCTAAGGAGCTTTTTGCTAATGTTTTTGTTGATCATCAATGTACGTTTTTTCTCAGAATTAGATATATTTCTTTGTCTCGTTCGTATATGCCATTTTCTCACGGAAAAAAGAACACAAATAAGTATATGATATTGTATCTAAATTTATATCCCATGCAAAATTCTAAACCCCTTCCCCTCCCCCCCAAATAAAAACGAGGTTCGGATTTTAAAAAAATCCAAACTATTTAGGCAGCAAAATATTGAAACAGATAATTTTGAATAGAATGTGTCATTTTTGGTAATGAAGAATCTTGAATAAATGAAGGTTACTGAAATATATTTAGAGTAAACATTGATATACAGTATTTTGTATTGTGTAATAAATATCTTTCTAATAAATCAACACGATATATGATAGATTCTTTCATTTTTTGTACCATTTTGAATTAGTTCAAAAACATTTTTTCGTTTTCATAGTTTTGCTTATTTTGAGACATCTCCTGAGACTTATGTTCTAAACTGTATACTATTCAAAATATAAGTAAAAACATTACTTCATAAGCAGAAAAAATATACAATAAAAACAAATGGGGACAATTGATACATTTTTCCACTTGGAGTGTTTAATGTGTCGTATATTTTATTAGTAATAAGCTTTTTTAAACTAATTGATACATAAATTTAATAATAGTTTAATTTAAAAGAAAAACATTTTAATTTATGCATTACATTAACTCTTTATCTACTGCATTTTTTTCATACAATATTTTTTTTGAGTCGCTGCATTGAAAATTAAAAGATATACTTAAGGTATCCGATTAGGTTCGAAACCGTGATTTAAAAAAAAGTACATAAATGGATAATTTTCATGATACACTCACAAAATGTAAGCACGGAGAGGAAAATGCTAATTTCTGGAAGTCAATCAGAATCGAAGAGGATGCAATTCGCTGAAGAGGTAGATGAAAGTATGCAGATATGTTAGGTAACAGCCAATCGTGCTTTCATGTCAAGAAATATGCAAAAAGGGCAGTCTTATATGGTGCCAGCATTATGAAGGGTTACAGAAATTGATTGTAAGTGCTGATAGAAGGTGTTTAAAACTTTCGTACAATTTGTTTTCAACACATATGTATTTCTACGACTTCCAGAACACGAATAGAAGATTCTGAGCGCTGGTGTGCTGTGGGGCGCATTAAAGCAGAACTGTCGATCACAGATGTTGCTCTTTTCTTCGGCGCTCATCATTCTGTAATTTCACGTTTATGGAAACAAATCCAAACCACACAAGCAGTTGTCCGAAAGCCCGTAGGTGGTCACCCAAGGGTTAGAACCCAGGGGAAAATCGATATTACGCTATTGTAGCCAAGCGGAATCACAGAGCGACCTCCACACGTGTGACATCTATGGTTACAGCGTCCATTGGTAAGGCGATATCTGCATCTACGGTACACCGAAGATTACATATGAATAGACTGTATGCCCGGGTACCTCGAGTTTGTGTTTCTATATCCGTCCAATCAAGATGGGTATGATTAAAGTGGTGCCGGGAACATGTCAATTGGATTGTATCTGACTGGGGCAATGTCATATTTACTCATGAGTCAAGATTTGCTCTGGAGCCAGATGACAAGCGTATAAGGATATGGCGTAAACAAGGAACACGCAATCAAACCCAAAAAATCACTGAACATCACGCATTCCAAGGCAGAATGATTACGGTGGGGGCAGGATAACGCACCGACCTGCACATATTTAAACGGGGTTCTGTGATGGCTGTCCGGTATCGAGATGAAATCCTAGAACCCATTGTGAGTGTAATCTGGGACAGTTGGCCCTACTTTTGTTTTAATGGATGATAATGCACGTCCCCATAGAGCTGACATCGTTGATGATTACCTGGAGTGCGAAGAGATTGTGCGTATGGCGTGGCCAGCATATTCGCCCGACCTTAATCCCATTGAAAATCTTTGGGATGCTTTCAGCCGTGCTGTATCTTCACGTTTCCCACCTCCAGTCACTCTTATTGAGCTGGAAACTGCTCTACAAGAAGAATGGCGATTGCTTAATTCTGCGGTGGTTGACCACCTAATTGAAAGCATGGTCAGAAGGTGTAAATTTTGCATACAGATGAGGGGGGATCATATACCCTATTAATGTCCTTTTTTTCATTTTATGCTGTTTATTTTCACTTTATACATAATTCGGTTTAAGTCTCTAGTATGACATTATCTGATAATTTACAAAGATTCGATATTGTTTTCATTTCTGTATATAAATATTGATTTTATTTTATGTATAAATATATATGCTACTTTACTGCCAAATTTTGTGTCAATCAAAGCAGCATTTGTTGATTTTTTTGCATTTTACATCTCCGTGCTTAAATTTGGAAGTGAGTGTATTTAGTTTCACTTAAATTAGAATACATGTATGGAATTCTTTTGAGAAAATTATTACAGTAAAAAATTATTTAAATGCAATATTTCTGCAAAAAATTAACTTAGAATAACCTTATTTCAAAATGTTCTCCTTTTCTAAAAAATGCTTCTATCATTATAATATATTGCTTGTTTATAGCTCAGACATCTGTACAGAGGCTCAACAACGAATTTTGAAAAATTCACATTATTTTGAGGGTTAGAACCAATTGAAATAATTATTGGCATTTTTTTCTTAAAACTTCTCTACACTGTTGTTTTAAAACATGGATAAACCCACTTCTAAGTTATATATTTCAAAAATTCTAGTTGAGCCTCTGTACAGAGGTCTGAGCTATATGCAGGTAAAATATTATTATAATAGAATCATTTTTCGTAAAAGGAGAATATTTTGAATATTGATCATTCTATGTTCTTTTTTTGTCAAAATATTGTATTTAAATAACTTTTTATTGTAATACTATTCTTAAAACAATTTTATATACATTTTCTAATCTAAGTGACACTAAATATTATAAATATTATCCATTTATACGCTTTTGCAAAATCACGGTTTCGAACGTAGTCGGATACCTTAATAAAATACTTGACTTTAGGGAATTTAATAGGTTAGAGGAAATTAATTAAGTTTTGCTTCAGAGTACCATCAGCACACACAGGAGGCTAAAATATTCTAATAATACAAAAAGACTGTATTTACTTGAAAATGCTAAATAGCCAGAAACGCTAATATTTTACTGCACAAAGTGTGATTTGTTTTTGAAAATTATATTATTTTTTTCAAATTTAAATATTTTTACTTCATTTGAGAATATTCAAAAAAAAAGGTTTTCTTTTCATAATAATACACAAAAAATAATTACACGTTATGTATTTGGAGTGAGGTTTCGATTGAATGTTTTTTTTTAAGCACTGCATACAGGAGTAAGAAATACTGTATTTTTTGAACCCTAACTACTGCACCTCCCACTATTATCAGTCTCTTAATCGTCTAATTCAGAATCTGAAAAAAAAATTTCAGCAGATCATTTGCTGGACTTCTTTATCTGAAGAATCTTCTGTTAGTGTATCATTTCTTTCAGTTGGTAAGTTCTGTAAAGAATCCAAAACCTCTCGAATGCTGAGTTTTTTTTTTTCCTGACATTCGAAGAGGAAAACAAATGATAGCAAATTTTAAGTCTCCAATTATTGTTAAATCTCAGTTACAGACAATGAAAATAAATGTTAATATTTGAATAAAGAATAGATGTATGATTTAATTGTGTAGTCAAAAAAAAAAACAAAAAACAAGCTAAGATTTAAATTTCAGAATTCTTTAAAACGTTAAAGAAATAGTAATAAAACAAAAAAAAAATAAGTACTGAAAAGAAATGCCAAAAAATCACAACCTTACTCCACTTAAATAATTAAGCTACAACAGAACAGAAAAATATTAATGAGCTATTTGGACTTGAACTAAACGTGAATTTTCTTTAACATTCAGTGTATTGGCGGTACTTCTTAGTACCAAAAAGGAATTTAACTGAAAAATCAATTATGTATACTGTTTACATAAAATAAATAGTCATGTCATTTTCTAAGGTTTTAACTAACATGTATGAAATAAGACATTTGTGGAAGAAAAATAACATAACAGTTTAGGTAATCCGATCAAAACGGCAGCAGAAAACGCAATTTCATT
This sequence comes from Trichonephila inaurata madagascariensis, assembly GCA_019973955.1. Classification (NCBI taxonomy): domain Eukaryota; kingdom Metazoa; phylum Arthropoda; class Arachnida; order Araneae; family Nephilidae; genus Trichonephila; species Trichonephila inaurata. Next base: position 31,143 of record BMAV01014226.1, on the reverse strand, counting down.
TTTAAAATTGTTCACCTTCCCCCTTAAAATACTCATCATAGAACCGGTGATGGAATCTATCCAGGAAAAATCTAAATGAAATAGTGTACCTGTCAATTACAGTCAAAGTATTCGAAAAATGGTTATTCTTTGTGATTTTAAAGTAAATGGTACTAATAGTTACCGTCAGTAGATAAAAGTCAAAAATGATGCTTTGAGAAATTAAAGTAACAAATTGAATGATATGTTTCCCGTTTTTTAATAACTTTAATGTTTTTCCTCAACTATATTACTCAAAATTTTCGAGCACATTTACGAGTTGATATTTGACACACAAGATGGAATTAAATTGAACGGTTTTCAAATATCTAAATTGTTCATTTTTGCGATATTTAACAGTTGAAATTCATATTAAATAAGAACACCGTTTCTACTGTCTTTTACACAGATAAAAAAAACACCTTCAATTCTCTTCAAGTTTGTTTTTATTGTGGTTGGTCGTTTCTAGGTAATACTATTCTGCATAAATTATATTTCATACTTAGCAAATGCCAAGTAGTGCTCAAGTAGCGCAAAGATTGAAAAAATGACCACATAATCGTGACTAGGTTTTAAAAAATCATTTATTTTTTTTAAATAAATAAAAGAAGATATTTAAATTAAAATCATTAATATGTATAAGAGTAATTACTTAAAACAATTGATTTTTATAAAATATATTAAGTAAAATTTGAAAATATTATAATCGGTTATTCAAAAGGAATAATTAATGAAAATGATGCATATTCCTGTCTTAACTTTTGTATTGATTATGGCAGAAATAAAATAAGTAGTACCACTCTCCTTATAATGTGACACCTATAAAACTAACTAATACTTTAACTTTATGTGGCATACATCATCTTAGTGTGGATATAATTTGTTCTATTTTTTGGTGCATATGAACATTTAGAAAAATAGAGCCAAATTTATAATGATTTACTAAACGAATTTACATCTTAAAAATGTGTTATACCAAATAAAGTTTCAAATTTTTATCTTCAATTGTAATCACATAATTCTAAATATTTTTCAAGGTAATAATAATCCAAAATGCCTTCTATTACATTTATTCAAATCTCTCAAAAATATTGCATTATATATGGTAAATTTTAATAGCAATTTTTTATCATGAAAATATTATTCTTATGTTTTAATTTCACTCTTTATAAAATTAAGTCTTTGTCAAATCATTCTTAAATTTACTTATGTTGAAGTATTAAAGAGATAAATGTTTTTCTTTGTTGTATTACCTAAAAGGATGAAAAATATCAAAACACTTTGCAAGAGTTTGAAAAACAATGTGTTTATGCATTAATAAAATGGAAAATTATACATGAGTATTGGCTGGGTTTTGTCTAGACCAGAGATGTCAAACTCAATGGCTAACTTGAGCCTGCCAAAAAAGATTTAACTGCAGGCTGCGGCAAAAGAAATCGATACTCATAGAAACATAAGTTTATTTCGTAAAACACATTATAATAAACATATGTAAAAAAACAAAGAAAACTTAATGTTTACGAACTGGCACTCGACATGGCTTCTCTGCTACTATCTTTCCTATTTAGGGAGAAATTTTGTTCGTAGTGATTACTTTCTAAATCGACTCAAAATGAACATCGTTAATACTATTGGGGTATACCTTAATCATTATAGTACCTAATTGTGGTGAATTCAAAATAAAAATGAACGCATTTTGTTTAACCCGGCAATTCACGCGCGAAAAAAACTACTTTAACTTCACGCTCTCTCGCGGAGTATCTAATACCCAAAGGTGTTTACATAATACTTTTACCGTAAAATTTGTATAAGAAGGTGAAAACGGCAGAAAAGTAGGAAATACAATATATTTATTACACTTTTAATACGCAAATTTAGTTTTTTTCTGTTCTTTTTATTAGGGTATTCAGTACTTTGTTTCAACACTCATTTAATCTTATTCGTGAGTGAGTGCAATGTTTTCACTGGATCTTAATTTTTTTAAAAATTTTGTACAAGCATTTTTCTTGCTTGTTTTTACATTCTTCTGTTAATAGAAATCCAAAGCACTTCAGAAATCAGGGTCTAGTTTGATGTTTAGCAGGTGGTTTCTGACTTCTTAACAAAATAATTTGAGCGTATATTGTCGCTAATTTCAACAACATAAAAAATATTGTCATAGACAACGATTAGATTTTCTAGCCATTCAATATGATGTGGTTATTTTATCAAGGACGATAATTACACCCTCAGTTAAATTATCTGGACAGATTTTAGTAGAGGACTCATATATACTTGCTATTACACTCTTCATCATTCTATTATTCCTCATCATCCACGCAAATAGGTTTTTATTTTCATACGAAAATACTCTATTGTACTATATCTATTAAATATTTACCTATTAAATTACTTAAATACCACATTTCTTCATAATTCTAACTACAATAATGCATTATTAAATTGTAAAGATTTTAAAGCGTGCTCATGCATTTTAGAACTGTAACAGTGATTCACGCGCAAGGTATAACATACCTGAAAAGGCGGTATCCAAAAATATACATTTAGAATTTGCCTACAAGCTAAGACTCCTCAAAGTATATGACCTTAAAGTCAGCTACATGAGAAAATATTCATTTTCCGAAAAAAGTTTACATGGAGTCTTGAAAAAAGTTATGCGGCGGGTATGACATACTGGGTTAATAATAGCAGAAAAAAAATATAACTAGAAAAATGTTTAACGAAATATATTTTATTTTTTATTTTGCGTCTGTTGGCTATTTTGTTATATGCTATTGTGTGCGATATATTGGCCGGGCCGCACGAATGTTCATTGAGAGTCCCGAATATGACATTCCAGGTCAAGACTATTGCATTTGGATTATAACAGTTGCAAAAGCAATATATAGTTATTTGAAAAAAAAAATGATAACTGTGTGTTGTAGAGGAAAATAATCATTCAGTTTGTAGGTAAAGAATAAAAATTATATTTTGACATCGCGAACAAATATCTTATGATGATTAGCTTTAGGCAAGTTAGTTTTATTTTTTTACTGGATTCTACCCAACTACAAGGTTGACTAGACAACATATTATGAGATAAATATAATGTATTATTGATCCTGATGAAATGCAAAGTTAAGATGATGTTTTTGTACATGTAAAACCATTCGAACAATATTCATTACAAGCAGTTATCAATCAGAAAGAGAGATAACTATTGGTTAGTTTTAGAAATTTGTCTTCTTGTGGAATTTATAATGAAAAGAAATATTAATAAGTCTAATTAAGTATAATTTTAACTAAATAAATCATTATTGTAAATTTAATAAAAATGTTTTGAAATGTTTTCATTAATAATTTTTAAAACTTTTCAGCTTAAAACGATTTAACGATATGCGAATTCATCAAAATATACATATATTACGTAGAGCTTGGTATATTTAAAATTATTAAATATTGTAATATGTGTTTCATATGCAATGTAACATAGAGAATAAATGTTTATTAGAAATGCAACAGGATTAAAAGTAAGTATTACAAATTTAATAAGAAAACGGCAGTGAATATGAAAGCAGAATAAGCAGTTATTTTATATTTGATAAAGTACAACTTCAGTATGCTGCTTTGAGGCACAAAATTTTGATATAAATTTCTCTGAAAAATTCTGGTATTCAAAATTTCACACTACAAAATTAAATGTATTTATCTTGGAATTGAGCAATACGATTATACAACTGCAAACAAATACCTGATTACAAATTATTGCAGATAATTATACAAACTGTACAGATTCATTAGAAATAAGCTAAGTAACTTGTAAAAGAAAATACAAATATTTTGATGAGTTATATCTCAGGTTCTGTTAATTTAAATGTTAGAGTAAATTAAGTATTCTCTTGCAAAAAAATTACTCAGTTTAAGCAATACAATATTTAAAATATGTTAATAGAATTTAGTTTTGAACTTTTCACCAAAGTGAGTAACTTGTACGTTTAACGACTTCATAATTAGTAACTTTCATACTTAGTTTTTATCATTCTTTTAAGGGACTTTTTAACGGGATATTCATTTTGATTTTTTAGAATAAAATATTGTGGATTATTCTCAAGGGGTTAACAACAGGAGCAGTTTATCAGAGACAGAGTTATTTGACTCCAAGAAGGTGGATTGTCTAATCGATGTATTAGATAGTGTATCTTAGATCCGTGAATCTTCAATTAATCCTCCTGGGGTAAAATTGTACTTTTCAACTGTAAGTTATGCTGAAAACTTTCTCGAAGAATACGAGATTTAGTTAAATGAGTACTTCTATTTAAGCGTTGACATTTGTGTTGATGGCCAATGGATGATGGTCGATATTTCATATAGTTAGAGACTAAAAGTAACTAAATTGTGAACAAGATTTACGACCGGAGGTTATAAAGTTAAGCAAGATATTTACAAGAAAATGAAGCGTAGGAGTCAAGAGCGCTTCAGGTGTCAATTAAATAAATCTTAATTATATTTTAGTAGCCTTAAGCCGATGTGATTGCTCTTCCGGTAATTTATTAATTCATTCCCTACCCTTAGTTGTGTTGGTTAATTAAGTAAAATATATTAATAAAGTGTTTAAAACATGCTAAGGTTGATCTTTGCTCGAACCCTCAAACACCAACAATCTGTAGTAGGTTGTTACACTGTTTTAAACTAATCAATGAAGAAAGGTTGCCGAGATGGAGTAGAATATACGCTAAGAGATATGGATGACAAAAGTATATCCATAGAACAGCATGTCTAAGTGTACTAAGAGAACCAAAGCAGTATATAAAAATACAATATGTATTTTTGTGTATAAAGTAAAGAATAATTGTTCTGAGAAATGCTGAAAACATAAAAAAGACATAAAAAACATTAAAAAAATAAATAAAAATAAAATGTACTGCTCTTACATCAACATTAATCAACTTACACATGCATATCTTAAATTTATAACTCCTTAAAATAGCAATTTCAGAAAAATGTTTTGTATGATCTTTGATTTAAAAGCCATGAAAGAGTATTTGTATTCTTACAACAAACTCGGGTTTAGAATGGGTAGAATATCTATTGTCATATTTCGGGAAGCAATTTCAAATGATACTACAGTATGTTAGGTGTACGTTACGTTCAATTTATTGACCACCATTATGTTCAAGATCAGCCAATTGCAGTCCCATTCCTGAACTTTCAATCTCAGTACCTTTTTTACCAATGCAATGTTGGACCACGTATTTATTTTATGTTTAGAGCTTGTCTGCAACATGTCGAGAACTTATCATAGCCAACATTTTCAACCATACTTATCACCATTCGTTAAAGTACGGGGGAAGATGGGATAAAATTTGGTGCGTAATATACCAGGATTACTTCCTGTGGTTCAAATAGCATGGAATATACTTTTTTAGGACTTTGCATAGAACGTGTATGTCGTATTACCAACGTTTTGACATGTTGTCAAGAACTATGTGGATCATATGGCATATTGAATGTTAACATTTTTCTGCATTTTACTCAATAAAGTTTATATATTTCAGTCTGGAATTTTAATCGCTTTCTCTTTAATGAGCATTTTATCGACCTCACAATTCAACAATTCACACAATTCCTTCTAGGGGATTTTTGGTTATCTTTTAATATAATTACATACGTTTATTTTGTTTTCTTCTTATTAATATGCACATACCAGCCTGTCAAAAGTTTCTTAAAATTATTCTTCTATTTATATCCTCTAATAAATAAATGATATCACACACAAGAGAAGAATAAGTAAAGGGCTAAATATTCCTTTTATTGTATAAACATAAATATTAGATTGCCAAGTATGAAATGGGACAAAAGAGGCAAGTAACTGAATTCGATTTTTTTTTCAATAAGAACTAAGATTTTAAGATATGTTATTTTTTTTTTCAAAATGGAATATGTGTTAAAAAGAGGAAAAGATGTACCTTTTCACACGAAAAACATATTATGCCAAAATGCGGCGTCTAAATGAGGTTAATCGCAATTGAAATAAATAACATGAACTTTGTTCCATTTCATACTTGACAACCTTATAACTGTCTAGCTAATCTGAAATTATTAATTATAAATTATCTTATCATCAATATATTAAAATATATCTTACAAATGCATAAAATTTTACAAAGCACCTCGAGTACAGACTCTTAAGCCTATAGCATGTCATTACCAATTTATCCTTCAATTCCGTATATAATGTGATTATATGCAATATTTATGAAACCATTGACTATCAAACATCTAGATAGGAAAATGTGTAAAATTAGGAAATAAATGTATAAACCGTGGCAGTTTCTGGACAGTTTTGTATATTACTAAATTGATGGCTGGCATGGTAGAATGGAGGTAAAGGATATCACCCATCGAATTGAATTTACTTAATGGAAGTCCTAATCCGCTTAAATGGATTGTTGCAAGCCACCACAAATTTTGTTAGCGATATTTGCGTGATGTAATTACGAAAGTCTCTTAAAGCATACTCGGATGTAACTTTATTAAGCTATAGATTTCTTCCCCTGACTTCTCTATCAGAAGACGAATATTCTGCCAAAGTTATTTTTTTAGTGGAGTGTTGCATCTTCTTGTAAAAAGCCACAAGAAGTTTTCTTGATAAAAAGGGAAATATACTTAAAGAGACACAAAGGTAAAAAAAGAGTCTTAAAATAAAAAGACAAAAAATTGATTTTTTAATGGTAAAGGAATTAGGAGCATCGCGTCATTTCTTTGAATAAGAAGTAAATATTGCAATATATAAGTGCTTTGTTTGATTTCTCTTAATTTCAAAACACATCAATTGCAATAATTAACAATATTTATGTCAAATATATATAGAGGAATAAAATTAACATTAACCTAGAATATAATTCTACTAGCTCGTATACCCGTTCTTTAAACGGGGGAATTGAACAAAAAGAAGAAAAAAAAAGAGAGATTGAGAAAAAAAAGTAATTTATATGCGTTAAGTTTAAGTGCATGGCATTTTTTAAAGGATTTTTTACTATATTTCCGATCCACAAAAACCCCCGCAAGGCCACTGGGCTATATTTTTGTTAAACCCATTTTGAAGTGAATCTCTACTCCATGAAATGAATCACCTTACCAAATTTCAAGAGTGTACACGTCTAAGAATTTAAAAATGGAAATAATTATCCATAACGCCCTTTAATCTACCGCAACGTGCCTTGGGTGTTGATTTTGGTAAAATCAGTCCTTAGCGGATTTCTTCTCTATGAAAGAAACATGCCTACCAAATTTCAAGTCTGTAGGTTTAATAGTTTCCCCGATATCATGGGAAATGAATGATGAATGAGAAAGTTTGGCGCTTTTCTCTTTTATATATATATATGAATAAAAAAAAGCATAGTTATTTTCTTAAATTGAGTATATACTCGAGTGAGCTAAAAAATCATTTTGTAGAACGTTTTTTTAAACACGGAAAAAGTTCATTAGAAAATTAAAAAGAAATGGCAGAATAAAGGTAGAAAAAAAATAAGTAATGTACTCTAATAAATATTCAAACATTTGTTAACTCTTAACTGCCGTTTAAAAGATGCACACGTTTTTCACGTTGGAGCTGGCATGCAGTAAATTCGGGAGAAAAGAAAAGTAGTAAATAAACTAATTTTTCTCATAAACAAGTAAATCTTTCGCAAACTCTAAGGACTTTATGTTGCATTCCAAACCTTTAGGAATACTATTACTGATAACAGCACCAATAAAAAGATCAGATTTCGGAAATACGTAAAAAGACGTATGGGGTACTTAAATCAACAGTTGAGCGTATATATACACGGGACGTATACATACGCTGGCAGCACTTAAGGGTATCCAATATTGAAAAAAGCTCTTAGACAAGTAGACTTTTCATAAATCGTAAAGATTATTTGATAGTTTTATTTTAGAGAAAATTTTAATATAATATTAAATTTTATTAATAACTTTCTGTTTATTATTTTTTGCCTCAAATCAATGTGCTGATTAATAACCTATATTTTGGTATGCTTTGTAAGAACAAAGCAGTAAATAAAGTATGAGCAATGAAACAAATATTACGAACAAATACTTCAAGAAAATAGAAATAATCTTAGATTGTTCAGAATAGTTAAACGGTACTTAAATTTAGAATGTCAATGCCACACAAATTACAACAGGGATGTTAATATAAGTCAAGAAGGATTATTTTTCCCAAATCACTCTTTTCAGCTTGTTTTCTCATAATTGTCCCGTTTACCCCCCCCCCCCCCTACAAATCATAAATTTTAGAAGACATTAATACATTCTCAGCTAAAAGAAAAAAATCTATGATAAATGTTAAAAATGTATTTTAATTTTTTAGTATCTTCGCTTGACCAAAAAAATATATATGCTTAATAGTTTGGAAGCAGTTATAAAATATCAGTAAGCATCGAAATAGTAGCACAGATAACAAAAACAAAATTAAGGCACTCGCGAAAATATATGAATATTCATGAAATGTGACAAAATGGACAAAGTGTTACACTTAATGCACATTTGAAATAATTTAGGCACATAACAAATATTTTATGCATAAAATTAAATTAAATAAAGAGAAAAACAAATGTATGTGTAACTATGCTAAATAGATCATATAACTTTGAAAAAAAAATCAGAAAAGTAATAGAAATTATTTACTTAGGATTCATATACATTCTAAGGTTGATTTTTTTAAACAATTTTGCCTACAAAAACCCGATCTATGTTAAAAAATCAGATAAAAAAGAACTGCTTTGAGAAATGCTGTGTAAACATTTCCGGTAATACTCTACAAGAGCCATTTCCTTTTGTGTGCTGAAATAATCCGGATTTTATCTTACTTCTACCATGATTGAAAATGCATATGCTTATAGAATTTTAAAAGTATTTTTTACATAACATACCTGATTTAAATGATGTAATGTTTTCCTTTTTAAGAGGACTTGGTACCCTTTGAACTACTTTCTTTTTGTATGTATTTAAAATTTATATTTTAGCATTTTATACAACATTTCTATTCAAAAAAATGATGCGAGATGAAATTTTTCACATATTATTCATACGATTTTAAAAATTAAAATTTTTGGTCAAAAATTTTGATTTTAAAAATTAAAATTTTTGGTCAAAAATTTAGATAATTTTAAAATCCTTCTCCTTCTGTAATTATTAATTTTTGACCTGAGTTTTTTGGTAATATTCTTATGGATGTTATAACCAACTTTAGGGATCTATTTTACAATAATTTAATTCGTTTTTGAGATGAAAAAAATAAAATGTTAATATGAATGCTAACAATTAATGAAAAAGTCAATATCTCTTACATTAATTTTTTTTTTTTTAAAAAGTATTCAGTTTACAGCAAAATGGATCCCTAATTTTGTTACATTATTTATATGCAACACACAGAAAAAAAATGGAAGTGATTGGTAAATAGTTGTGGAAGGAGTAGCATTTTTAATGCACTAACGTTTCGAAAAACACAAACTGAGAAAAACCACTTTAAAGTTTGTAATTCTGAAAAAATAATTATAATAAGCTTAAAGAAACATAAAATACCACTTAAAGATATTAGTTACATATTTTATTTAAATTTATTTCATGTTTGTATTTCTTCAACTCAATCATTTTTATAAATGATCAATTTAAAAAGGTATTAATTGCACGCAAAAATTCAAGAAAAATATTGAATTATTTTTTTCTTTCACGACAGAAAGCTTAGGTTTTTTTTTTCTTAACATAATATCGAAGTATTACATTTATTTGAAAAACATATCAGGAATAAGAACAGAAATTGTGAAATTATAATTAAAAAATGCCTTAATTCAAAAATGTTACATGCACACAATTCACAAAGGAGACAAATTACATTATTGTATTGCCTCGGAAATATTCTGCTTTATATGTTGCAAATTCTTTCTTTATAGTTATTATTATTTCCCTTTATAAAATAGACTTTTTATCATAACGGTGTTTTAGCCTTTTTTTCCTAAAAATAGGGCGTAGATGAATTGCCTAATTTGTTTTCAAATGAAGTTTTATTCAACCTCTAACTTTCCGACTTGCACAAGTGATATATCTATTGAAAGATAATAATGCAAATAATAAGATTAAATAAAAATAACGATAGGTAGGTCATTTTGGGGGTACCAAGTTACCTTAATCCAGAAATCCATTAAATTCACCAATAACATTTGTATTTAATTAGTGAATTCCAAAAATATCTCCTATCCTTTAAACATGAAAAAAGAATGTACATTGAAATTAAATTAATTAGAACAAAAAGTAACAATAAAAAAGTATTTTCATTATTAATAATAAATTAAATATATTTGATTAAATTCCTTGCACTGATTTCTGCTTTTTTTGAATTGTAAGGCTTCTCATAACTCCGAAATGTATTTTTATTATATTGTAAAGTAGAAGACTGAATTTGTATTATAGTTTACAAACACAAATGCCGAAAAATCGTATATTTTCAAGATGATTAATTTGATTTCTTTTTGATTTAAATACTTAGAAAAATTAGTCTTGAGTCAAGTGAAATGGAAAGATCAAAGTCATTTACAAATATATTTAATTGAAAAAATTTCAGATGATTTTGGATTTTAATGCACCTTCGCATGTGTCAGCTGCTTACTTAATGAATGCACACAAGAAATAACTTTTCCCTTAAGTCATTTACCTGTAAAAATTTCCTTTATGGTATCTTACAGTTAAATAAATTATTTTTACAAAGAGCTGCCCATTCAGTATAGTGGCTCCTGACGTTGACTGCTGTGCCGTAGGATCGGGATTCGAAACCCAGAGAAGGCATGAATATCAGTAAATGTATAGTGCCAATGTGGCACATGAAAACATTCTAAATATTTTTCGAGCCACTATCCTTTCGAGAGAATGGTAAGAGGCTTCTGACTATCCTCCAGGGTGTTCTTCCATAAAACTTGAGTGGAATCGAGTCAAATCATTCTTTCACCTGTATAGTGCTCAAAGCTGCTGCTAAAGAAGGATGTATAACTCTTGCCACGATAAATTTCATGGGCTTTGATCTGATGTCCTCGATCGGGTGGCATCAAAAACAATGGAATTACAAATGGGCATTTGATGTGATATTTTAGTTTTTTAATTATGTTAATATGATATAAGATGCATTTATAATAGGTATGCATGAATATAACAAGTGGAAAAGTGTGACATGAATGTTTATTTACTTTTCGATGCATCGGTAAGTTCTATATTCTGAAGACATTTGAATTAAATTGTTTATGAATAGGAAAAATCACATCCTTTTGTAATAACTGCGTCTAGCACTCCTTAGTATAAATATTCTGAATAGAAAAGATACTTTTGTTCATAGTTAATTCCACCCCTTCAGAAAATGGGCATCTCAAATCGAAAACTCACCAGGGGCGGAATTAGAATGGAAGAGTTACGCTACATTCTTCGAGAAAATAAGATCACATAAACACCTCTGCAGGGGTGGTAAGTAAGATAAACAAAAGATTCCATCGCGTATTTAATACATTATAGTTGTACGATACTGAATTAGAAATTTGTGCTAGGGTTGGAAGTTCTTCGAGAATTCTGTATGGAAATGTAATTTATCAAAATGATTAATATGTGAAACATATAATTTTTGGTTTAATTACAAGAATGTTTTCGTCATGGTAGTGTAGAGTATTGGAATCTATATACATGACAGATGGATTTTACATAAGAACCTAGCTTGTTATAAACAAAAAAAGAGTAAATAAATATTTTTTTTATTCCATTGTAATTTAAGAACTTTTAAATCGAAAATGCCCTTAAAAAAAGCTGTACCTAATCTAAGGCTACAAAGTACACACTTTCTCAAAAAAAAAATTTGGAGACAGTTACAGTAAAAAAAAAATCAGGTTTTATATTTAGATTATGCTCTTAAGCTGATTCTGTAAATAAAAAAGTCAGTTTGACTAGCCATTATTTTACAATTTTAAACAATTAGGAATTTTCGGGGTTTTTCTAATAAAATTCCCAATTTTTAAAAATGTTTAGTCATTTTAAATTATTTCAGTTTCTTCGATTATTGTAAGCAAAAGTTTCTATGGAATTTAAAATATATTCCTTTGTTGATTTTTTATAATTATTTTTCTTGAAAAACCTGGAAAAAACACGAACATTTTTAAAATATCCACTTTAGCATTTTTTTAAAAAATAACAGAGATCTCAACCCTGAATTCATACTAACCTTTACGTTTACCGTACGTTTGGAAGTATGTACAGAAAATTTCAAGTTTCTATCTCGAACAGAAAAAAGCCTTAGGGATTAGGAAACACTTATACCTTCAACATCGAAATTCTGAGAAAAACGCATTTAAAGTTTGTAAAGACATCAAACAAAAACTTATAATGTCCGTAAGGCTTTAATTTTTAATATGTTACTTTCCAATACATGTTCTACATTAAAACACTATTTTAATGAAATATGACAAAAAATAATATTTTTAATCCAAAAATAGTTTTGCATAATACTGATAGCATTTTTTAAGATGACAGTTAATTCAGCTGAATCTTAACCTAATATTTTCACAAAAGTTTTGAGACACAAAGTATTTATGTATAAATTAATACCGATACTAGCTTACGAAAAAATAACCAGGTTTGTGCATAAAATTTAATTTTTTTTCAGTTTTAATTTGGGAAAATTTAGGAAGTTTTAGCTCTTTAAATACTAAAATATAGTACTAAAATATGTTTAGTATAATGTAGTTTGGTACTTAAAGGAAATATTCATTTATACATGCAACATTTTTCAATTTGACCACATAAAGAAAATCAGTATGCATAATTGTAACATAATTAATTAAAAAATAATGTACCCATTATACTCTATTAGCATGCTGTAGTAAAATTACTAAATAAGACAGTATTGAGTTAAGAGCTATGAGGGGTATTTATTTCGTCTCGAGAGCTGAAAATATAAACAATTTTTTACTTGAGAAAATTTTTTAAAGTTAAAGTTAAATAATTTGATTTCTTACACATTAATTATAAAAAAATGAGGATTCAAAAAAGGTAAAATCTCTAAAATATAATCCTAACCTTAAGAATTATAAGCATAAGTAAATTTTTATAAGAAATATTAAGTAAATTTTACGTTGTTCATGATATTTTCTAAGAAAATAGCTTTTGATGTATAAAACTTTACTGAATTGCATATAAATGCATCGCATTCTTTAAACGCTACTTAATTGTAGCATTGCACATTTCTTTAATTCAACAAAAAAAAAAAATTAAAAAAATATTGAATTTAAAAAAAATAATAAATAAAAAAATAAAAAAATATTGAAATTTAAAAAAAAATAAAATGTATTTTTTTAAAACAAATATTATTTATTATTCTATTGATATAAAACTGTGGAATAAGGAAATATATAACTTTCTGAGTCAACTTATTTCTAGTAATTATAGCTTCTACTTATATTAATTAATTAATTCTTACAGGAATGTTTCTTTTTTTCCTATGCTTATATTTTTTAAAAAAAATTTGGATTAAAGTAAATCGGAGGTAGTTGCCACATTTATGGATTTTTCGATTAGTACATTAGTACGTTTATGAACTTTAAATATGATGAACGAAATATTACAGAAGTTATACTCACTCCTTCAAAAGATCAAGAGATTCAAAATAACACCAATTAAAAACGATTAATTCCGATAAACTCAGAAGCCACACTTAATGTCGGTCCAAACTCTTCACACAAGTGGCTCAGTCTTGTTATCTATCTACGCATAAAAGAACTATTAACAAACTGTCATCCTCTCCCAAATTACCGTGTATTTAAAAAATTTCATAGTTTTTTGAAATCTTATTAATTGTTAAATAATGTGTAAGGGAATTAAATTTCATCTCAAAGAAAATTGTGTTCAGTCGAAATTTTTTTGTACTTTTAGTTCTCGAGACAAAATTAGCATCCCTTAGACCACACACACACGAACATATGTGTGCACATGCATATGTGAAACTGCTAGATATTTCTAAGGATATTTAAATGCATTAGTTGATTGAAAAAAAAAACAATAAAATATGATAAATGATACTGAAAGAAATGTATACTTAAAACTCAGCAGAAATCCTGCTATTATATGCCCTCCCTTCTTTAACTGATTTTAAATACAAATCTACGGTTGTAAGACTTGAGCATCAAATATTTTCAGAATACCAACTATATTATTTTGCGATTGAAATAGCACTTATTCTATACATGTGTCTTTTTTTATACATTATCTTTGGAGTCTCATAGGGAGTGGTTGAGTTAAGCATAAAAATGTGTTAAGAAATTTACACTCTACAAAACACTTTTTATCGAGGAAATAATTTATTTATGTGGATAAAAAGGATTAGCCTTTTTTAAAAATTTATTTTTACTGATTTATTTATTTATTTTTTATTTTCATCTGTAAAAAATTAGCATCCATGTGAGGAGTGGAATTTTTAAATAAGAAATTGCAAGGGAATGCGATATTAAGTGATAAAGTTAATGTAAGTAATCTTTAAATATAATTTTATTTATATAATCATTAATGATAAATTACTTGTGCATATATAGCTAAAGTTATGATGAAATTTTAAAATTAAATAACTGTCACTTTGAAAAAATCTCAAAGTATAAGTATATCCTAAAGCTAAGAAATTCAAAGCATATATCACTTCCTGTTGGTTGAGGCACTAAGTCTTAAGCAGACTTAATTCAAAATATTAACTGTATGCTTTATTTTAATTATTATTCCAAAAATAGGAATTTACAAAAGTTGCAAAACATTATGCACTGCTTTAAGTGTTAAACATTTTCTACAATGTTTATTTTAAGTATAATTTTACATATTACACAAAAAAAATTAAAAATGTAAGATCAAATACGTTTTGAAGTGCATTGCGTAAGGTAAAATAAAGAAAACATATCATACTTGAAATTTTGAGAATAATTTTTCGGTCAAAATATTATTGTCTGAGGTTTTTCTCTAATCATGATGATAAAATTACATTTAAGGAAATTAAATTTTTCCGAACCATTCATATAAGTTGTAATTTTTTTTAAAGGAAATCCAACGTATTTTATATTTTTTAAATTATATAATGGTTATATATATATATAACCATATAAGCTACATTTTACTTGAGTCATTAAATCTTTATACAGCGTAGGACTTATATCAAATACTTATTCCTTGAGTGAAAATGGCAACGAATTTCGCAATTTTCAATTGAGATCAAATGATTAAACACTAGAATATATGCATTTGCATCCCTGTATAAACATGTACGTCAAACCTAATGCAGAATTTGAAACATAACCTGTTAGGCATAATGATGAACAGTCTCTATTATCACACACGATCGTCTTTGCAGGACCTGATCAGAATTCCCGTGCTTAAAGTCCCTAAATGGTGAAATTATTAAGCATAAACTAGGGATGGATGTATTGTTTGTCAAATAAAATGTCAATATAAAAGTATTTGCGTATAGAAAAACACAAAATATGATATATATATATATATATATATATATATATATATATATTTAATGTTTTTTAGTTTTTAACGATCAATAATTTTGAATTTTTCAGGATTCTAGTACGGTTACAACATATTAAAAAAGAATTTGCAAAACTCACATACAAATCGTTTCAAGTGTTTTTAATTACTATAATTTTGTAGTAATTGCTGTTGTATTCCTTGATGTGAAATTATCCCATCAAGTCTTGAAAAAAAAATTCGATTAAAAACAAATATTATGCAATGTATAAAAAAACTGAATTTTAATTTTTTTTCTTTTCGGTATTACCTTAAATAGGTAAGAAAAATCGATTTAAAAATAAAATCTTGTTTCGCCTATTTTTAAAAATTATTTATGATTTAATTACCACACATTCCATTAAATAAAATGTATCGTTTGCTTGATAAAAAATACTAATAATAACATATATATTTATTAAATAAACTATACATAGGAATATAATTAAAATTGTACTAAATTTTGACCAAGAATAATCGACGTCAATTTATTTTATATATTTTTTATAAATTACTTAACGCATCCAAATTCTTTAAAATTTCAATAAATAAAAAAATAATTACTTTCAAACTCCCAATTTTTTTTATTATTGTAGAAGAGCTGAAAGAAAAGATCCTTTGTTATAGAGGGTTTTTTTAAAACAAGCCATTTTTTAGAGCTAAAATGCTGTTAAGAGAAATAAAAATTCACCATGCCAAGATATTAGCTAACTCTGTTTTGAACCCTTTATTTACCGCATTGTGATTTACTGCAGATTTTTTCATGCATTTTTTTTTTCTTGAATCACTACATTGCAAATTAAGGGATATATAAAAAAAATACTCAACCTTAGGAAATTTAATCCGTTAGAGTTAATTAATTAAGTAAGGATATTCACAAGTGTAATATTTACATACACTGTTTACTTAAAATAAACAGTCAAATCGTTTTCTAAGGTCTTCATTAACATACAAAAAAAAAAAAAGAAAATAAGACACCTTTTTGACATTAACTACTTTTTCGGAACAAAAATGACAATCTTCGAAATCCGCTGAAAATACAATTTCTGCGATAAAACTATTCGCCTTCCCCGTTAAAATACTCATCATAGAATCAATGCTGCCATATATCTTGTAAGAGGGGATTTCAAAGAATATTCCATCTAAGTATTGCCAGAATATTCGTAAAAATGGTTATTTTATGTAATTTTAAAGTGAGTGGTACTTATAAGTACTTCCGGTAGATAAAGATTTAAATAAATGTTTACAAAATGAGATCATATTTAAACAAGTTCTCACAAATAGATGATTACTCAGTTTATAATCATCTACTGTAATCGACGTGTTTTCTATAGAAAGACTTACTTTTTTAATTATAGATTAAATGTTGAAAAGCAAACATTAACATGGAATACCATAAGTACATATGAAAGTTTTTCCGTGGTAATGAAAAACTTCTCATCCGGGAATTTTTTTTCTTTTTGGGGGTGAAGGCGGGAATTTTTTGTGGAAGGCAGAAATTTAAATTCATAAAAATATTCGATAAAGAACAGGTATTATCAAATCAATGTATAGTTTGTTGATTAGCAGGAAATGAAAATGGAAAGATAATCCAAAAATTCCTCCATTATCACTGCCTCCGTTGCCATGTAAGACTGAATATTACACCATGCTTTAAATTGTGTGTGAATATATATATCCACACATACACAAAATCCTAAACCTTACAAAAAAGAGGAACAAACATGAAATGTTTTGTAATTATGAGAGAAATTATTTTAAGATATATGAAACATTCTTCCTAGCATACCAAGGGTACTAATTAAGAACAAACATTTAGGCTTTTTTATGTTCTCTCGGTACAATTATAAAATAAAAAAAAAATAGTGTAGAAACTTTAAAATTAAAAATTAAAACAAAATTCGTCCATTTTCGCATTCTGTTAAGTATTATTCCTAATTCTACACATTAAAAAAAAAAGTACACTTTTTGGAACATTTTGGCTAAAAAGAATTCATCTCTTAAGCGCGGTTAAGACCCAGAATAAACTCTTAGAATTCTAAATAATCCTCACACATTTGAATGGCTTTGCTTTTTTCTTCTTTTAACATTTTTAAAATAATTATAGCAATGCAGTTTTTGCCCCAATAAAACTATTTTTATATCTATTTTAACATTTGTTTCCGATACATCCTGCTATATATTTAAGTTCATATTTACTCGTCAGGAAATGGCCAATCA
>BMAV01014225.1:0-11857 GCA_019973955.1 Trichonephila inaurata madagascariensis | reverse complement strand
CCCCCGTAGCGAGGGGGTCGGGGGCCCCCGAAGAATAAAAAAAAAGTTCGAGGGGCCGCCGCAGGGCCCCTTTCGACCGAGACCTAGCGAACCGAGCGGGTTTCTCGACGCGACGGGCCGCGCCCCGGTATCGTTTTCGTGCGGAAACCTTCGAAAACGACGGAGTTACGAGGGTCCCTCGCCGAAGGGGGCGCTTGTTCGGGCCCCCTTCGAGACGGGGGCCCGAAACTATACGTTTTCGTGACGTACTCGACGAGACCTTTCCGAATACGCGTCTCTCTCGCGGATCGTCTCGGCGGTTCGCGGCGGACGCGCGGTTTCGCGAAACCGGGTTTTCGCCCCCCCGGGGGCCTCCCCTGGGTCCCGGACGGAGATTTCGATGTTTTCGGAATCCCCGCGACGAGACCTTTCCGAAAATGTAAAGTTTTCGCGGATGGCCCCCGCGGTTCCCGACTTATTCGGAAAACAACGATTTTTCCAGGTGAGTGGTCGATCAGGGGATTCCCCTTTTACCTGTATCTCGAAATGGTCGGACGGGGCGTACTTGTAGTCGTTGCCAAACAGTACGGATGGAGCGGAAGATGAAGCGACGGTTGTACAGGTATCGAATGACGTCACTTCCGTCGTCTCCGACTCGGATTTCGCATTTCTTAGGCTTTTTAGGTTTCCGGACTTTGAAAAAAATACCCGAATTTTTTTTTTTCGTTCCTTCTCGCCGAATCTCCCTTTAAAAAAATTCCCACGACGGAAACGGACGAAAATCGGACGATTCCGAAGAAAACCAAAGGGCTCCCCTCGACGACGACGGCTCTCTTTTTAAAAAATCGTTTCTAAAAAATCGGACGAAATTTTTCCATTTTTTCCCCTAAAACACTTTTTCTTCGAATCGCTCGTGAAATAACGGGCTCTCTCCCCCGAGTGTAACACCCGAAGGTAGATCTCTCGATTCCTCGCAAAAGTACGTAAAGTTTTTAAAAATAGACCGGTAATTTATTTTTTTATGAATTTTCAAAGGTTCCGGAATGCGTACGAAGGAGGCGAAATTTTGTCAAAGTCCCCACTTTTTAAACACTTTATTTGGAATAACTCCCTTTTATATTAAGTTATTTAGAAACTCTTTGAAGAAAATGAAAGCCCTTTCGATTCCGCACGTTACGAGTGGTCATTTGTAAAAATCCGACAGTAAATTATTTTTTTATTCGGGAAAACGGGAAAAATTTTTTCCCGGAAAAGCTCATTTTTCTCTAATAACTTTTCAAAGAACACACTGTTCCTCCAAAATGTCCCACCGAAAGGTAGACCCTCTGATTCCTCGAAAATTCCCAAAAGTTTTTTAAAAAAATACAGGAAAAATTTTTTTTTGAATTTTTAAAGGGTTTCCCGGGAGTTTGCCCCTTGAAAAATTTTTTTTTTGAATAATTTTTGCCCTAATGGCCCGATCGAAAAAAACTTTAAAAAAAAAAGAAAGATCTCGCCGTTCCGCACCCGGAGAGTCCTATTTTTTAAAAAATCCGTCGAGCCGTTTTTTTTTATTCGGGAAAAACCTATTTTTTGGCCCCCCCACGGGCCCGGGGGGGCCCCCCTGGGGAGGGGCCCAAACGAATATTTTTCGGGGATCTACTCGAGGGGAAAACCTTTCCGAATTGTAAAGGTTTCGAATGGGGCCCCTTTCCGTTTTTTTTAATTATCGACGATCCAAAATGCCGAAAAAAAGGGGAGTCAAATTTTTTTCCTAAGTCCCCCCCTTTGGAAACACTTTATTTGGAATAACTCTCGTGTTTATTAACATTTAGAAACTTTTTGAAAAAAATAAAACCCCCCTTTAAAAATTGCGCAATTAAAAAGTGTCTTTTTGTGAAAATCCGCCCGTAAGTTTTTTTTTTATTGGGGAAAAAAGGGGAAAAAATTTTTTCCCCGGGAAAAGCCTCATTTTTTCTAATAACCTTTTAAAAAGATCGATCCCTTTCCCCAAAAAATGTCCCCCCAAAAAAGGTGATCTCCGATTCCTCGCAAAAGTACAAAAAATTTTTTGAAAAATACAGGAAAAGTTATTTTTACAAATTTTTTAAAGGGTTTGGGGGAGTTTGATTTTTGGGGGAATTCGTTTTTTTGAAAACTTTCGTTCCAAATGGACCGATTTTCAAAAAACCTTTTATAGAAAAAAAAAGATCTTTTGTTCCGCACCCGGGTCTTTTTTTTCGAAAACCGTCGACCGTTTTTTTTTTATTCGGGGAACACCTATTTTTGGGGGGCCCCTGGGCGGCCCCTGGGGGGGGGCCCGGAATATATTTTCGTGATCTACTGAGAGCCCTTTTCCAATCTGTAAATTTTTAGAGCGTGGCCCTTCCGTTTTTTTAATTATGGACGACCCAAAAATGCGTACAGGGAGGGAAATTTTGTCAAAGCCCCCACTTTGGAAACACTTTTTTTGGGAAAAACCGGGTCGATATTAACTTATTTAGAAATTTTTTAAAAAAAATGAAAGCCCTACGAATCCCAATTACGAGTTGTCATTTGTGAAAATCCGACCGTAAGTTATTTTTATTCGGGAAAAGGGGAAAACAATTTTCCAAAAAAGCTCATTTTTCAATAACTTTCAAAAGAACGCACCGCCCCCGAAATGCCCCACCGAAAGGTAGATCTCCGATTCCCCCAAAAGTACGAAAATTTTTTAGAAAAATACAGGTAAGTTTTTTTTTTTTTGGAATTTTCGAAGGTTTCCCGGGGAGTTTGACCTGAAATTCGTTTTTTTGAATAACTTTCGTTCCGATGGACCGATCGACGAAAACTTTAAAGAAAAAAAGCATCTCGTCGTTCCGCACCCGGAGAGTCCCCCCTTTTTTCGAAAATCCGTCGGCCGTTCTTTTATTGGGGAAAAAACCTAGTGTTTGGGCCCCTGGCCCGCGGGCCCTACCGGGGGCCCCGCGAATGTATATTCCGAAAGTACTCGACGAGACCTTTCCGAATATTGCTCGCGTGAGGGTGGGCCCCGTAGCGAGCGAGTCGGGGACCCCGAAAAGATAAAAGTTCGGGGCCGCCGCAGGCCCCTTTCGACCGAGACCTTAGCGAACCGAGCGGGTGTCCGACGCGACGGCCGCGCCTCGGTATCGTTTTCGTGCGGAAACCTTCGAAAACGACGGAGTTACGGGGGTCCCTCGCCGAAGGGGCCTTCGTTCCCGGCCCTTCGAGACGGGGGCCCGAAACTATACGTTTTCGTGACGACTCGACGAGACCTTCCGAATACGCCCCCTCTCGCGAATCGTCTCGGCGGTTCGCGGCGGACGCGCGGTTTCGCGAAACGGGGTTTTTCGCCCCGGGGCCTCCCCTGGGTCAGGACGGAGATTTCGATGTTTTCGGAATCCCGCGACGAGACCTTTCCGAAAAAAGTTTTCGCGGAGGGCCCCCCTGGGTTTCCCCGGGATTTATTCGGAAAAAACGTTTTTTCCAGGTGAGTGGTCGATCAGGGTTTCCCCCTTTTTACCTGTATCTCGAAATGGTCGGACGGGGCGTACTTGTAGTGCGTTGCCAAACAGTACGGATGGAGCGGAAGATGAAGCGACGGTGTACAGGTATCGAATGACGTCACTCTCCGTCGCCTCGACTCGGATTTCGCATTTCTCAGGTTTTTTAGGTTTCCGGACTTTGAAAAAATACAAATTTTTTTTTCGTTCCTTCTCGCCGAATCTCCCTTTAAAAAAATTCCCACGACGGAAACGACGAAATCGGACGATTCCGAAGAAAACCAAAGGGCTCCCCTCGACGACGACGGCTCTCTTTTTAAAAATCGTTTCTAAAAATCGGACGAAATTTTCCATTTTTTTCCCCCAAAACACTTTTACTTCGAATCGCTCGTGAAATAACGGGCCCCTCTCCCCGAGTGTAAAACCCGAAGGTAGATCTCTGATTCCTCGCAAAAAGTACGTAAAGTTTTTAAAAATAGACCGGTAATTTATTTTTTTTGAATTTTCAAAGGTTCCCGGGAAAGCGTAACGAAGGAGGCGAAATTTTGTCAAAGTCCCCACTTTTTTAAACACTTTATTTGGAATAACTCTTTTATTAACTTATTTAGAAACTCTTTGAAGAAAATGAAAGCCCTTTCGATTCCGCACGTTACGAGTGGTCGTTTGTGAAAATCCGACCGTAAGTTATTTTTATTCGGAAAACGGGAAAATTTTTTCCCGGAAACTCATTTTCTCAACGAAGAACACACTATTTCCTCCAAAATGTCCCACCGAAGGTAGATCTCTCGATTCCTCATAAAAGTACGTAAAAGTTTTTTAAGAAAAATACTGGGTAAGTTTTTTACACGGTACGCGAAGGTTCCGGGAGTTTACGACGAAATTCTTGTTTTTAGTCTTTCGTTCTAATGGACCGATCGACAAAACTTTAAAGAAAAGAAAGATCTCGTCGTTCCGCACTTGATCCTACTTTTTGAAAATCCGTCGAGCCGTTCTTTTTATTCGGAAACACCTAGTTTTGGCCCCACGGGCCGCGGGCTGGAGGAGGGGCCCAAACGAAAAAATATATTTTCGTGATCTACTCGACAGAGACCTTTCAGAATCTGCAAAGGGGTTCGAGTCACCAGCCCTTTCGTTCTTTAGTATAGACGATCCAAATGCGTACGAAGAGGCGAAATTTTGTCAAAAGTCCCCACTTTGGAAACACTTTATTTGGAATAACTTCATGTGTTTGTGCTTATTTGAAACTCTTTGAAGAAATGAAAGCCCTTTCGATTCCGCAGATTATGAGTGGTCGTTCGTAAATCCGACCTTTAAGTTATTTTTATTCGGAAGAAACGGGAAAAATTTTTTCCCGGAAAAGCTCATTTTTCCTCTAATAACTTTTGAAAGAACGATCCCTTCTCCCAAAATGTCCCCACCAAAAAGGTAGATCTCTCGATTCCTCATAAAAGTACATAAAGTTTTTAGAAAATACAGGTAAGTTATTTTTTTTTACGAATTTTCGAAAGGTTCGGGAGTTTGACCTTGAGAATTCGTGTTTTTTGAATAACTTTCGTTCTAACGGACCGATCGACGGAAAACTTTACAGAAAAGAAAAGATCTCGTCGTTCCGCACCCGAAGAGTCTTCTTTTTTCGAAATCCGTCGAGCCGTTCTTTTTTATTCCGGGAAACACCTAGTTTTGGGGGTTTACTTGGCCGCGGGCCCCTGGAGGGGCCCGAACGGATATTTTCGTGATCTACTCGACGAGACCTTTCCGAATCTGTAAGAGTTTTAGAGCGTGAAGCCTTTCCGTTCTTTAATTATGGACGATCAAAATGCATTGAAAAGAGGCGAAATTTTGTCAAAAGTCCCCACTTTGGAAACACTTTATTTGGAATAACTCTCGTGTTTATTAACTTTTGACCCCAGAAACGCTTTTGAAGAAAATGAAAGCCCTTTCGATTCCGCACATTATGAGTGGTCATTGATAAAAATCAGACCGTAAATTATTTTTTTTATTCGGAAAACGGGAAAAAAATTTTCCCGGAAAAGCTCATTTTTCTCGAATAACTTTCGAAAGAACACACCGCTCCTCGAAAATGTCCCACCGAAGGTGAGGAATCTCTCGATTCCTCGCAAAAGTACGTAAAGTTTTAGAAAAATACAGGTAAGTTATTTTTTTACGAATTTTCGAAGGTTCCGGGAGTTTGACCTTGAAATTCGTGTTTTGAGGATAACTTTCGTTCCGATGGACCACGTCGACGAAAACTTTATAGAAAAGAAAGATCTCGTCGTTCCGCACCCGGAGAGTCACTCTCTTTGAAAATCCGTCGAGCCTTCTTTTTATTCAGGAAAAACCTAGTGTTTGGGCCCCACAGGCCGCGCGGCCCCCTCGAAGAGACTGAACGAATATATATATTCCGAAGTACTCGAAGAGACCTTTTCCGAATATGTGCTTCGCGGTGGGCCCCGTAGCGAAGCGAGTCGAGGACCCGAAAGATAAAAAAAAAGGATTCGAGGGGCCGCCGCGGAACTTCGACCGAGACCTTAGCGAACCGAGGCGGGTGTCTCTCGACGCGACGAGCCGCGCCCCGGTATCGTTTTCGTGCGGAAACCTTCCAAAACGACGAATTACGGTCGCCGAAGGGGGCCTTCCGTTCCCAGGCCTTGCCTTCGGGGAACGGGGGCCCGAAACTATACGTTTTCGTGACGTACTCGACGAGACCTTTTCGAATACATTGTCTCTCGCGGATCGTCTCGGCGGTTCGCGGCGGACCTGCACGGTTTCGCGAAACCGGGTTTCGCCCCGAGCCTCCCCTGGGTCCCGGACCGGAAGATTTCGATGTTTTCGGAATCCCGCGACGGAACCTTTCGAAAATGTAAGTTTTCGCGGATGGCCCCACGGTTCCGACTTATTCGAGAAAACAACGTTTTTCAGGTGAGTTGTCGATCAGGGGATTCCCCTTTTACCTGTATCTCCAGAAATGGTCGGACGGGGGCGTACTTTAGCCAGTCGTTGCCAAACCGGTACGGATGGAGCGGAAGATGAAGCGACGGTGTACGGGTATCGAATGACGTCACTCTCCGTCGTCTCCGACTCGGATTTCGCATTTCTTAGGCTTTTTAGGTTTCCGGACACAGAAAAAATACCCGAATTTTTTTTTCGTTCATCGCCGAATCTCCCTTTAAAAAAATTCCCGACGGAAACGGACGAAAATCGGACGATTCCGAAGAAAACCAAAGGGCTCCCACCTCGACGATGACAGCTCTCTTTTTAAAATCGTTTCTAAAAATCGGACGAAATTTTTTCCATTTTTCCCCTAAGCCACTTTTCTTCAGATCGCTCGTGAAATAACGGGCTCTCTCTCTAAATTAATAACACCCGAAGGTAGATCTCTCGATTCCTCGCAAAGTACGTAAAGTTTTAAAATAGACCGGTAATTTTTTTTATATATGAATTTTCAAAGGTTCGGAGATACTATACGTACAGAAGGAGCGAAAATTTTTGTCAAAGTCCCCACTTTTAAACACTTTATTTGGAATAACTTCTGTGTTTATTAACTTATTTAGAAACTCTTTGAAGAAAATGAAAGCCCTTTCGATTCCGCACATTATGAGTGGTCATTGATAAAAATCAGACCGTAAATTATTTTTTTATTCGGGAAAACGGGAAAAAAATTTTCCCGGAAAAGCTCATTTTTCTCGAATAACTTTCGAAAGAACACACCGCTCCTCGAAAATGTCCCACCGAAAGGTAGATCTCTCGATTCCTCGCAAAAGTACATAAAGTTTTTAGAAAAATACAGGTAAGTTATTTTTTTACGAATTTTTGAAGGTTCCGGGAGTTTGACCTTGAGAATTCGTGTTTTTTGAATAACTTTCGTTCTAATGGACCGATTTTCGAAAACTTTATAGAAAAAGAAAGATCTTTTTGTTCCGCACCCGAAGAGTCTTCTTTTTCGAAAATCCGTCGAGCCGTTCTTTTTTTATTCGGGGAACACCTAGTTTTGGGGGGCCCCCCCTTGGCCGCGGGCCCCCCTGGAGGAGGGGCCCGAACGAATATATTTTCGTGATCTACTCGACGAGACCTTTCCGAATCTGTAAAGTTTTAGAGCGTGGCCCTTTCCGTTCTTTAATTATGGACGATCCAAAATGCGTGCGAAAGAGGCGAAATTTTGTCAAAGTCCCCACTTTGGAAACACTTTATTTGGAATAACTCTCGTGTTTATTAACTTATTTAGAAACGCTTTGAAGAAAATGAAAGCCCTTTCGATTCCGCACATTATGAGTGGTCATTGATAAAAATCAGACCGTAAATTATTTTTTTATTCGGGAAAACGGGAAAAAAATTTTCCCGGAAAAGCTCATTTTTCTCGAATAACTTTCGAAAGAACACACCGCTCCTCGAAAATGTCCCACCGAAAGGTAGATCTCTCGATTCCTCGCAAAAGTACGTAAAGTTTTTAGAAAAATACAGGTAAGTTATTTTTTTACGAATTTTCGAAGGTTCCGGGAGTTTGACCTTGAGAATTCGTGTTTTTTGAATAACTTTCGTTCTAACGGACCGATCGACGAAAACTTTATAGAAAAAGAAAGATCTCGTCGTTCCGCACCCGGAGAGTCCTCTCTTTTGAAAATCCGTCGAGCCGTTCTTTTTTTATTCGGGAAAAACCTAGTGTTTGGGCCCCCCTGGGCCGCGCGGCCCCCCTCGAAGAGGGGCCCCCGAACGAATATATATTCCGAAAGTACTCGACGAGACCTTTCCGAATATGTGCTTCGCGTGAGGGTGGGCCCCGTAGCGAGCGAGTCGGGGGACCCCGAAAGATAAAAGTTCGAGGGGCCGCCGCAGGGCCCCCTTTCGACCGAGACCTTAGCGAACCGAGCGGGTGTCTCGACGCGACGGGCCGCGCCCCCGGTATCGTTTTCGTGCGGAAACCTTCCAAAACGACGGAGTTACGAGGGTCCCTCGCCGAAGGGGCCTTGGTTCCCGGGCCCCTTCGAGACGGGGCCCGAAAATATACGTTTTCGTGACGTACTCGACGAGACCTTCCGAATACGTGTCTCTCGCGGATCGTCTCGGCGGTTCGCGGCGGACGCGCGGTTTCGCGAAACCCGGTTTCACCCCCGGGGCCTCCCCGTCCCGGACGGAGATTTCCGATGTTTCTGGAACCCGCGACGAGACCTTCCGAAAATGTAAAGTTTCGCGGATGGCCCCCGCGGTTCCCGACTTATTCGGAAACAAACGATTTTTCCAGGTGAGTTGTCGATCAGGGATTCCCTTTACCCGTATCTCGAAATGGTCGGACGGGCGTACTTGTAGTCGTTGCCAAACAGTACGGATGGAGCGGAAGATGAAGCGACGGTGTACAGGTATCGAATGACGTCACTCTCCGTCGTCTCCGACTCGGATTTCGCATTTCTTAGGCTTTTTTAGGTTTCCGGACTTTGAAAAAAATACCGGAATTTTTTTTTTTCGTTCCTTCTCGCCGAATCTCCCTTTAAAAAAATTCCCACGACGGAAACGGACGAAAATCGGACGATTCCGAAGAAAACCAAAGGGCTCCCCTCGACGATGACGGCTCTCTTTTTAAAAAATCGTTTCTAAAAAATCGGACGAAATTTTTCCATTTTTTCCCCCCCTAAACCACTTTTTCTTCGAATCGCTCGTGAAATAACGGGCTCTCTCTCCCAAGTGTAACACCCGAAGGTAGATCTCTCGATTCCTCGCAAAAGTACGTAAAGTTTTTAAAAATAGACCGGTAATTTTTTTTATGAATTTTCAAAGGTTCCGAATGCGTACGAAGGAGGGGCGAAATTTTGTCAAAGTCCCCACTTTTAAACACTTTATTTGGAATAACTTCTGTGTTTATTAACTTATTTAGAAACTCTTTTAAGAAAATGAAAGCCCTTTCGATTCCGGGACATTATGAGTGGTCATTTGTAAAAATCCGACCGTAAATTATTTTTATTCGGGAAAACGGGAAAAATTTTTTCCCGAAAAACTCATTTTTTTCGAATAACTTTTTAAAGAACACACTGTTCCTCCAAAATGTCCCACCGAAAGGTAGATCTCTCGATTCCTCGCAAAAGTACATAACTTTTTTAAAAATAGACCGGTAATTTATTTTTTTATGAATTTTCGAACGTTCCGAAGTGCGGCCTTCGGGAAACATATGTTTTCTCGATAACTTTTGTTCCCCAATGGACCGATTTCGAAAACTCTAAAGAAAAGAAAGATCTCGTCGTTCCGCACGTAAAGAGTCATATTTTTGAAAATCCGTCGAGCCGTTCTTTTTTTATTCGGGAAAAACCTAGTTTTTGGCCCCCCCTTGGCCGCGGGCCCCCCTGGAGGAGGGGCCCAAACGAATATATTTTCGTGATCTACTCGACGAGACCTTTCAGAATCTGCAAAGTTTTAGAGCGTGGCCCTTTCCGTTCTTTAATTATGGACGATCCAAAATGCGTACGAGGGAGGCGAAATTTTGTCAAAGTCCCCACTTTGGAAACACTTTATTTGGAATAACCCCGTGTTTATTAACTTATTTAGAAACTCTTAAAGAAAATGAAAGCCCTTTCGATTCCGCACATTACGAGTGGTCATTCGTAAAAATCCGACCGTAAATTATTTTTTTATTCGGGAAAACGGGAAAAATTTTTTCCCGGAAAAGCTCATTTTTCTCGAATAACTTTTGAAAGAACACACTGTTCCTCCAAAATGTCCCACCGAAAGGTAGATCTCTCGATTCCTCGCAAAAGTACATATAGTTTTTAGAAAAATACAGGTAATTTATTTTTTTATGAATTTTCGAACGTTCCGGAAGTGCGGCCTACCGAAACACATGTTTTCTCGATAACTTTCGTTCCGGTGCACCGATTTTCGAAAACTCTAAAGAAAAAGAAAGATCTCGTCGTTCCGCACGTAAAGAGTCATATTTCTTGAAAATCCGTCGAGCCGTTCTTTTTTTATTCGGGAAAAACCTAGTTTTTGGCCCCCCCCGGCCGCGGGCCCCGCTGGAGGAGGGGCCCAAACGAATATATTTTTCTTGATCTACTGACGAGACCTTTTAGAATCTGCAAAGTTTTAGAGCGTGGCCCTTTCCGTTCTTAATTATGGACGATCCAAATGCGTACGAGGGAGGCGCGAAATTTTGTCAAAGTCCCCACTTTGGAAACACTTTATTTGGAATAACTCTCGTGTTTATTAACTTATTTAGAAACTCTTTAAAGAAAATGAAAGCCCTTTCGATTCCGCACATTACGAGTGGTCATTCGTAAAAATCCGACCGTAAATTATTTTTTTATTCGGGAAAACGGGAAAAATTTTTTCCCGGAAAAGCTCATTTTTCTCGAATAACTTTTGAAAGAACACACTGTTCCTCCAAAATGTCCCACCGAAAGGTAGATCTCTCGATTCCTCGCAAAAGTACATAACTTTTTTAAAAATAGACCGGTAATTTATTTTTTTATGAATTTTCGAACGTTCCGGAAGTGCGGCCTACCGAAACACATGTTTTCTCGATAACTTTCGTTCCGGTGCACCGATTTTCGAAAACTCTAAAGAAAAAGAAAGATCTCGTCGTTCCGCACGTAAAGAGTCATATTTTGAAAATCCGTCGAGCCGTTCTTTTCAATTCGGGAAAAACTAGTTTTGGCCCCCCACGGCCGCGGGCCCCTGAGGAGGGGCCCAAACGAATATATATTTCGAAAGTACCGACGAGACCTTCCGAATATGTGCTGTGAGGGTGGCCCCCATAGCGAGTGAGTCGGGGACCCCCAAAATCGGAGGAACGCCCCCCTGGGGGCCCCCTTTGGACCCAGAGCTTCGAAACTCCTACGGGTGTCTCCCCTGGACGGGACGCACCCGTGATATAATTTTCGTGCGGAAATTCCCGTAAATACGGGATCCCGTATAAAAGGGCCCCCGGTCCACGGGTCCCCCTTCGAGGCAGGCCCGAAAAATATATTTCGTGATCTACTCGACGAGACCTTTCCGAATCTGTAAAGATTTCGAATGTGGCCCTTTCCGTTCTTTAATTATCGACGATCCAAAATGCCGTAAAAAGGAGTCGAATTTTTTCTAAGTCCCCACTTTCGAAACACTTTATTTGGAATAACTCTTGTGTTTATTAAGTTATTTAGAAACTCTTTGATCGGAAAGAAAGCCCTCTCGATTTCGCACATTACGAGTGGTCATTTATAAAGATCAGACCGTAAATCATTTTTAATCCGGAAAAATCGTGTTTGCGGTCGCCCGATCCCACGGGCCCCTTCGAGAGGGACCCGAAACGATACATATTCTTAAAGCACCCCGACGAGATCTTTTTGGAATATGTCCTGTTTCGGGAGCCGGCCCGACCGGTTCGCGAGTTAGGGGCGAAAAAACGCAAAACACGAAAAAATTTTTAAAAATTCAAA
>BMAV01014224.1:0-19576 GCA_019973955.1 Trichonephila inaurata madagascariensis | reverse complement strand
CAAAAAATTTTTTTTAAGTTTATATGTTTTAAAATGTTTAAGAAACCTTACATATATATCATTTAATAAAGTTTAACTTTACGAGGAACTAATACCAACTCACAAATTATTATCATTACAAATTTTTAATTCAACAAAACACACGTGTCCTCTATTTACTGGTTTCAAGTTCTTGTACATTTTAACTTCAATCAAGGGAACTTCATAATATTAAATATATTGTCCATAAAATAAAATATAACAAACATAGTAAAAAAAATAATCGACTTATAAACCTATATTTGTATTATAAGTATTTTTATGAGTCGAAAGTTTTAAGTGCAAGTTCATAATAAAATTAAATAGAGAGAGAAGTATAAATTAAGGCAGTATTAAATTCATTTAAGTCGAAATGTTTTCTACGTCCAACTAAACCATATCCAGGCTTGTAAAATCAGAAAACCAACTAGATAGAGTGGTATCAAAATATACATCACCCAAGTGCTAAGGTATAAAATTTCTATATATAAAACGTAAGGGAAGAAATTACGCCAATCTTCTATTCGCTTTTTTTCTATGGATAGAGAGAGAAAAAAGAAACCTGCTGACATAGAAGCATCGATAACTAAAGAGTAAAAATGATATTGATGACTGTGCATGTTAAATTAAGGGGAATATATCACATTACTGATATGGAGAATCGAAAAATCAAAGACAGCATAAAATAGAATTTCTGCAGAAAATTAGACCAGATTGGAAGAGAAACGGATAATCGAAAACAAACGAACTTAACATGCGTTACTTTTAAAGCCTGTTAAAAGAGATTCCTTCGCAAAAATTACATTAGCTTTTTTTTTTTACAGGTAGTCGTGTTTATATATTTGCGTTATTAAATTATCACAAAGTGAATTTAAACAAATTCGAGCGAGGGTTTATTAACATAGCTCTATAAAGCAACACAAAGGCTATTAGTGATGTATATCGAAATTTTGAGCCACGTTCAAGTGACGAAGTCGTCTCTTGAACTGGTACCCCTTCTTCGAACTACCACACCATGTCAACGGGAAGACCTTTTAACCATGACAGATTTAATCACTCTATCCGGCATCAGGGCTAGAACCCGTGAGTTGAAAGCGCCGAACACGAGTTCGTGACCATGACCACTAGGCTACCGCAGCCTGTTAAATAATGTCAAAGGTTTCTTCACTATCATAGAATGATTTCTAAATTATATACTAATCCTAAGCAAACTGAAAACCTTATATTATAAGCAGGTAAAACGGAAAAAACTAAAAATAGATTTAAGTTCAATACAAAAAATGAACAATATATTTTTCAGTTATAAAGTTCTCTTTAAAGAGATGAATTAAAATAGCCATTTCCATCCTCTATTTACTTATTTTAGAAATTTATTGAAGTTTTCTTAGTATCGTACAAATATGTGTGGGCAAAGCTCGCTTAGAAAAGTTATTTATTATATGTTTTCCAGTGCGTTATTTTCAGACATTTTTATTTTTCTTCGGGTTTAAATAAGGGTGAGATAAATTGATAGTTTTCTAATAGTACTCGAATATTAGAACTATATATGTTGCTCTAACCAACACCGATACGAATCAAATTCTATTTACAAAGGAACTAAATAACACTTGGAAAAATATCCGATGAACAGAGGAAATATTGAGAGTACTTTTAAGAAAAGGTAAGTATAATTGAAAGTGTGTAATCGGGAAATCAATGCAAAAAAGATCTAAGTTCATTCAACACGAAATGTTTTCATTCAGGACACTCAAATATCATTAAAAAGGTAAATCTAAAGTGCCGAAAAAACATTTTACATATTTACAACTTAATTTCGGAGCTCAACCCTTTAAAATGGTTTACTCTTGTATACATTCGTTTCTTTTATATATATATATATATATATACTGAAAACTCTTTTTTCGGATCTTCGTGACAGAAATTCAAAATCGAAGGCAAATGTTTGAAACATTCGATATATTTCCCCACCCCTTCCGGTTCTATAAGTACTAGTTCATTTAGCCCGATCCACAAATTATATGCTAAATGGTTAGGCTTAAAATGACAGGTTTTTGAGATCATGACAATAAAAAAAATCACGCACGCACACCGCATTCTTCTTTTTTTTCCCCCTTCCGACTTATTTTTTTTTTCTGGATTTGCCTCCACTGTGTAGCATTTTTTGTAACTTTTATGTTTCATTTTCGTCTTTTTTTCCTCCTCTCTTTTTTGCGTGACGTTAGCCCTAGGATGAACCAATCGATATTGTGAATAAGTATTCGGAAAATAATCCTTCAGTACTGTTTACTTCTCTATTGCGTGCTCGCAACACTCTGTCGAAGAGGATTGCTGAAATACAACTTTTTTCGATCATACATAGAACACGTATTAATGATCGGACGTGAAGTAGTAGCTTGTTCTGATTTTCAGGACATGTAGAAAGCTCGTTATAATTTTAACCTGAGCCGTAATATTTGTAAGGTTCATTTCAGAGGGGAAAAGTGGTGGTGGGGCGAGAATAAGCTTAACAGAAATTAAACTTATTGCTTTTTAATGTCGCATTAGGATGCTACATGAGGGATATTGGCAACGGACCTCATAATTTTGAACCACGATCAAGTGATGAGGACGACACCTGGGTTGGTACCCCTCTCCGAATTTTCACACCACACGTTTATACAATTATGACATATCTATGTACTTACCGCACTCCTTATATTTCAAAACATGTTATAGATATCCAATTCTTTCTTTTATTATAAGAAGTTGAAAAACCTTTTAATCCTCCAAGCGGCCTGCACGTAAAATTCCGCCATTCCAGATATACTTTTTCTGCCTTTAAGCAAGATTCTCAAAAGCGGCCGAGCCGCATTCTTAAAAATACGGCTCAACCTCTTTTGAGAACCCCACCTGAAAGCAAAAAAATATGTGCGGTGCATTTTTGAAGCATCTCCAAAATGGCAAGACTTTAACTGCAGACCGCTTAGAGGGTTAATATTACAGAATGAGAGATTGCATAGAGAACATATTTAAACCAAAAAGAAAAATTGGTTGATTGAAATAGAAATGAGTATGAATGGTAAAATGTGGCAGTATCTATAAACAAGTAAAATAAAAATATATGAAGATTGGGTCATTTTTATGTCTGAAGAAATATTCTGTTCCTATTCTTTAACATAAGAAGTAGATGGTTTTAGTCTAATATTTGTAATTGATGTATGTTTCAATCTATTTGTTTTAAGTGGAGACTTCTGGAGAAGAATGCACCCTGCAACAGCTTCACGGCTGCCTGGAATCCTTGCAGTCTGTCACCAAAGGGAAGGACTTGGCACTTGTTACCACTCGTCAAGAGCTTTTAAATGTTTGCAAGTGAGTAATTCAGCAAGCATTCAGTATTTGAAGGGTTTTTTCGGTAGTGGGATGCAAATTTAATTAAAAGTACAATGTATTTCCCACTGAGGAGCTATTATCAACTGATCTCGTAATATTTAATGACGGCCAAATGACAAGAGTGACATCTGAATTAAGATTTGTGTGTAATAAACTCTAATGCCATTCTTTTTGAGAAATTTGTTACAAAACCAATGGGCTTGATTCATGAAGTCACGTGATAAAAACAAACACGTGTTTTCCATTGAATTCAAAACAAACATTAAACTAATTGTACTTGTTCTATTTGTAAAACTCAGAGATAAAATTTCAAATTTCATATTTGGGTAAAGATGATTAAATGTTAAGGAAAAAAATTTCTTCAAAAATATTTTTTTAAATTAAAAAAAGTCGTATTTTCTGCTTATACTTTAAATAAAATGCATTTTGTATACATATGTACTTTTTAAGATAAAGTTTCTGCAAAGAGCAAAACTTGGCAACACCGGAGCGCGTGAACTGATTAGTTGGAAACACAAGATAGTTTTTTTCGTGTGACTATGACGTCACATGAGTTTTTGAATTGATTGGCTAGAATCACGTGGCTTTCTCTATCATGTGACCATGACGTCACATGAATTAACCTCATTTTAACATGCAGCAGTCACGAGGATCTTCCGTGTAATCAAATCTAATAACAGTATCTTCGAATTAGTAGACTTTAATTTTGAAACCATATTTATTGGAATAACACAATTGCATTTACTCTTACAAGATATATATAATTTGAATCACATGTAAGAAATCTCCAAGGATATTTTTAAAACATTTCTTTGTTCCATTTTATTGTACTTTTCTGTCATCAGTAAAGATCATATATTTCATAGATATCTTTTAATCTCTGAAGTGATACGATTACCAAAAGCTGGAATATCATGCCAGTAGTAAAAAGAAATGCATGATGACTAAAAATATAAATTTAAAAATAGTTCTACTTTAATTTTGTGAAGAGTCGTCTATCTACTAAATTTTATTAATCTCTTCGCGTCAGAATTAATTTTTGTACTTACGCATTATAACTTTGACCAATTCGTCAAATGAAAAGATGTCGCCAAATGCCACAAAATGCAGCCAGTATAGTAGAAAACTGTTCCAAGAATGTACAAACACAATAATCTTGTTCACTCATCTTCTTTTGATATGGCAAAATTAGTCGACGGTATATAGTAAGTAAGTATCAAAAAATTCATAGTACATAAAATATACGGGTAGTTTGCATAATATTGACTTAGTCTTAAATTCAATTTTTTTTTTTCTTTAGAACTTTAAAAGAAAGTATCGTGTGTGTAGATGAGCACATGAGGAACTGCTTTACTCCAACTCAGAGACAAGTATTTAATCAAGTAGTGGCCGGTGCTAGACAATTCTTGCTTGAGCTCTGCGTTCCGGGACATATACAAGAGTGTGAGTAATTTTTTAAATACCACATTTAATAAATATATAATATTACTTATTTATATTTATCGATTAAAATTGCTTATCTATTGGTTTATTAAAATGAATAAATACAATTTACAGAAATTAACACTCAAAAAATGCTTTATTATTGAATACTTCCCGTTTGTAACGTAATACGAATAAGGCACTACATGATACTAAGTAGGTGTACTCGTTTTTCTGGCTTTTATATATATATATATATATATATATATATATATATATATATATATATATATATATAGTAATATAAAATAAAAGTGAAGAAGTACAAGAACCTACAGTGCTAAAGCAGGAAGAAATTGGAATTTACCAGACACAACAAATGAGTACAAAAAAAGTCTTTGGATTAAACTGGAGACCTATTATGATTTCTAAAGCTGTCGCTGAATTAGGCCAGCGAATTAGGGTTAGCAATGCTTTATGGATCCACCTTCCCCGTACAACAGAAACTTTCGACATAATAGGAAAAAAAACCAAGTTGAAAAGTTAAGCCTAATACAGCACGTGGAAGAAAAACTTCTAATATATTAAAATGAAACTCAGAAAAGAGAACAGTAATAAATGTCTCAAAGAGAGGAATAATAGTAATAATAAAAAATAAATAAATAAACCCACTTACATGTAAAATAATTACTGGAGATTGAAAATTCAACCTTCCACTATAATCTCCCAACGCAAAAGGGCGTAAAATGACGAAAGCTATTGAAACGACGATTCGAGAATAAATAATCGGCGTGAAATATTTATAAACTGTTGATTAAAGTATAATTTACAAAACAATTAATTGAAGATTTTAATGCACAATGTGGTAATCAATGTTCATTTTAAGTCGATTGCCAATCACTCTGTGCTCTGCTGTGTCAACTCTTATTCTTAATCTATATTTTTAAAAAAATCTAATTTTTTTATTACGAATTGGCAATATGAGTAGAGATTATAATAAATAAAAGTGAAGGGAAATAAAACAGTGTTTCATCAGATATAAAAACTCCCTATGCTTATACATCCTCTGACCTATTCAAAAATTACGCTGAATTGTTACGACAAGAGCCCAAATAATGATGATAAAAATATTAAATTTGTCTCCAAGACAAGCAAAAATGTAATAAAAAAAACTAAATAGCATGTTGTGAAATGACTTAAAATAATTTAACGCCTGACAAATTTATGAATTATGAATAATATATTCTTAAATTTTAAATTATCAATTCTTCTGAGCATTGCAACTGATCAAAGTATAATGGTAAGGATTTAGCGAACATTTTTTTTTTATCCTGATACTATTGTTAATGTTTTATAAAAAAATGTTTTTAAAAATTCCTGAAAAAGTTTAATGCTATCTAAAAATATATTCTTGAAAGGTTAAAAAATTATTAAAATATATTGTTACCTTTTTCAAAAAAAAGATATTGAATAATCATAAATACAAAATAAAAAATAAACTCATAAATATATGCTTAACGCTTCTTAAATCTCAATTTATGTTTAAGTTAGTAATCACTGAGATTCGTCTAGTCAAAAATAACATATATAATTAACAAGCGGTTGCCTTTAATGAATCCGAGTATTTGAGAAGACGAAAATAAAAGGAAAACTTTACAAAAACAATTCATACATAAATATTGCACGACACTAGTAACACTAAACTCTAGAAACTGAAAATGGCAGTTAATATTTGTAAGAGAAACAAATAATTTCAAATTAAAATTAATTTTAAAAAACAACACAAATTTTTATTTATTCGTATAAATCATATCGTACTGACTAGGTCACCAATTCTATATTTTCATACATATATTCTTCTCGATTGAAAACAAAATAAAACAGCGTTTGCTTTTGCTCTTTGCAGCTTACTTGGAACATTCCCCTTGTTATTTGAATGTTTCTTTATCCGAGAACAAATGCGCTCCTTTTTACAGACGTCTTGTCCAGGTGTCAAAAAGGGTAGATGAGAGAAAAGACGTTGACCATAGTCTTCGAGAATCCTGCTGGTAAGCTTATATAATCGGTTTCCTTTGGTTCCCTAACATTTTGTTTGAAATTCTGTTTGTAGTACAAGCAAAGTATTGCGAACTTCATGCAATATTTCTTGACAATAATAGAAAGTTTGCAATATTCCAATAATTTTTATACTCACACCAAATTATATATAAGATTCATTTGCACAAAAAAAATATTGAGAAGTGACACTTGAGATTAAACTCAACAGTATCATTCAGACCGGTACGCTGCACAAGTATTTTGCTTTTGGATCGGCCGATTGTGCTCATCATGTACGTTATTCCAGCAGAATAGTGCCGGGCTTTGACGCTGGACAAACTTTTAATAGCCTGATTGGAATGGGCAATCTTCCATGGCTGACGTTCTCACCCGTTCTTCCTTCCATAGAACACATGTGGGCCTTCTTTGGACATGCAGTGCATTGAGCATCACAGGCGTATATCGTGGAGAAATACATAAGACAGGGTTTGGCCAGAAATATCTCCAGATACTATTAACGATTCCATTGACAATATGCCTCGCCATTTATAGATCTGTATATCTACTCTATGGAGTCTACATTAACTCCTTTCCTGTAACGTTCGAACTTAGTTCGGGCAACTCAAATGCGCCAATTTTGGAATACCCGTCCTAGTAACGTAACATATACTTCCGCACCCCTGGGGCCCAGGATTCTCTGGAGCCCAAAGTAGGGCTTGGGGCCCAAAACCTGACTTTGCAGGGGGCCCTAATATTCTCCGTTACGCCACTGGCCCTATCTGAGTTCGGGCAGGAAAAATTGGTGTTTCGATTTTGTGAAGCCCTAATACAATTCTTTTAATCCATAATATGTAATTTAACATTTTCCCATTAGTTGGTGATACTTTCGAAGCGAAAATTTTAGCGATGCACGTTAAATCTGTCGAGAGCTCAAACGTCCTCCCGTAGATGTGGTGTGGTGTGGTAGTTAGAAGAGGGAGGGATGCCAGCTCAGGTATCATCCTCGTCACTTGACCATGGTTCAAAATTACGATGTTCGTCTCCATAAGCCCTCGTGTAACTGAACTGTACGAAGTCAATATTCACTCACCCGCGAAAATTTCTGTAGTTTAGTGCCATTTGTCTGATTTTTGTAATTATATAACTCCTCCACACCATACTGTAAAGGATTTGCGAAATTCAAAGGAATCTGAGAGACATGAAATTCATGACAGTTGATATAAGTAATAATATTGTTGTTATATTTTTCGTGAAAATTATATCATTTGATTTATTTTTCTATCATTTGAGCAACAATTACTGTAATTCCTTTAACATTTCCCATATGTGTGAAAGTATTGCAATTATTTCGTTAATTTTTAAAAAATAATCTTTTTCTAACATTTTGATGATAATAACGAACAAAATTAAAGAGGAAAATTTTTTTCCATTTTTGGCACGTTTTTCTCAAATACGCGAGGTAAGATTTAAAAGTTCCCGGACTGAGCCAATAACTTGAGAAATTTTTGTAGTAGGGTGACTACAATTACTTTACTGTGTTACCACAATCTCCCGCTTTTCTAAAAGTGGTTTGTCTCAAATCCTGTGGTCGGTGGCTCACCATGACAACGTGTATTGCTAACGGATGCATTTAGCAAAAGGTGATTGAAAAAAATGGCGTTTGTTGAGCAGAGAATTAATATCGAATTTTGTGCTGGCTTGGGAAAGAGTGCAAAAGAGAGTTATGAAATGTTGAATCATGTGCATTTCAGTGACACAATATCGCAGACGCAAACTTTTGATTGGCCTCGACCTTTCAGAGAAGGTGTCGAATACCGCGAACGCTTTGGACGTACGCAGACTTCCCGCACCGCTGAAAACTTTGAAAAGGTTTCTGCAGCGGTATGTAGGAACAGACTTCAAACAACAGCAGAATCCGTTAGGATGTCCGAGGCCACGTGTCAACGGATACTGATTAAGGATCTTAGCATGCATAGGGTGTGTCAAGACATTGTTCCCCGAAGGTCAAAAGGGAATTCGAATGGAAATGGCGGGGGACTTAATCTCGGCTGTTGACAAAAATCCTTCCCTACTTGTCAGAATTGTTACTGGAGACGATAAGTAGTGTTTTTTGTACAACCCACAATCCAAGAGAGCCCCCAAAACGTGAAAATTACCGCAATTTCCACGCAACAGAAATTCCGCCATGACCACTCTATGGGGAAGGTCATGCTAGAGGTGTGTTTCGATATTCAGGGCATTGTACGCCTGGAATTTATTCCTGAAAGGCGCACTGTGAACGAAGAACTCTACGTAGCTATCCTGCGTCGTTTGCGTGAGTCGATCCGAAAGAAGAGACCAAATTGTGGGCTGAGCAGTCATGGCTGATTTAACATCACAACGCTCCTGCACCCATCCCTCCTTGTCACTGACTTTCTTGCGAAAACAAAACAACTGTTTTGCTACATCACCATTACTCCTCTGATCTCACCCCCTGCGACTGCAGCCCATTTCCTAAACCGGCACATCGCTTTCAGGATCGTCGATTTCAATCTGCAGATGAAGTTAAAAGTACATCGCGGGTTAAATTAAAGGATATGGTTAAAAATGGATTCCAGAAATATTTCGATGACCTCTACAAATGATGG
This sequence comes from Trichonephila inaurata madagascariensis, assembly GCA_019973955.1. Taxonomy (NCBI): domain Eukaryota; kingdom Metazoa; phylum Arthropoda; class Arachnida; order Araneae; family Nephilidae; genus Trichonephila; species Trichonephila inaurata. Next base: position 10,103 of record BMAV01014224.1, on the reverse strand, counting down.
CAAAAGTATGTTGTTGCCCAAAGGTCTTATTTCAAAGGAGGATGTTTCATCAATTTACTTGTTAATATTTTTCAAGTTATAGACTCACTCGGTGACTTTTTGAATCCTATCTTGTATATTCCACAGGCAAGGGGTTCAATACTAAACCAACTATTCTCTCATATTTTTGTTTGTTAATTGTTGTATGCACGTATGTATATTACCTCTACCATTCCTATTGTTCTCGCATGGCTTCACGCATTCCTTTATAATACTGCAATTTTACCTATGTGGAATGTATATGTTTCTCAGATAATCACTTTTAATTTTTCTTTATCAGTTTGAAAATTTAAAAAAAAAAATGGTAAGCTGAAACTTAACTGCTCAGTGAAATAATAAAAATTTGTTCACTGTATGCAAAACTAACACTTCCACATAATTTATTTAATGGCAGAAATATCGAAATATATAAAAGAATTTTAATTTGTATAATCCTTACTTCTTCATACTTATAGATTAATTTTATTAGTTTCTTATAGTCAATAATTCATTTAATGCATAAGTAACATTGATAAATGAAACACATATTATCAGATATAATTCAAAAGAAATAATTACGAGTTTTTTTCACCTCTTAATTATGAAGTGATTAACAGTATGACAGCCTATAATTATAATTTAAACTTTTGTTTTAATATGAAACCTCTTCTCTTTAATTATATTGCAGACTTTATTTCAATTTGTTCTCGTGTATCATTTTTGGCTTGTATAGTGTGTAGAGAATACTGACATGTAATTGAAAATATTATTTTCGACAGCGCCTTTAATGAATTTGTCCTCTGTAAATACATTCACGTGAATCAGGACTGTGGTCAAGAGGCGGCTATATTTCTACAGCGTCACCTGGACCGTATCTCAAGTCCTCTGCTTCAGGAACATTGCGCCCACTATACCTATGCTGCAGACTCTTGTGCAACTTCTTCGTCTTCTATCAACTATCCATTCCTACACTTTTTACTCAAGAACATCATTTCAATGCTTAACTACCATTGGCAAATCTTGCTATCAATCGACGAAGATATTTATCAAGGTTCAAATAAATGAATTATTCCTATATTTTTGAATTATATTTCTCGGTATGCTGACGAATTTATAATTTCGATATAATTTAATTTTCTCATGAACTATTTCATGTAGGATATAATATTATATATATATAAGTTAAAGATAAATATTTAGATTTCAGAATTTAATCATAATTGAATCACAAAAATATTTGAAAAATGCCAAATATTAAACAATTCTTTTCTTTCTATAACGAATTCATTTACTTCTTACGTGATTGAAATAGTTAGTAAATTTTTAGCTTTCTTGCTTGCATACAATTGTTACTCTAATGATACTACATAATTATGTATGATAATGATCCTCTATGAATACTCAAATTAAACATTTCACCTTGCAAAACTCGATAAAGCGCATTTTATTATTCTAAAAAAGTTAGCTTTCTGTTCATCAACCTCGTACAAAAATTTATTCTATGCAATAATATTTTTTTCATTCTCTAATATAAACTCTTCTATAATGTCAATACTTGTTTTCGATCTAATTGTATTTCAAGGAATGTAGCGTTATGAAAATAAAAGAAGCAAAATTTTGATTCATAAAAAAAGTTTTCGAAAAACTTCATCATTTTATTTGTACTATACTTCATTAAATCTTCCTCGGCCTTCACTGAGGATATAACTATATTTCAGCTGTAAAAACTAAATTAGCATAAAAAAAAGACACAAACTATCAAATATTAATTTTTTAAAAAATATTACTAAGAAATATCTACCTGATAAGTCTTGCTAGAGGTTTGACCAATATGTTTATATTGACAGATTTTTCATTTTTAAAAAAAACAGATATTAAAAATTTTCAAAAGATTAAATGTAGATTTATTATCTTTTATACTTGGTGTCTTTACTATTATCAAATTTTAAATTAAGGATATATCAATTTCAGGTAACGAACGGAAATTCTTGTAACGGACACAATTGTTTTATAGTTTCAAACTATAGAACAATTATATAGTAAAAAGTATAAAACAATGTGTTTTATAGTTTCAGGGGCGTAGTTACAATAAACGCCGTATCAATCATACAGGGCCCCCCGACGGGTTCCCAACATTTTAACTAAAATCCACTAAAAAGGGTTTGATCTAAATAGGACCCCGAAGGAATTTTGATGGTGCCCATTCAGAACTAGCTACACCAGTGATAGTTTGACTCAATATTTCTATGTTTATTATTTATATCATGGTTATTCATGTAGTTTGTACTTTTTGGTCTTAACTTTTAAAATGTCTGAAATTATTATATAAAAATTTGTTTACATATATGGTTTTTAAAATAATATATTTTAAGAAATAACCAAAAAGCGGGCTTCAGATTAATTAATTTAATTAAATAGCAAATTAAAAAAATAAAGTTTATCTAAGTTTCGAATGATAAATATGATTATGAGAAAAAATCTGTTGTTGAAAGGACTACGATGCAGTTTATAAAACTCTACGCTATTCGTACATGGCATACGCTGCTGCCAGATGTTTATAGCACAAAATTTGTCTAAAGATTTTTAAGATAGACAATAAATATATCTTTCTTGCACTTCTTTCAACATTATCGTTCCCTTCACTGAAAAGGGTCAGAACTGGGGTGGGGGGTCTCAATTGTAAAACTGAAAAAAATGCGTTTTGTTAGTTTGTTTTGGGGGGGGGTGTCAAATAACATTAGATTATGATCATAGAATGGATCTAACTGTCCTTTTCTATATATCAGGGGTGGGTAAATAGTGACCCGCGTGTTACATGAGGTCCGCAAAGAGGGGGTTTTTTTTTGTGGCCCGTCAAGACAGAGATTTCTTTCCCTTCTGCTGCTGATATTAATACATCACCTTAGAGTTGCAATTGGAACTTATTGACTTGCAGTCAGATCATAGTGTGAAGGGAATTGTGATTTGCTATGGCATTAATGAATTTTTATAAATTTTTGTCTGCTTAAAAATTTTCGTCTATGAAGAAATTTGCTGGGCAAAAGTTCTGCATATTTGGGACGACATATATTTGTGAACGAAGTTTTTCTTGCATGAAGATTAACAAGAGTAAATATATAATCTCAAGCTTGCTGACATTTACTTGCAGACTGTGATGAGAATTTCAACAAGCACTCTTGATTTTAAAAAAAATGTAGAAATGTGTAATAGAGTGCAATTTTCTCTTTAAACTGATTTTAAAATTAAATGTGCTTCTAGCTCTTGATGATAGGGAATTAGCACAATAGAGTGAAACGTTTAACGCGAAAACGCTTAAGACGAAATAATGCAACGGTCCCGACAAACTGCTATGTATTTTCCCCATGCATTTTTTCTCTTAACATGAAACGAAAATCATTTAACACGAAAAAAATCACCTTTCAGAGAATGAACAAAATGCGAAAAATACCAGCCGCGAAGATGAGATTTAAGAAGGGTGAGAAATGCAAGAGAGTCGTTTCGCATGTTTCATAGAAAGGAGGCTAACTTAGTTTTGAAATACCCTCAGGATATATATAGCCTGTGACATGAGCCAATTTTGTTTATCTAATCTACTTTCCTCCTTCATCCCTACCCCAACTCTACAAAAACATCTCATTTCTCAACAGTTGGCTTTACAATTTGGTGACGAGTATATCACAGGGTGAGTAGAAATCAGCGAGTTTGGCTAGCATCATTTTTTTTTCTATTTCAGAAGAGTCTTTTTGCATACACAATGGCAAAAAGCTCAGGAAACTATTTCACTTAAGGTATCCGACTACGTTCGGAACCGTGATTTTAAATAGGCGCATAAATGGATCATTTTCATGATATTTAGTGTCACTTTGACTAGAATACGTGTATAAAATTGTTTTAAGGACATTTTGACAAAAAAAATTTATTTAAATACAATATTTCGGCAAAAAATTAACTTAGAATAACCTTTTTTCAAAAATGCATCTATTATAATAATACTTTGCCTGTATATAGCTCAGACCTCTATACAGAGGCTCAACTATGATTTTTGAAAAATTCGCATTATTTTCAGAGTTACAACCCATTGAAATAATTATCGGCGTTTTTTCTTAAAATTTCTCCCTCTGTTTGTCGAAAACATGGGTAAACCCACCTTTTAAGTTATATATTTCAAAAATTCTAGTTGAGCCTCTGTACAGAGGTCTGAGCTATACACAGGCAAAACATTATTATAATAGAAGCTTTTTTCACAAAATATTTTGAAATTTTGTCATTCTATGTTCATTTTTTTGTCAAAATATTGTACTTAAATAATTTTTTATTGTAATACTATTCTTAAAACAATTTTATATACATTTTCTAATCTAAGTGAGACTAAATATCCTAAATATTTTCCATTTATACGTTTTTAAAAAAATCAGGGTTCCAAAGTAGTCGGATCCCTTTTAAAATGAAGATTTTAGTTATATACAAAAAGAAGACGAAAACGAAAATCGGTAAGGATTTTGGAATTGCTTAACTCTACTTCATCAACAATAATTAAAAAAAGAGCAAATTACGGAAATATTTGAATGGTTTTTATTAAAATCATGCACATATGCACATAACTATGCAAAAAAAATGCACTCCAATAAACTTAGTTTTGGTGAATATATGATTTTTTTTTCTTTTGTTTCAATGTCTTTCAACACAAAAAAATATTTCAGTCCCCTCAGTCTCGTGTTAAACGATTGTCACTGTAAATAAATTAAATTAAACTACCTCAATTTCATTTAACTTATACTTGTTGATTCTTCGGTTATAATTCATACTTCTCTGAGATACAATCAATTTCTAAAGGTGCGACCCTCCAGTACCCTCTGCTGTCACAATGTGGACCATTAGCCAAAGCCATTGTCCACTCCTACTGATGAAGAGAGCTAATAGAGCTAAATTCCCCTAAAAATAAATAAATAAAGGAAGGAACGAAGAAAAAGAAAACTTAAAGTGTAGAAAAATAAAAGAAGTAAGTTTTGTTTAAAAAAATATTATTCATAACAATAAAAAGAATAAACCAGAAAAACAATTAATACAATATAAATAAAAGGGTGAAATGACTAACATCAAAAGAGAATTTCAGTGATAGAAATATATTAATCATTAAATTTAACATACAAAAGCAATCAATATAATAATTATTGATTTAATATCTTGTATAATTAAGTAATTTTGAAAGAACTGTCATTCTTGAGGGGGATTTTATTCACTATATTTATGCCCCCTACTTCTCCAAAAAATACTCTAAATACGTTTTTGAAATTCATAACATTATTAGGTAGTTTTTAAAAACACATTACTATCGTTGTTCAATACTCAAACCCCCCCAAATCATTTACAAAAATGTAAACTAAGTGCAAAAAAAAATGATGTGGCTACAGTGTTTCTCAATTTAAATAAAACATTTATTAAGCTATTTTTCATGAATGCATAAAAAAAGGGTTTAAAAATTATCCGGGACGCTCATAGCCGTCTCCTCCCTCCAAACGCATCTAGAGGAATCCTTCTCCCACCCCCTTTTGGAGGGTTTTTCCCCCCTGTTTCCCACACAAGAAAAAAAACCAGGCTCTCCCCCGTCAATCACCCCTTCGCCCCTTGGGTGCCTAAGATAAACTAGGCGCTCGACCCTCCTCGGGTCAATCACTCCTTCGCTCTTTGGGTGCTTTCGCAACAATCGTGGTACAATACACAAGAAAGGTATCGAGATAATAAAATAAAATAAAATTTTTAAAAAAAAGGGTGTCTTTTTTCATAAAATTATAAAATATTTCTTGCAGAATGTTATATTTTTTTTCTTAGTTAAACTCCATTCCTTCTTCCTAGAACCAACAGCTCCTCATTTGGATTTTTAAATACGCATTTTAATTATGTTCTTGCTTCAAAATAAGAAATAATAAGTATAAAAAAAATATTGCCTTAAATTAGAAATTTATCTGCATCTAAAATATTACTTATTCTTGCATGGTCTAATAACATGAGCTCGTATAATTTGTATATATATGTGTGTGCGTGTGTATACACATATATATATATATCCTATAATAGTATTCAAGTCAGTAAAAAAATATAAATGATGGAAAAAAGGTAGCAATTATAATTACATTAATATTATCCTGATGTGGATTTATTGTTTTTTTTTTTTTTCTTTTTCATCCATTTAAAAGTTGTTTTTTAAGTTAAGGGAAAAACCAAGGGTGCTTATATACAAATCTAATTTTTTTAAGGAATTTTTAAAAAAAAAAATTGCTAAAAAGCCTTGTAAAAAAAAAAAAAACATATCTATTTTTCAAAAAGTAGCTAAAGCATGCAACATTCATCTGATTTTTTCTCGATTAGAAATTCATCCTAAAATCGACAAGGGTGCGATGGACCATCCACTCTTTCGGTTTTATTACATAGGATAAAAAAACCATCCTTTTCCCCCCCCTCTTTTGTATTTTTTTTTTTTTCAAAGTTTTCGGAAAGTGTGTTCGGGTTCCCGGGGGAAGAGCAATACCTCAAAGATATTTACACCATAATGAATGAAACAGTATGAACAATATTTGCAGGAAAAATCAATCTTTGGTCTAACGGGTTTGTAAATCACAAACAACAAATGATGAAAGCGTTGTTTTTGCATAAAGGGATTTTTACCATATAACAATAACATTGAACTAAAATTTCTAGAACACAATAATTTATTATAAAAATAATATAAATTGAAAATTATATACATTTTCCGGTGAATTTGCGCAACGTTTTAATGCAGAAAGTTAATAAGTACTTAAGTTCTTCAAAACAAATTATAGTTGTTGAGAAAAAACAACAGTTTTGGGGCCACTAGATGGTTTCACAAATATCAAAAACATGATGAGTAGCCAAAGGGTCGATATCACCCAAAATACGTTTATCGATATATATGTTGGTGAACATCGAAAAATACTCACTAACATATTTATCGATGGAAAAATTATAATTTAAAATAAAAGTAATTAATTAATTACAAGATTATAATATCAAAATAAAATTTAGTATTGATTATTATAAACATAGATTTTATAATTTTTTAAGAAACATTTGTATAGTTTTATTTAATTATAGCTTTTTATGTATTCATATGGATATTGTGTGCATTTGTTAACTGTAAACCTGACTATATTTTTCCCTGATTGCGTAGAACCGTTTTTCGATGAAATCAATTTTTGTCTTAGCTTCATGGAATAAGATTTTCATGCCTGATATAACATGCTGCAATAAAAGTTGTATTTTCTTGCCCTTTGTTTCGTGGTCACTATCTTATACACGCATCCTTAATGAAATATGAATAATTTTCACCCTTTTTTAATTTGGAAAAAAATGTTAAAAAATAAGAATGGAAAAAAAAAAAATATTGAATTTTCGATTTGCAATTTCGAGATTAAAAAAAAGTACTTAAATATTTAAAAATAATTTGTTATAATTTTTCCTTTGTTAAAAAATAAAATTTTTCATTTTAGAGTTTAAAATTTTAAAATTTCTGTAAAATCCGGGGTATAAAGCCACTTTTAGCTTAAAAAAAAGATTGAAATTTTTGGGGGGCTTTTACGCCCGGTTAAAAATTAGCTTTAAAAAAAAAGGGATACAAAATAAAAGTTAGCCTAAAAAAAATCGAAATACTGTGCTTATTTAAAAGAATTTATTTCAGGTTTCTACATAAAAAAAAAGGGGTGAGGGTTTTGGCGAATATACTTTAAAATTAAAAAAAAAAGCTTAAAAGTATAGGTGCGTTAACGCCAGATTTTACTGTATGTATCCTCGCCCTTTCGTAATGAAAACACCATTTACATATTTAGAAAATAAATTTTTTAATTTTTTAGAACCACAATGGATATGATTTTTTACATTTAAAATTTTTTTAAAAGGGTTTCCTACTTAATTTTTTTAAAAAAAACTAATATCATTTCAATTGATAAAAAGAAAAAAACCCGATGGGCCAAAAATATCTGTTTTGCGTTAGCTTTTTTGGGAAAACTTTTTTTCCCTTTTTTATAAACAATTATTTTAAAAATCCATTAAAATGGATATATTTTTAAAATGATAATAATAGCAATTTTAAAAGATATAGAAACTTTTTTCAAATATTACATTAAAAAACTGTTTAAACTAAAAGGGCTATTTAAAATTAATTTAAATTTGGGAATTTGAATTTTCATGATAAAAAAAAACCCTAAAAATTTATTTCGTACAATAAGAAATATTTTAGTAATTTCTTTGGAAAATAATATAAATATCAGGTTCAAAAGTTTAAAAGAATTATATTTATAATATTTTGAGTTATCAGACTTAATGGTAGATTTTGAACCCCTTTAAAAACCAAATTTTTGGCGAAATTTAAAAATCCACACTTCCCGGTTTTTTTTTAAAATTGATTGTAACGGCTTTGGGGAATGAGGAAAAAAAACAAAGTATGTTTTTTAAAAAAATGATATTTCTATTCAATGGGAAAAAAATAAATAAATAAAAAAAATGTGTTTTGGCCCTTTTAACGTATTCGGATACCTTAAAACATTATAGCCGTTAAAAAATTTGACACCATTAAAATATTAAAACCCATATCTGATTTCGTTTAATGGTACCGGGAAATTAAAACCTTTTTTATGACGGTTAAGTCGCCCCAACTTTCCCTTGGCTGGATTTTTGGCCCCGGTTTTTCCCGGCCAAAAAGCAAAATTGGGGGGCTTCCCCTGAAAAGTTTGACTTAATATTTTTTAAAGTAAAAGGAATGTCACCCCTTTGACTGAGAGGGTAAATGCTTCTCCCCGCACCAGTCAACCAGGTTTGGGGTTCAATCCTCTTCAGGCATGGATGTTTGTAAATAGTGTACATAGAAAAGCACAAAAAAAAAATTTTTTTCCTTTTCTCGGTATAAATTATCATGCAAATTAATGCAAAAATTTAAACAAAAAATTTACTCATATTTTTTTAAGTAGTTTAAAAAAATTTATCTGTAATTGTCAATATGTTTTTTTTAATTTTGACAAAATTATGAGGAAATATAATTTCCCGCATTTAAAAATTTCAATTTTTTTCGATTTTTTTTCTTTGTTTGAAGTAGATTTTCATGCTTAATTAAGTTGAGTTATAAAAAACCCCTTCTTCAGGAAAAAGGTGAAATGAAAAAAAGTAAAACCGACAGCTCAATACATTAGCAAATTTTTACTTTTTAAAGGAAAAGTTGCATGTTTACGCTAAATCTTAAAGCATTAAACTTAGTTTTTTTATTGATTGATTGATTGATTGAAAGGTTGAAGGGGGTAGAGCAACACAGGCTATGATCCTCAAAAGAAAAAAAAATAGGAAAAAACTTAATAGATTGTAAATACTAAAATATTTCATTCCCTTTAAAAAGATTCTGAAAGTTGATTTGTTATACATTGCTTTTTCCAAAAAACTCTAAACTTAGTGGAATTGGGTCAATATGAAAAAGCCAAGGTTGTTTCGTGTTAGTATATCTGCTACAGTTTAGTATAATGTTGTCCCAAAACATTAATAAAAATTTCATGTGGTACACATTGCATTTTCCTGTAAGTTAAATTTATGTAGAAGGCCTGGAGGTAAAATTTTTTCTGAACATTAGTGCTTAAAAATTTTTTCTTCGATTCTCTGCCCCTTTGAAATGATATCAATGGTGAATATTTTCCAATTTTTTTAAATATTTGTTAAGTAAAAATTTGCATTGATTTTTTTTAATTCTATTTAGATATATATTTTATGAATGTCTTCTGAGCAATCCGTCAATGTAAACATTGGGCTCCGTGACCGATCTTGCGGTTATCCACTTGCTCAACCCCTTTAAATTTTAATGTCCGGGAAACAAAGCAGAATTAACTGATTAATGTTAGATAGCTTAAATTTTATTAGGGGTCTATGAATTACCTTATGGGGGTTTGATCAGTAATTTTGAAATGCAGAAGAACAGAAAAATCTATCCGACAAGAAAGTAAATTTTAAATCCCCCGATAACAAACGACAAATATCAAAGCTTTTCAGTAAAACGGTTATAATGGTTGTTCTGGAAGCAAATGAAGATTTGTTTG
>BMAV01014222.1:0-10389 GCA_019973955.1 Trichonephila inaurata madagascariensis | reverse complement strand
GAAGATTCCCCGAACCAAATTTGGTGTTTTCCCGAAAAATTTGAGAAAAAGATATAGTTTTGAATAAAAGTTTTTTTGTGATAAATTTAAAAGTCCATGCAATGAATAAAATGGGCAGGGCACGAAAAGAATGAGCCCAGAACGAATACTTGGGGATTTAATGTAACCCCCAATGAAAGACCAAAGGGAAAACCCAAAAGGGGAGAGGGAAAGACGAAATTTGGGGACCCCATTCAAAAGTGAGAAAACTGTAGATCAATTTTGGAGAAGGGCAGAATGGGAAAACAAAAGGCTCGGGCCCACAAATGGCCAATGTTTGATGATGATGATTTAGCGTTTTGTATTAGAAGTTTGATATTTCTTATTTACAAGTGGTAGTTCTATTATCTAAGAACCCGTTTTTTTACAGTTATTAATTAGAGATAGAAAATGTTCAATAACATACAATTTAAACACAAAACAAAAAAAAACTTATTTAAAACATTGCTTATAAATCAAAGGAAACGTCACATCAACAAATGAACCCAAAAGGCTTACGACACAAATAATTTGTCAGGCTACATTTTTTTTCATTATTGATGCGTCATATTTGCATTTTTAACATGATTCAGCTCAATTCTTCATAACGCATATACTACATATCCAGATAAAAATATCATACAAATATCAGAAAAACTTTAATCAAAACATATTTTGTATTTTGTGTAGCAAAATTGGCAGTTTTGTCAACAAGAAGTAACACTATTAAGCGATTTTAATCCATGATCTATTATTATTTAAAAAAATTTTAAAAGCTCTTTTAAAAAAAAACATTTAAGCATATTTTTTCAAGGGGAAATTCAGATTAACACTGCCGTTTTAAAAAAAAATGTGTCATATTTGCATCTTTTCATTTGCTTACCTGGTACTGGCTATTTTTTTCTTTGGCACAAATAATATTTAAATAAATTGAAATCTGTTTAATGATTTCATACCCTATTCTGCAATTTCAAAACCATGTTTTTAATAATAAATCAAAAATGCAAAATATACCCATATATAGAGGAGGAAAATAAACATTTGAATGCAATTTTTTTTAAAAAAGTGTTTTATATTTTCTGTTGTAACTTGGCAGTTTATTTTAATAGCTTTATTATGATATTTTATATACACTGGATGATTAATAGAACCAATAAACAATATATCAGTCTGTAATCATAGAATCAATAAAGCATTTTAAGCAATGTCCCCACTTCTAGATACAAAATTCATGTTAATAAAAAACCAAAACAATTATATCATTTTACAAGAAAAAACCCAAAATAGAAATTGTTTTGTCTTTTTTTAATACCGATCAAAACAAATTAAAAAAATTTGTGTGTAATTTCGCGTGACATGTTACTGTTCGGTTGTGTTACACAATACCTGTGAAAAATGTATTAAAATAGTTTAGAATATTGTCAAAAATATATATCTGTACATACATAAAATAATTTGTAAATACAAAATTGTAATTATGATTTGAAGAATTAAAAACTCATGTTAAAATAAACGAAGGTGAAAATTATAAATAGTATTTAAACAGATATAAATATCAAATGTTGACATTATGTCTTATCATGTCAGCTTGTATGAGTTAAATTATTAGAAACATGAACAGCTTTACTTTTTATTTTTCAATTCCTACTATTAGTTAACACTCTCCTGTATATATATATATATATAATATATATATATATATATATATCTTGTTCAAATTTTCAATCGTTTGTAAAATACTTTTTATTCATCCACTCAAGTTCAAAAACATATTTTTAAACTTGCAGTGGACGACACTTAATGTTAAGTTAATACAGTTTTTTCAAATATTAATTCATTAATTAAATTTAATTAATTAATAAAAACAAACAAGCAAAAATAATAGTCCAACATCATATATATAAAGAAAAATAAACCTCGTTGTATCCCTGTAGTGAACTGGATAGCGTGTTGGACTCCTAATCCAAAAGTCGTGGATTCGAATCCTTCCTGGAATGGCCTAATTTCTGAGAATGTGATTTCATTTTGCTGTACTATTTTATTGGAATAATTAAGTTTAATTAATGAATAAACAGTAAAGAACAAAAATTATAGTCCAACATCCTATATGGAAAGGAAAATGGAAAATCACTTTCTATTTTGTCACTTAATATTGTGATTCTGTCACATGTATATATACATATTTATATTAATTGTAATTAGTTATTAAAAAGTGTGTAAAATAAAAATTTTCTTTGTTGACCTAAGTAGGAATTGACTTAATTTTTTTTATATTACTTATTATATTATAAGTTTGGTATGGATAAAAATAAATCAGTTAGAATTTGTCAAATGTGTGTGCTTTCTGTGTTAGTAAATTTGTGTGTGAAAATGAGTTTTCTATTTTTGGTGTCTTAAAAACGTAGATAATTAAGTAGATTTTTATTTGATATTAGGAATTAAATTCAATAAAACAGTCGTGTTTACTAATACGAACTAAGAAACAAATTAAGAAAAATAATACAGAATATTAATACATAACTCAATTTCGGTTATGAATTTTAAAACACGTGATTAATTTATAAGCAGTTATTATCGAAATAATTTTATTGAGCAAATAAAAATAATTTTTTTCTTGCTGATCAAAAAGTTTTGCATAAACTAAGGACATTCTGAGTTGGATTTTAATTTTGAGAGGCTCTAAATATAACTTACAAATAAATTACTCTTTATTAATACTAAAGTGGTATAAAAATTCCTTTTCATAGAATTTTATGTTTCAAAATGTTTACTACTATTTTTGCTGTTCATTTACTATTACTACTCTACTACTAATAATAATAATATTAAAAGTAATCAAAAGTGACATTAAAATTCTTGATTTTCTGTAAAATTTATAGTTGCTAAGCTAAATTCTTTTACTAAGAACATTTATAAGCAGGGTCTTAATTACTCTGCAATAGGCTAAATTCACAACGGTCACATGTTAAATGCAAGCACGTTTTTCTCATTGCATTTAAAATTGACATTAAACCTTTAGTTGTTCTGCTTGTACAATTTCGATAAAATTTCAAATTTGATAGCTAGTTAAAGATGTTCAAGAGTTAAGATCCTTCAAAAGTTTTTTGGCAATTAATAGAAATTCTTATGTTATGTGTACACTTTTAAATCAAGTTCATTTTATCTCTTTATGTGTGCTATTATTGTTGTTAAGTATGTATTTTTTAAAATAAAGTTTATGTGCAGCAAAAGTTGGCAGCAGTGAAGAACATAAACTAATTGTCTGAAACATGTGTTGCAGTAAACATTTGACTATGCCATCGCATGAATTTAATCCCATTGTAATAAACTAAATATTTTTCGTATACTGCAATAACTAAAATATTTTAAAACTTGAACGCTAAAAGTTTAGTATCGAAATATTTTCACACTCTTCTTTATTTTAAATCTTGCAGGAAATTAGCCATTTTTCTAAAAATTAGTACTAAAGTGCAGTTACTTGATTATAATGACATTATATTAAAAATAGAGCTTGCTATGTTCCGATAATGTTTTATACGCTAAGGTATACTTTGCAGAAAATTAAATTTTACTGATACATTCTTTTCTCGAAGGCTGTGATCCAGGTAGGAGGCAGTCGATGCGGTGGTGCTCTTGTGGGGCGGCGCTTCGTCGTAACGGCTGGACATTGTGTTGCCAGGTAATAAAAGTATTCAATGTTGTATCATAAATTAACAATGTACTTTTGCATAATATTTCAGTTATTATTAATGTTACACCTTTTTGTGTCACTTCACAGCTATGTACAAGGTGACGTGTGTATTATGCAATATTTTATATCATATAGTATTGTCATTCATTAAATACATAAAATAACAAATACTAACTACTAACAGCGTTCTTTGCACGGGGGAATTGAAAAATATAACAATAGATATAGAGAAGAGTTAAAAAAATTATTCAAATCAAACTTTAATTGATATTTTGAATAATTTTAAGTAAATTGTAAATTAAACTGTGGGTAAACAAAAATTAAGCAAAAGCCACTATGGGAATTGATTTTTGTAAAAACCCTTTTTAGAGGACAGCAATACTCAACCTGTGGCCCGCCGAGCCTGTTTAAGTGGCCAGGTCATGGCCCATTTCTCTGAGAAATTTACTTATAGGAGAACTTTGTATTAAAAATTTGGTGGGAAATTCTGTCAAGAAATCAAATACATCAATATTACTTTTTGCTGCCGGTGTTGTACGGGTACGAATTAATATTCTTCTATTTAATCAAGCAGGATAAAAGACAAACAGAGATCTCATACAAGGAAAATATTCTCAGCGAAAAATATCGTTTCAAGACCGATTGGGAGGTTGACTATTTGTAGTGTTCAAAACATAAACAATTGCTTGATTTGTCACGAAAATGCTGTATATAAAAAATACCAATAAACAGGAATCATTCACTGACACTTTTCCACGAAGATTTCTTTCAAGAGGTGATATATAGGTTTTATTCAATAACCTTTGCAACTGCAATGAAGCGTTTTGTCAGGAATAATATCACAATGGTAACAAAGACATCCAATGAAGCTTTGCTTGGTATTGGTCAAGTAATCATGCATATGAAACCGTTTACTGATGAAGAAATTGTGAAGGAGTGTTTTAAATGCTTCTAATTCTATCGTTAGCTAAGTAGTATATATATATATATATATATATATATATATATATATATATATAATTAAAAAGTAAAATTAGGGAATATATTTCGATCAATTTTCCACATTTTAAATTTAACGTTATCTTGGTTTTAAAGCATTTTCTCCCACCTCCACGACTCATGTGCGTCCGCGTTAAATAACTGACATATGTAGCGTGGCCCAGCAGAAGGTGCGCTTCAGTACCCCCTATTAGTGCACCCTTTCAACAAAAGAAATCATAGCCGCTACCAAGCTCCGTACCCGTTAGTTCAAAAATATGCTCACCGAATTTCAAGTCTGTTGGTCTAATGATTCCGGAATTCTCGTGATGAATGAGAATCTGTTCTCCTAAAAATATATGTAGATGAAGAAGATTTGTTATCTTTTAGTATCCAATAAAACTTCCGATTGCGAGTCAATTTCATCCAAAACCTTTCTTGCTGGTTTCTCCTTGACAAAAGAAATACCCCTGCCAAATTTCAAGTTTTTAGCTCTGATAGATCAATAACAGAAATTTTTGTCTGTATAATGCACCCGTAACTCCCCTTGGAGTAGATTTTCGCATCCATAAAAAGAACATGTCTGCTAAATTTCAAGTCTAAGTCTAATAGTTTTGGAGATATATTTGGATTACGTTTTTTATCATCGGAACTGTAGTAGTCGAACTGTAGCAACCAAAGCACTTTAATCTTGTTTAAGTATTAATCTTTAGGAAACGGCTGGTTTTGAAAAGAATCTGCTCTTCAGGACTGGACTTTCAGTCTACTACCTCCCCTCTTTTTTTCTCCACTGATTGACATTAATATATGTTGTTGGACAACAACAAAAAGACACTCACCTGCTGAGAATAGGGATCTTTGCAATGCAGAAAGTAAGGGAAAGAGAAGAAATTTTATACCCTATCTTCCGAAAGAAAGAAAATTGGGTCAAGTAAGTGACGTTAATGGGTTTTGGCAGACCACATAGTATTTAGAAAGCAATTAAGAAGAGAAAAAACTCATCGGTTGATTTATAAACCAAGAGATCGGTTGATTTATAAACCAAGAGATCGGTTGATTTTTGAACCAAGAGATCAGTCGATTTTTGAACCTAGCGCATTTCTACTAACACCTGCCGTGAGAAATTTCGACATGCTACTTGTGGCAGTGGTACCCTTGTGTTCAAGGTAATGAACTTACGGCCCATGTGTCATAGGTTCGAGCCTAATACCGATGAAGACCCTACGTGTAGCGGAGCCTATACGTGTTAAATATGTTGAGCCTCAAACGTCCTCCCGTTAGTGTGGTGTGAGAGTTAAGAGAGGAGGGTGCCAGATAAGTGTTGTCCTCGTCACTTGACCGTGAATCAAAAATATGTGGTTCGTTTGTCAAAAGCCCTTGAGTAGCTGAATAGTGCGACTTTAATATTCACTCAATTCCTATTCGAAAAACTCATTGTGGTTTGATGTAGAAATCAAGGCAATGAGGCATCAACTCAAGCGCCGTCCTTTTTCCTCCAATGTGGTTAGTATTACAGGGACAGTCAATAATGATTTATAACTCTAGAGTTGCATTAATTCAAGCGAACCAATACGTTTGCTCCTGTTATAGAATTTGTAGGGGCAATAGCTATTTGCTTTACTTTAGAGCAATGTAAAATCAAACGGAACATATCATAGATAAAACGTCGTTCCTTTAAATTTGGTTGTTATTTTACTTCAGACCATGATCATAGCGTATATTCAATTGAGATGTGTTATTTCGAAATTTCACACAAAAAAAGTACTGTATAAAGTTGAATAAACCATTATATCGTAAAATAGTAAGCCATTCCTTTTTTCATTTTTGAATAAATCACTCCTATGAAATGATAACGCAGCTTTTTAGAACCTAATCTTGGTTTTTATTATTGATACTTATTTGTTTTGTGTCATAAAGAGAGTGAACACATAAAAACCGTATAGACTTTAAAAGTGCGCGTGCTAATGACCACACGATAGAAGTGAAAACTTCAAATTTTTTAATGTTATATAAGGGATTATAGTTCGGTGAGAGAGAGCGAGAGAAAATAAAAAAGAAGTAAAATAATTAGTATTATCATCATATATAAATTATTTATTCATATTTACTCATAAAGTAATATTTGTTGTAAAATAAACAATCATATTTGGAAAAAAATTAATTGTATTCTAAAAAGGAAACAATAGGTTTTTGGTAGCTTATAAATAGGTTGTAAATACTTAAGATTCAAATTTATTTAAATATCTAAAAAAAAAAACTTCATCAAGAGTTGTTCCGTACATCGTCGTGTCTTCATTTGGATCATTTAACATAATTAAACGGAATTTTGATTTAAAAAAACACGTACCTAAAAAGTTTTCAATTCAAAACTGAGCTTGAGTCGCCGATCCGAGCACGTTTTCCGACTAAAGCCGTGGAAAATCGAGCAGCTTAACGCCCCCAAACCTGACGCTTTATTTAAGTTTCCCTCTTCAGCAAAATGCGCCTAAAGAAGTTATCACTTCAAAAATAAAGAAATAGAGTTTTCCCTGAAATCATCATAAGACTGTGTAGTAGCACCTGGAGTATGGCTCCTAACAATACTTTCAGTGTGAGTGTTTGTCTTCCCTTTGCTAACAGACTGCGACAGAGTTGGAAACGGGACATTTCCCTAATTGCTGAAAGAATTTCGAACTGGGTAAAGTTTCGCCCTTTTTCCCAAGTTGGACTGTCAAAAGAGATGCCTAACATTGGTTTTCGTTTTTCTCAAGGTGACGGCGGCGCGTCTAAAAAACTTAAATGATGCTCCCAGCCATCGGCGCCCATTGGGCAAGAGATCGATGGGCTGAGTCGGGACAGGGCGGCAGGGAGAACAAGAGATCAAGGAAGCAGAGACCGACAGGAGCGGCAAAAGAATAAGAGATTAAGTGAGCCGAGACCGACAGGGGCGGTAAAAGAACAAGATATCACAGAAGGATGATTAGGAGAGATAGAGAAGATATGAGGAGAGTGAGAGAGTCCGGACTAGAGACTGTTTTGAAGGAGCATTTGACGTCCCTTGAGCTATAGAAAAAACGATAACGAGCCATCGAAGTACGGCGGTCTCCGAATTGGGGAGATCCGGGAACGGTCTGAGTCCCGATCAACGAAAGAAACCGATACTTGATCCGCGAAGTAAGGCGGATTTTGAATGGTAAAAGTGCGAAAGAGCACGGCGAATTTGGAGCCAGCGAACTCACTGAGACTCGGTGGAATTACCGAGAGTGAACCCTTTTTACGTATCCTTTGTATAGGACTTTCTCTAGCGGGTGAATTTACGCCATTACTTTATGCGAGAGAGGTGAGACATTGCAGCGAAAAGAGACTCGAAATCTATGAGCCCTTTTGCTATTGAATTGTAAAAGAATATTCTATTTTATTTTTTTGATGATTTTCTTACTGAAATAAATAGTTTATCCCAGAGCTGTGTGAAATCATTACAAGTGTAAACTGTACTTTCATACCATTATATTTTAATCAATTTTTGAACTTTATAGACAGTTTTCATTCTTCTCGAGTTTCTCAGCAATTTAGTAACAAAGTTTTAAATTTCTGTTTAAAGATTCCACAAAATTCTGTCTATATTCTTTTTTTTCTACCGTTTGTCATCTATGTTTGTGTTTCAGATCCCAGCACAAGCCTAACAACATCCGTGTAACTCTGGGTGACTATGTGCTACATTCCAATGTGGAGAGTTTACCCGCGGAAGTGTTTGGGGTGTCCGAAGTGCGATTACATCCAAATTT
Source organism: Trichonephila inaurata madagascariensis (assembly GCA_019973955.1). Taxonomy (NCBI): domain Eukaryota; kingdom Metazoa; phylum Arthropoda; class Arachnida; order Araneae; family Nephilidae; genus Trichonephila; species Trichonephila inaurata. The sequence continues at coordinate 1,938 of BMAV01014222.1, read as the reverse complement.
CCGGTTCACACCCCAGGCTGACCGGTTCGACGTGGCCGTCGTCGTGCTGGACAGGCCTGTACCCTACAGAGAGAACATCCGGCCCATCTGCATCCCCAGAAAGGGAGCAGACTTCCTCGGAAAGACCGCCTATGCAGCAGGGTGGGGTGCTCTCGAACCAGGCAAGTATCGCTGAGATAATACAAATAAATTACTGTTAATAGTAAATACGAATTAATATTGCCAATGTTTATATTGGAAGCCTCTAAGAAATTTCTAAAATCGCCAAGCAACACAATTTTCAGTTTTACCTTCCTTGATTATCAAAAATTTATATTACTTTTTACCCTTCGCCTTTCTTAAGATCCATTAGTTCTAAAATTTTCATACAGATGACGCCACACATATATAGATAGTTTGTGGTTTACGCTTTCCACAAAAAAAGGGGTTAAAGTGAGAAGGGGCCACTGGGGAAATCCTTTTTTTGGTTAAAAAGGGGCCAAGGTACTTTTTTCGGGAAATTTTTTATTATTTATTTTTGAATGAATTCGATATATCACCAAAAAGATAAAAAACCTATCCGAAGAAAAACCCAAATCATGTGCCCCCCCTCCCTATACTACACTTCCCAAAAAAGTACTGATATAATTTACTGCTCCTATTTTTTTTACATGCATACAAAATTTTTGGTAGGTACTTAAAATTACGTTTGCTCTTCGAGAATGCTTTTTTTATTATTTAATAGACATTTTTTTTATTCAATTGTTTAATAGATTAATATTTGATTAGACAAGTAAATTTTAGGCCTAAGTATTTTTTTCAATCATGGTTTCTTATCTTCATTTTTTTTTCCTTGCTCTATTAAGTATAAATTTTCTGGGGAAGGATAGGATCCAATAAAGCAAACCTAACCCTACCCCACTGACCTAAATTATTGATATCTTAAAGAAAACATAATAATTTTCCATTTTGGACAATTGACTTTTTATTTTATATATTGGTTTGTTGTTTTTGGTTTTCTGTTTCAGAGTTTCCTCTTTCTCTGTTATGTTTGTTGAATATTCCTATGTGAATCATTTGTTATATTTATTAAAAATAATAAAGCTGATCAAAATTCATTTGTCCTTATTACAAACATGCATATGTTTTTATTCCATAGGTTCCAAACTGCGTCCCAAAGTGCTTCAGTTCGTATCCGTTCCCGTCATCAACAACAAAGTATGTGAGACATGGCACAGAAAACAAGGAATTAACATCCGCATCCACGATGAAATGATGTGCGCCGGATACGAGTACGGAGGAAGAGATGCTTGTCAGGTAAGTTGTTTAAACTCAACTATATATTCTTCAATGAATTCTCCAAACAGACATTAGACCTTTACTTGTTGTACTAGTAAAACTTAGATAAAATTTCAAATTTGATAAATGCAATTCTTATAAAATACGTGTACTTTGAAATCAGATACATTTTATTTATCTAGCGCATTGTTATAGTTGTAGACAAATATGCACTTTTTAAAGAAAGTTTCTGTAAAAAGCAAAAGTTTATAACAGTATAGAACAATTTACTAAAAACTGATCACGTTTACGTGGGGTTTGGGGGAAAAAGAATTTAACATTTGACCAAAAGTTACAGTTACTGGGGTAAAGAACAATATGAATTTAGGTCGTTAATAAAATGCCAAAAGATCGGATTTTTACAGAGAGACTTAACTTGATAGATCTTTCAAAAATTTAATATCTATCAAAATGATTTTTAATAAAAGTAAAATGTATATGTTAATATTAAAACTGTGTGTGTGATAGGTGAGTTTTAATCTTAAAAGTTCAAGATTTCAAAAAATCAAAAATTCAAAAAGGGAAAAAAGTTGGTTTCAAAAATACAAAAAATTTTTGTATTTTCCACCGTATTCATGACTAACTGAACCAGGCAAAAAATTTGTAAATTAACGAAGTCAA